>OY728163.1:1791726998-1792326998 GCA_963277665.1 Viscum album
CCCCATGTGTAATGAGCCTTAGCTCATGCTAATATCATGTTAAATGTTGTTGCCACATCTCCACGTTATGATAATCATGCTATATCATGCCTTTATGTTCATGTTTATCTTATGCTCCATTGATATGCCTATTTCATAACATGTATTTTATTCTTAATGTTATGCCTTGTTTACTCCCTTACTGGGCTTTATAGATCACCTTTTCTTATGCATGTCCTCAGGTTTTCTCATGAAATGATAAGTAAGAAGGAATACTGTGGTCATGTAAAAGAAGTTTTCAATAAAGATGTTGTGTTTTATGTTCCAAGTTGTTATATAATGTTCCTAATTTCCCAAGACACTAGACCTCTTGATCCTCTGATTTGTCTTAAGTGCAAGTTTATGTAATAAATCACGTTTAAGTGTGTAATAATTAGTAGGGTTGTTATATGTAAGCACCATAATATCAAAATCACCTTCATTATTTTAATATATTTAGTGATAATTATCAATATATTCATAGTCTTGAGGAAAAATAATAAACTAATGAATAAAATAATAAGAAAACACCCCTCTTATCCACTATAAATACTATCCCTAACCACAACTTCTCCTCAAACCCTTCATGCTTTGAGCCTTTCACAAGTTTTGAAAAACAATCTTACCAAGACCCTACCCCACATCTAAGATCATTTGGTCTCATGAAAAGACCAAAACCTTTTTCTTAAGGAGGTTATCAAGGAGGATACATTCTAGAGGTAAAAACCCCTTCCATTTTCTTTTAATTTCTTTCCAATTTAATTTATTTTCTTATTATGTACTCTACTACCCTTATCCATGTGGAATGGAAACTCCAGTATCACAAATATATTGTAATTTTATTATGTTAACATAATAATCCATCATAATTTATTTTATCTCCTCATTTTGTTCTAAAAATGAAAATATCATTTGTGATGTGTTAATTTATCACATTCAAGGATGACGGGTTTTCAATTTCCTTTAATGCCTTCAAGGATGGTCATAAAACCATTTTTATGGTTAAACCAGAATATAATATATGCATTAAAACCTATGAAATGTTCTAGAACCCTTATATATATACATTATATTAATTAATAAAATAAAACTAGTCTGTGATGATAAAAAAATACCAAAATAATCCAAATGATTATCACTAACATCTTATCTAACGATTCATCCTCACACCAAATAAAAAAATGAGTTATATAACCATTTAATATTATTTATTTTCATTAATAACATTTTACTTAAATTCTGGATATCTATTCCTATTATACATGATCTTTCATACACGTATACAAATGAACCGATCATGCAAACTAAGGAAACAAACACTCTTGAACGAAGAAATTGTATCTTATAAATTATCAAAAAGACAATAAATGAACTTAATAAAATTATAATAAATAAAATAAATGTATAAAAGGTTATGAATTAATTAATTAATATATTTAATTTGATTATCTGGGACATTAAGATCAAGTTCAGAACACTTTCAGACATAAGGTAAGATATTCTTTCTGAACCTCCATTTTTCCTTCGGGTTATGCTTTCTCTATATTTACCCAAATATTACTCTTATTTATTTTTATATACTTCTTATAAATTATGTTTATGTGTTCCAAAATCATGTTTCCAAATCAGGATGTCCTTATTTTATGGGGAAATACATTCTTTAATAAGGTTCCCTTCTCAATTCTTCCTAATATGCAAACCCGATTAAAGGGAAATTCCCAATTTCTTACCCATTTCAAAGTGAAATAAATAATCTGTTTTAAGCCAAAATTATTTTTCTAAAATAACTCATTTTATATTTAAAATATATCCTGGTTCATTTCTGGTTTTATACAAACAATTATGCCTTTTCCATTTTAAATAATCTTTAATATTTTCCTTAAAATGCACTAAAATGTTTTATTTCTAAAAATTCTTAAACACTATTTTTACATGTTTTAACTTTAGTTTGACAAAAATTATAATTATATATGACTATTTTACCTTATCAATGTACATTTATGAGTTAAATAAATTCTTTCATGGATACCATTATGATATTCCCTTTTGTTATTAATTTTGACATGATTATGATACCCAATTCTTTCCATTGGTAACCATTATGTCTGTGTTTGATTCCTTATGTATGATTATTAATGTGGAACACATATTAATGAAAATTTTATGATGGGTGAGCCTAGATAGTTGTACAATTAATTGGTTAATGTTTAGTCTCATGATACGTCATGTGCAATTGTCTTAGTGGTTTGCCTTGACTCATGCTCCATATGCAATAATCTTGGTAGTTAGCATTGACTCGTGCTCCTCAATGTTCAATGATCATTGAATCATGATTATTTAATTTTTTTATGTTGTGGCCACATTTTCATGATACCATGTTAATATGATCCCATTTTATACATATATTCATCCTTCTGTTTATTCATGTCTTTTTATGTCATCATGTTATGATTTCTAACCCATGTGCTATACTTTATTCATATGTTTATTACCTTTATAGGATTTTTATCTCATCCATTTATTCATTTATTCACTAGGTTATCCTATGCAGATGTAAGGGATCAAAGTAAGTTATTATCTCTATATGAAGATTAAATAAAAGATGTTTTATTTTGGTTTCATGATGTTTAATTATGTATCTAGTATTCCAAAGGCACTAGACTTTACGATCCTTGATTTTTATTTGAATTATAATTATGATTAAAATCATGTAATATTATATGTAAAAGTCTAGGGTCATTATATTATCCCTATACAGTGGGTATGTTTCATGTAAGGGCAGAAAAATTTCAGCTACATGAATAATTTTCCTATATGAAAAATCAGCTACGTGGTAAATTCATCTACATGAATAATTTTCCCACATGGTAAATTTGGATATTTGGTAAATTTTCTTAAAAGGTGAAATCAACTACATGAATATTTTTTATACGTAAATTCACATATGTAGTGAAACTGACTACATGAATATTTTGGCTACGTGAATTCGCTTATGCAGTAAAATCATCTATGTGACTATTTTGGCTATGCGAATTCACCTATGTGAATTATTTTTCTTACATAGAATATTTCTATATAGATATTTTTAGCTACATGAAAATAATTTATGTGGTTATGTAAGTTTATATAGGTTAATATAAGAAACTATAATTATACTATGTTTTCATATTATTTCATATTATCATTCATTATAAGTCTATTATGAATATTATTATTATATTATTTGTTCTCAAATTATTAATAAATTATCTATAATCCATATGAATAGGTTTTGAAGTGTTTAATGATGAATTAAATGATATTTACATGGTATTAAGCATGTATATATATTCACATTGAAGTTTTGGAGCTTGATATATTCAAATTCAAACTGATTAAATTATGATTCAGTATTTTATATTATTAGAAAGTATTTGAAGGATATTAATACTTATTATTTACTAATATATTAAATATTCTAATGATTTCCATTGTAAATTTTGTATTTTATTTATAGAATATTGAGTAGTACTCACATGAATATTATTTTCATTTATGAAATAAATACATGTGAAACATTTTATGGGAATCCAACAAAAAAAACTCTGAACTAGTTTTTTGAAGTTACATATGAAAATATTTCTTCAGGAAAAAGAATAATTCAAAGGTCTTGGAATTTGAATGATACTATGCATGAAGAAACTCTATATATAGAGTGGAAAGAACCAATGAAAGGCAACGAGGTTTAGTATTTTCTTGAATTGTACAAGTGTGACATACTTTTTTGATCAAATAATGCTCTCAATTTAACTTCAATTGACCCTTTACTACTGGAGATCTCTTTGCTACCTCAACACTTAAACCTTGAAGTGTTCATCTAGTTCTATAGTTTTAATTCCTTCTATTATTTTTTATGTGCATAATTGTAATGGGTTATACTACCCATTAAAAGGTACAATAGTGGGTTGTGACTCCCAAACAAAAGTCAAGCTTTGGGTTGTGACTCCAGGGGAGAACAAGTTAGGGTATTTTAGGTTCTTCCCTATCCTCAAAATTATAGGGATTCAGTTATGACTTGTACTAGTTAAAAGGTAGGTTTGGTTTTTACCAGAACTTCAAAAGGCAACTTATGGGTTGTTCCACTAGATGTGTAAAAGGATTTCATCTTGGTTTGTGTCTATAAGGGTAAAAAAGATAGTTGTAAAAGGGTTTTGATCTCCCTTAAAAATTTAGAGAGTATATTATAGTGGGTTCCATATCTCTCAGTTCACGAGAGGGGTGAAGAGTAAAGTAGGATTATTTAGATCCGAACTATTATAAAAATATCTTATTCCTATTTATATTGTTTCCACTACATTATCTATAAAAATATGATATAATCATTAAATTTATTTAAAAAATCAAATTCAACCGCTCTTGGTTATTCTGCTATCTTATCTCTGAGACCAATAAATGGTATTATAGGTTGAACTGTAGCTCTATATATATGTTTATTTATTCTAACAATTTCCTAACTTAAACCTTAAGGGGAAAAGATATATTTAAGATGACATGAACATGTTTTAATGATAAATGTATTAATCAAATACCACCTCATTTTGATGGTACTGATTATGGATACTGACAATCTCATATTAAAGCATTTTTAAAATAAATTAGTAAAGATCACTAGAAAATCTGGGAAAAACCATAAAAGTTGATCGAAAGTGAACCTGAATCATTAGTTGGTAATAATACGGTAAATTATGTGTTGAATTAAAAGGTGATTAATATTTTATATTTTGTAATAAATAGAAATGTGTATATTCATGTGTCTATATGAAAAACTACACATGACATTTGGAAAATCCTATAAGTTACACATCTTGGATTAGATAATCTCATTAGAACTAAATTAGGCTTGTTAAGAGATGAATATCAAGAATTTAAAATGGGTGAAGAAGAAACTATCAATCAAATGTTCCATACATTTACTAGTATTGTAAATGGTATAAGTTTTTTTGGATAAACTCTAGAGAACCATGTTCTTATTGAAAGAGTGTTTAGAGAACTTTCTTAGAAGTGGCATGCTAAAAAGTTTACTATAGATGAAAGTAAAAAATTCAAGGAATATACACATGATGATCATATTAGATAATTATTACAATATGATTTAGAGATTAAAAATATTACTAAATAAAATAATACATAGAATAATGATGGTTATTTTAAGTCAAATGTTTCCACTTACTCTTTTGAATCTAAGTTACGACATAGTGAAAAGAATGATAATGAATATGTCATAAATGGAGGATATAAAAGAAATAAAGGATATTATATAATATTTTAAAAATACTAACCTAAAGATGATTTCAAGGATAATAAGAAAGTTAATTTTATTTGCAATGATAATAAATATGTAATCTATTATGAGTGAAAAAAGGGGGCACATCAAGCCTGATTTTCCAATATTAAAAAAAGAAAAATTAAGAGGAATAAATACAAAAAATAAAATAAAGAAATGTAAAGCAGATATATTTTCACTGAGGATTCAAGTTCTGATGAATAATTTGGTTTATAAAAGAATGTGTCAAATTTATTCTTAATGGATTCATCAAATCAGGTAAGTGACTCTACTTATTATTCATATTCTGAATCTAATTCCAAAAAAACCACTATAGAGAAACCACTTAAATAGGTTTAAATACTTTATCATAAAGTTTAAAAGATTACTAGTTTATATAAAAACCTTATGAGCAAACATAAGGATGTTCTTAAGGAAAATGAAAACCTGAAATCTGTACAGGAAGACGTAAAAAATGCACATACACATCTGAAGCCTTCTCAAGAAAATCTAAAAATTACTCTTTCTAAAAATAAAAAATTAAAGAGAGAAATTTATTTCATGTCAAAATTAAATTAAGTTTATGTAAAAAATTATGATACCATTCTTAAATATAATAAACAAATCAGGAATGAAATTGAAAGTTTGAAGTTAAATCTGTCCACTTTTGTTCAAAATAGATAAATATTTGATAAAATAAATATTTTCAATAAAATGAATAGAAATAGATCCAGTATTATTTATAACATTAATTTAACAAAAATTTATAAGATTTTATTTATTAAGATCAGTAATGGGAGTACATCTACTATTACAGGTTTTAGAAGTCAAATAAAAGGTCATTATAAAAAAGAGTGCTCCTTGAGATTTATACAATATCATGGACATACTAAGGATTTTTTTCTAAATATATTTCTTCTATATTACTTGTAAATAAGTGTTTGAAATCAGTTTGGGTTTCTAATTATTCATATGCTAATCCTGTTGGACCTAAAATTACATGGGTACTAAAAATTTCTTAAATATATTTTTATAGAAAATGCGTCTTGGAAGCATAAAAAAGGATGTTTAGTATATGGATAATGGATTCTCATGGAATATGGATGGTGATATATAAAACTTTGTATCATTAAATAAATATTATGGAGGTAATGTTACTTTTGGTGATAATTCTAAAGGAAAGGTAAATTTTTTTGGTAAGGTTGGAATTTCAAATTATGTTATTATTTCTAATCTTTTATATGTTGAAGGATTGAAACATAATTTAATAATAATTTCACAACTTTTTGATGATGAGATTTTTTTTAAAATTTTAAAATGATAAATTCATTTTATTTAAAGATAAATATATTTTTATTAATACAAACCTAAAAGGCAACATTTATTCAATTAATTTTACTGAATTAACTAATCAAATTATCAAATGTTTGAATTCTATACAATTTTATAAAATCTTATGGCATAATAGGTTGGGAAATTCTAATTTTATGTTGATGAAAATGATGTATAAGAACCAAATAGTTCTAAATTTACCTAAACTTAACAAGGACAATGCCTTTGTTTGCAAATCCTTCTTGAAAGGTAAACAACACAGAAGCAGTTTCAAGTCAATTAAAGAAGTAAAAACTGTAAGGCCTATTAATCTTATTTATTTTAATTTATTTATTCCTATCAAACATACTATTTTTGTTCATAATAGATATTATTTTTTTCATTTTTGATGATTTTACTAGATACACATAGGCTTAATTTCTTACACTCAAATATGAAACTTTATCTAATATTATCACTTTTTATAAATTGGTTCAAAATGCGAAATAGAACTTAATTAAATAAATTAGAAGTGATCATGGTGGTGAATACCAAAATCTATAATTCATCTAGTTTTGTGAATAAAATGGGTATTTTCATAATTTTTTAGCTTTTAGAACACCAAAAAAAAATGTTATAGGATAAAGAAAAAATAGAACTCTTCATGAAATGGTTAGGACCATGTCAAATGAGTTTAATCTACATAAATATTTTTGGGTAGAAGTTATGAATACATATTGTTATGTCACCAATAGAATTATCTTAATAAATTTATTGAAAAAGATACCTTATGAGCTTTGTAATGGGAGAAAACCAAAAAATTGGCTATTTTTTAGTCTTTGGGTGTAAAGTTTTCATTTTCAATACTAAGGATGTTTTAGATAAATTTGATGAAAAATTTTATGAATGTATTTTCTTAGTATATTCAAATAATATTAAGGCATATAAATTTTACAATAAAATAACCATGGTTTTTGAAGAGTCAATTCATGTTGAGTTTGATGAAAAATTATTAAATAAAAGGGATAATGATATTGATCAAATTGAGGATGAATTTATATATTTTAATTATGAGTAGGAAGAAACTCAAGATAAATATGCACATATTGAGGGGGATAACATTTATTTTCAATCTGAATCTATTCATGAAAGATCTTGGAAGACTCATAGATATCATCTTATATATAATGTGATTGGAAATGTTAAGTCAAATGTTTAATCTAGAAAATCTATTATGAATATTTATGCTTATAACACTTTTATTTATAATTTTATACCTATGAGTATTGATGAAGCATTAAATTATTCTAATTGGATATTGGATATGAAGATGAGTTAAATCAGTTTACTATAAATAATGTGCGGACTTTAGTTTTTCCACCAATGTTTTCTCATGTTACTAGAACAAAATGGATCTTTAGAAACAAACTTGATGAATTTGGAAATATAGTTAAAAATAAAGTTAAATTAGTTACTCAAGGATATTATAATGAAAAAGTTATTGATTTTGAATAATCATTTGCACATATTTCTAGATTAGAATCAATTATAATATAACCATATTATGAAACTTTTCATTAATTTAAATTATTTCAAATGGATTTCAAAAGAACATTTATAAATGGTTATATTTTAATGAATTATATGTTAGAAAACCCATTGTTTTTGAAAATTAAAATCATCTTGATCATGTTTTGAAACTATTTAAGTATTTATATTGTTTGAAACTAGATCCTTGAGCTTATTATGAAAGGTTAACTAGTTTTCTTCTTAAAAACAAATTTTAAAGGGGAAAAGTTGATCCTAATTTATTTATTAAAAAAATTGTAATGATATTTTGATTGTGAAAATTTATATCGATGAAATTATTTCTAGATCTTCATGTGAAAATATTTTTAATGAATTTTCAAAATTAAATATTTTTGAATTTGATATGAGTTTGATGGGATAATTGAAATTATTTCTTATTCTATAAACATTTGAAGGAAATAATGATGTTTTTTCTAAATCAGTCCTACTATGATAAAGATATAGTTAATAGATTTGGTTTAGAATCTTCTAAAAGTGTAAATACTCCCATGGGTGCTGCTTTCAAATTAGATTTATATAAATCTGGAAAATCCATTGATGGTAAAACTTATAGAAGCACGATTGGAAGTCCGTTATACTTAACCACTTTAAGGCATGATTTAATATTTTTATTTTTCATTTGTGATAGATTTAGAAGTGATCCTAAATAAATTCACATTAAATATTTTTATAGTATTATTATATATGTTAAAGGATATTTGAATCTTGGTTTATATTACCCTGCTAAAACTAATTTTGATCTGAAAATCTATTCTGATTATGAATTTGGTGGATGAAAGATATATAGATTTGTTTTTCATATGTGTGTTATTTACTTATTAAATCATTAGTTTCTTAGGATTCAAAGAAAAAAATTCCATTTCTCTTTCAAATACTAAATATGAATACATAGCTGCCGCATTTTGTTGTGCTCAATCATTATGGATTAAAAAAAAATTTTTAATTTTGGTTTTTATTTTGATAATATTCCTATATTAAGTAATAAAAACTATTTTATTTACATTTACAAAAATCCCTCACAATACTCTAGGAATAATCAAATTGAATTTAAATTTCATTTTTATAGGGATCATCTTCGAAAAGGAAATATAAATCTTGAATTTTTTTTATAGAAAACCATATTGCTGGTGTCTTTACTAAGCCCTTGGACTTTACTAAGTGTGAGAAAATAAATTTTGAACTTGGTATTATTTAAATTTAAAATTTTATATCATGAATTTAGGTGGAGTTTTAGTGTGTTTATTTTCTGAAATTTTCAGATTTACATGAAATATATTGTAATTTAGAATCTATTTTTATCTTTTATATTTCTCTATTTTCTATACACATTTGGTTATTATATTACTATTATAGGTTTTTCCATATATACTAGTTGATATATACTTACTATTTAAAATTTTAGTTTTTATAAAAGGTTATTTTATGAAGGGTTTCATAAACATCTTTTAGAGTGTCTCCACGACACATGTTTTCAAATATGCATGTTTAGGAAATTTTTATACAATATTAATTTTTATACCATTTTTTAAAATGCAATGTGTTTTTATGCTTAAAATTAAGGGGAGTTAATTTTTGAATATCAACATAAGGAATTCCAATGTTTTGTTAAATAAAATAAGGAAGAAACATTATTATTTCAAAGTGAGAATTCTTCCATTAAAACTTAATTTTTTTGAAAATTTCATAAAGGGGGAGTGTATTTGAAATTATGTTTGGTTTTGTAATTATCAAAAGGGGGATAATTTTGTGTGGTTCCTTGAACCAATTTATGTTCTGATAATAAAAAAATACCATATTATTATTAATTATAATATTTATTACTTTACTAAGTGTTATCTTTTGTTTTTATCTTATTTATTGGTTAAAGTATGCTTAAAATTTGGTTATATCTTATTATTCTTACCCTATATTGATATTTCATGTTTTAATTATTTTAAAAGTCTCATATTGAGTTCCAAGGATAAATACTTAATTTAGGATCTTTAAATATAATTTATACATGGTATTTTAATGTTTCATATAGGTAAAACTATGTTTACACGGGTTACGTAAGGGTAGAATGATTTTTATGGAGTTGAGTTAGGGTAACCAACTTATCCTATACACTATTTAAAGGTATTCTAATAGCCGCATAAAGTCAACTCATGAAATATAATTATTGCATAAAAGTAACCTGAACTTTATATAAGGGTACTCCCTACCCATGTAAAGGAAAAACCCCTTAGTCTGTTTTGTGAAAGGGAACCTCTTTGGTCACGTAAAGGTCAATAAAAAACCATGTAAGGGTACCATAACATATCTAATATTTGTGTAAGGGTACCAGTATTTTTTCAGTACTTGTGTAATGGTAATTTGAATATCATATAAAGGTAACTAGATATATTCAATAATCACATAAGGGTAGTAATCCATGAAATGGAAAATGTTTTTTACCCCTATATAGTGGGTATGTTTCACGTAAGGGTAGAGAAAATTTGGCTATATGAATAATTTTCATGCATGAAAATTCATCTACATAGAAAATTCAGCTACGTGAATAATTTGCATATGTGGTAAATTCATCTTCATGGTAAATTCTCTTATGTGGTTAAATTGGAAAAAATGAATATTTTGGATATGTAAATTCTCCTATGTGTTGAAATCAGCTACATAAATATTTTGGCTATGTGAATTATCTTACATGGTAAAATCATCTACTTGAATATTTTGGCTATGTGAAGTTTCCTTCATGGTAAAATTGGCTATGTGAATATTTTAACTACATAAATTCACCTATGTGAATAGTTTTATTATGTAGAATTTGGTTATGTGGATAGTTTTGGCTACGTTAAATCGACTATGTGAAAATCACTTATGTGGCTATGTGAGTTTCTATAGGTTGTTCTAAGAAACTAGAATTATACTATGTTTTTCATATTATTTCATATTATCATTTACTACAAGTTTATTATGAATATTACTAGCATATTAATTTTTCTAAAATTATTCATTCATTATCTATAATCCATATGATTTTTTAAAGTTTTTAATGATGAATTAAATGGGATTTACATGGGATTAAACATGTTTAGATAATCAATTTTTAAATTTTGGAGCTTGAGATATTCAAATTCAAACTGGTTGAAATATTAAGATTCAGTCTCATATATTATCAATGCGTTTTCCAAGGATATTAATAATTATTATTTACTACTATATTAAATGTTCTAATAAGTTCCATTGCACAGTTTGTATTTGTTTTTTAGAATATCAAGGAGGAATCACATGAATATTATTTTTTATTTATGAAACAAATAAACATGAATCATTTTTTGGGAAACCAAAATTAAATAAAATTGAAGTAGTTCATTGAAGTTACATGCAAAAATCATGATTTGAGAAAAGGAAAAATGAAAATGTTTTCAAATTTTAAAGATATTGTGCATAAAGAAACTATATATATAGAGTTAAAAGAACTAGTGAAAGACAATGAGGCTGAGGATTTTATTGAACTGTACAAGTGTGATATACTTTTATGATTAACTACTTCTCTCAACCAAACTTTAATTAACCCTTTTCCATTAGCGAGATCCTTGTTTCCTCGACACTCAAGCCTTGAAGTGTTCATCTATTTTTTTGGTTTTAATTATTTTTATTTTTTTCTATATGTATATTTATAACAGGTTATACTACCCATTAAAAGATAGAACAGTGGGTTATGACTCCCGAAAAAAAATTCAATATTTGGTTTTTCCTCTAGGTGAGTAAAAATTAGGGTATTTTAGGTTCTACCATAAATAAAAAAAGGATTAAGATTCAGTTAAGCCTTGTACCAATTAAAAGGTAGGTTTGGTTTCTACCACCACTTCAGAAGGTATCTTCTATGATCAGCCACTAGGTGTGTAAAAGGCCATCATCTTGGGTTGTGTCTCAAGGGGTTAAAAAGGAAGTTGTAAAGGAGTTGTGATATCCCTTAAAAAGTAAGAGAGTCTATTATAGTGGGAACTATATATCTCATTTCATTATAGGGGTGAATCTTAGAGTAGGATCATTTAGATCCAAACTACTATAAAAATATCTTGTGCCTATTTATTTTATTTCCACCAAATTAACTACAAAACTCTGATATAATCTTTAAATTTATTTAAAAATGCCAATTCACCCCTTTTGTCTATTTTTCAATCTTATATATGGGAACAACACAATCAAGTATCCACTAGGTCAACGTGAAGAAACTGTATAGTTTATCCATCTCTTAGAAATCTCTCTAAGTATTTAAGTAACTACAAGTTTCTTTCCAATAAACTGCATGATGAAGTCAAAGAGATTTTATGAACATGTTGGGATTTTGAAAAGTATTTATAGATACCATGAGACTTCAAGCTACTTCATGTTAAAGTGAAACATCCACATAGTTAGTTGAAGTAGTCGTGTTAGGTATTTAGAATTTTTCAAAGTACTAGGTCGAAAACAAATGAAACGAAATTGACCATAAAACTTTTGAAGGAATTTGATTAGTATTTTTTATAAGTGTTGGAGATAGAGTGGATGATATGAAGAGGCACACTTCAAGTGACCATGTATAAAAGAGGTAATTATTTTTTAATATAATATATTCCAACCAATTTTCTATGCATAATTAAATGCATTGACAGTGGCATTTATTTCTCTAGATTTCATGTTGAATTGAGGATTTGTAATGATGTGTTTATAATAGATCTTTTTTGAAGAATATTTATTTTTATATAAGAATAAAGTTAGATAAAAACAATCAGGATTTTTATGAAAGGAAAGACATGAAACTGTGCTATGTTTCGACAATATACACTACTTTGTTTTATTCTAAACTTCATCAAAAAATTTAGATCATCCTCCCATCTTCACATCTCATCTTCGAAATAAAAAAATACATCAATAAGAGAATGGACATCTATAGAGAAAAAAAAATTTAATATTTTTTTGCATTAAATTATTTTCACTTCCCTTTATCTATGTTTTTATTACCTTTGAGTTTTGATTGATTTTTATATACATATGCTAAAGAAAAAAACTCCTATAGAGCATATAAGATTACTAAGATACCATTACACTATTTTCCATCATAATTATACTCCCATGGAAATCATGGAAGAGGCTGTGTATTATCATGGATATTCATGTGAATTATTGTAATCTATACCCGATCTAGGGTGTGGACCATCTATTTATTTTTAATAAATATGCTTGGAAGTAGGTGATTGTCAAGTGGAGAAGATCAAGTATCATCTTGAGACTGAGTCTCTCATATTTTTATATTCCACTCTGTGATTCAAAGTTTTACTTTATTTTTTTTAAATATCTTTTTCCAAACTGTTCTTTGATAGCTATATTTTATATGTGATATTTCTACTATTTGATATAAGTAGAGTAATATAAAAATATTAGGATAATCATATGACTATTCTAACCGAGTTTTTATCAAGATTTTGATAGATTATTTAAAATCATAAAATTAGATATACCTAATGTATTAGTTAACTAGGTGAATTTCAAAATGGGGGATTCTGTTTTATAATTTTTTTAATAAAAATATTGATTAGATGCTCAATTCACCCTCCTCTTGAGTACACCACTATGACATACATTTGGTATCATAGGATTTTGTTTCCTTATTATTTTTACTTATCTATTTTTAACCATGATCAAGTTTTTACCCAAAAGATCAACATTTATTTCAATTATAAATTTATATCTCTATGGATATTAATAAAATTAATGGAATTTATACTAAAAAACCTCTATATTTTAATGATACTAATTATTCTCCATCTAAATTTAAAAGAAAATACATCTTTATTGTATGGTTTTTTACATCGGGACAATAATATAAGATAAATATGAAAAATAAAATCTAATAGGGATGATTTGAGTGATGCTACTAAGGCTTATTACAAGTGAAATTATAAATCTATGAATACTTTATACTACACACTAGAAGAATATGAATTAAATAGAATATATATATGTTCCAAAACTTCTAAAATTTAAGATACTTTATTTGTGTCTCATGAAGGCACAACGAATTTCAAAGTAATTAGATTAAATACTTATACTATTAAATATGATCTAATGCAAATATAACCTTTATCAGCACTAGAAAAGGGCACTAAAAATGCTAGAAAAGTGCTGTTAATCAAGGCAAAGATAGGGGGTCCCTTTTATCAATGCTTAGAAAAGTGCTGATAAAGGGGTCTTTAATCATTGCTAAAAAAGCACTGATAAAAATGTCCTTTATCAGCGTTTTTTTAAGCATTGATAAAAGTAAAAAAAATTTAATAAAAGTTAAAAAGAATTTATAATGCGGGGAAATTTTAACATCACTTGACCCCCACTTTTATCAGTGCTAGGCGGAGCCCCCTCCCTTTCACCGCACGCTGCACTTGCTCGCGCAACCCCCTCCCACTTTCCCATGCGCCCTTGATTCCACCAGAACTCGAACCCGAGAACTCCCCCTTGCATGCCTGCACCTTTTCCACTAATTCAATTAGTTTTTTCTCCATTTAATTATATATCTATTTATTTATATATATAGTTATATTTATTCATATATTAATATAGATTCATATTAATATAAATATATTTATTTATATTAATAAATATATATTTATTCATATATTAATATATATATATTTATTCATATATTAATATATATTTATATCTATTTATATATATATTTTTAGTTATAATTTTTTATCCATATATTTATTTTTATATTATTATATATTTATAATATTAGTTTTAAATACATTTATAAAATATTTTTTATGTGTGTTTATAAATAAATAAATAAATACATATATACAACACACACACACACATATATACTTACGAATCAATATATATATATATGTGTATCTGAAAAGCCATAGAATGTTAAAACGACCATAAATTCTAATCCAAAAGTCTGTTTCAACTCCAAAACCAGTCAAATCAATGAAAATGAAAAAATAATCGATATGATATGTGGTACAGGCCTAGAGGACATCATGATCAGAAGTTATATCTGTTTGAATGTTAAATAATCCGGATATCTAGACTAAAAATTCAGTTTTGGAGGCCTTATGGGACTCTTTTGGCCTCGAAAATTTTGAAAAAAGGTTCTTTTGGGTAATTAGTGTGTAGAGCTCATTGCAGGATTTGATTTGATATGCTGTAGATCTCAAACAGACACCCGGATCAAAAGTTATGGTCGTTTGAAGTTTGAGTTACATTTTCAACTTATTTTAGATCTTTTATTATTTTTTTATTTTTTTCTTTAAATTGTTATTAAATGATTATTAGTCAATGATAATTAGAAAATTATTAATTAATAATATTTTTTAAAATATTTTAAATCCATTTCACTGAATTTCTTATATATTAAAAGTAATAGTCTATTTATACTTATCTAAAACATATTTAAAAAATATATATTATATTTATATCAATATAAATATACTTATATATCAATATATTATTTTTAATGAAAAATTATTTTTTTGAAATATACACTTTATCAGCACTAAAAAAAGCACTGATAAATCCCCCCCTTTATCAGTGTTACTAAAAAAAGCGCTGATAAAGGGGTCCCCTTTAACAGTGCTAAAAAAAGCGATGATAAAGGGTCGTGCTGCCGAAACCCAATTTTGTGGTAGTGATGATACATTTAATATGAATCCTAATGAGTATATCTCTCAAATGTATATCAAGTTTAATGGTATTACTAATATGATGAATGTGATAGGAAAGACCATTTATGAAAAGTATCAAGTGCTAAGAATTTTAATATGCTTACCAAATAGGTGGAGATGCATTGCTATATCCATATGAGAATCATGTGATATGATAAAACTAACTATAAAATAGTTAATAGGAAATATATTGATGTTTGAGTAAGAAATCAAGGTAAATGATGAAGACATTGAACCAAAAAATTCAATTGCATTCAAGGTATCTTAGTCAAAGGCTAAGGAAATTTTTAAAGAAGAGAGAACCAGTGGAAGTGATGGTTACTCTGATAGTGACGAATAGACAAAAAATCTAGCTAGAAGAATCAATTAATTATTTAGAAATAAAAATTTATTTATAAAATCAAAATTTAAAAGAAAATATGATAATAAAGGAGACTAGAATAAATATGGCAATTTTTAAGTTTCCTAATATGAGTGGAAAAGAAAAGGATATATCAAAGCTAATTGTCCAAAGCTTAAATATAAGAAAAAGTATGAGAATAAAGGAAAAAATACAAGAAGAACATGAAGGAAACCTAGAGTGATTTTAAGGAAAGATTAAGTGAATCCAATTTAATCAAGGAAGAAAACAATGAAAGAGATAATATGTGTCTTTATGGAAAACACATCCAAGGTAAAAAATGCTATTCCTATTTTTTATAATAATATTTATGATATTTATGAAATTAAATATCATGATAAAACTAATATATCAGTGAAGATATATTTGAATATTGCAATATGATGTAATAGACCTTTAATGATATTGAAGATAAATCTAATAATTTTAAGAAACAACATACTTTATCTACTTGTCTTAAATCTGATATTATATTTGAAAAGGAAAAGAACCAACTGATTCTCAAAGAAAATAATGATTTAAATTAGTAAGTGAGTAACTACATAAAGATATTAAAGGTTTTGTTGTAATAAATAAAACCCTTAATAAAATTCTGAGTAGTCATGCTATACCTAAACCAAGAGACGGTTTTAGTTATCAAACATGATATAAAAATATTCTTTATAAAAATTATTTTACTCTTAGTTCAAATGCTATAAATAAATCTGTAGTAAATAATATAGCTGGAACTTCTGAATCTGGATCAATCAGTTTGGAACTAAGAGATTTTATTCTTATAATTATTTTAAGTTTCTTTATAAATATGAGAATAAATTTGTTAAAGATATGTGGATTTACAAAGCTTTAATTGTTAACCTTTCCAAACCCAAAAAAATTTGGGTATCAAAATCAGTGTTCATTTGATTGATTATAAGAGACCTATTTGAAAATATCCTCTATAAAGCTATGTTATCTGGATGGTGGGAATTTTTGAAACATGATAAGGGACTTATCAAGATTCAAAAGTCTAACTAGTTTATATTCTGGTCAGGTCACCTTTAGTGACAATATAAAAGGAAAAATTATTGTCATTGGTCAAGTTGGAAACTCTAAATCTTATTTAATTTATAAAGTTTTATTTGTTTATGGTTTAAACTATAATATACTAAGAATATCAAAATTTTTTGATGGTGGTTTCCATATTAAGTTTGAGAATAATTCTTATATTATTTATGATTATAATTTTAATTTAGTATATATTACTTTGAGAAATGATAATACTTATAGATTATATTTAAATTATTTATTTTCTCAAAATGTTTATTGTTTAAATTCCTTTCATAATAAATCTTGGTTATGAAATATTAGAATAGTACACTATAATATATACCTCTCAACCACTATAATTGGTTCTCATGGACTTTTTTGGACCATCAAGAGTTTCAAGTTTAGTAGAAAAACATTATTCTTATATAATTATTTATGACTATTCATGGTTTATATGGGTATATTTCCGGAATCACAAAAGTGAAGCTTATAATTTTTTTTAAAAGTATACAGAATTAGAATAGAACCTTAGTGGAATTACCACTAAGAGTGTGATAATTGATCATGGTCATGTGTTTGAAAATCAAGATTTTGAATCCTTAAGCTCACGATATGGCTATAATCGTAATTTCTCTACTCCTCGAACACCTCAATAGAATGGGGTGGTTTAAAGAAGTAATAAGACTATTTAAGAGATATACTAAACCATGATTTTTGAATATGAACTAGCAACATATTTTTGGGAAGAAGCTGCAAATGAAACTTGTTATGTAATTAATAGAGTCTTAATAAGATCTCTTCTAAAGAATACTCCATTTGGATTATAGAATGCATGAAAAACTATGGTAAATTATTTCAAAGTTTTTGGTTGTAAATTTTATATTATTAATATAAAGTATAATCTAGTTATGTTTTCATAGAAGAGTGATGAGAAAATTTTTCTTGGTTATTATACATCCATTAAGGTCTATAGATTCTTTAATAAAAGAACAAAGTTGGTGAAAGAATCTATTTATATCACATTTTTTGAAATAGTTCCACATGAACCTAAAGTTTCCTTTAAAAACCTAGAGGATGATATATACAATTTAAATATGAATTAAACCTAGACTAATGATCTTTCTGATGATTTACTTAAAAAAAATATCCCAGCAAAGATCTTTTAGAAGAACTAGACCCTAAGGAAAACTTAGAGGAATATAGTATACATAGAACCATTGAAACCCATAGAGACCATCCTTTAGATGTTTCTATTGTAGATATAAATAGAGGAACTCAAACTCAAGAATTACTTAGAAACCATGATGAACATCAAGTAATATTATCACAACTTGAAACCAATAAAATTAATGAGGAAATTAGTGATGAACCTTGGGTGATGGCTATGTCAGAATAATTAAATCAATTTTAAAGAAATAGAGTATAAATACTAGTTGAGATATCTAAATAATATTTAACCATTGGTATGAAATGAGTATATATAAATAAGGTTGACTAATATGGTAATATTATTATAAATAAATATATATTGGTAGCACATGATTATATTTAAGAAGAAGACATTGACTATGAAGAAACACTCTCTCCTGTAGCTAGACTAGAGTCCATTAGAATACTTCTTTTTTATATAACACATCTAAATTTAAAATTATATCAAATGGATGTTAAGAGTGATTTCCTTAATGGATATATTATTGATGATGTTTTTTTTGGAGAACCCCCTAGACTTTTAAATCCTTATTTTCCAAATAAAGTTTTTAAATTAACTAAAGCATTATATGGTTTAAAACAGGACCCCAGAGCTTGGTATGATAGGTTAAACAATTTTCTTATTTGAAAATATTTTAAAAAAGGTTTTGATGATCCTATCTTATTTGAAAAAATAAATTTAAAATATGTTTTGGTTTCATAGATATATGTTGATGATATAAATTTTGGTTCTTCAAGAAATTCTTTGTGTATTTAATTTTCAAAACTAATGCAAAATGAATTTGTGATGAGTTTCATTTATGGACTAAAATTATTTCTTTGTTTTAAAATCTTAAAAAATAAAGAAGGAATTATTTTAAACCAAAGTATGTACACTAATGATCTTTTAAAACGTTTTGTTATGGATAGATCAAAAGGAAGTGATACTCCAATTAGCACCACTTGTAAATTGGATCTTGATGGAACTAGGATACCAGTTGATAAAAATTTTTGTAGAGTTATGATTGGGATTTTACTTTACTTAACATCTATCTGACTCGATATTTTGTTTTGTGTGTGTGTGTGTGTGTATTTTTGCAAGTAAATATTAGGGAATACAATTTTACTACTATTAAAATAAATTTCAAATACCTCAAGAGGACAAAAAATTTAGATCTATTCTATTCTAGAAGAAACACTTTTGACTTAATTAGCTAATATTATGCTGACTTTGGTGGATATAAGTTAGATAGAAAAATAACCTATGGAATATTTTACTTTTTGGAAAAGCCTCCAGTATCATGGTGTAGTAAGAAATAGAATTATATTTCATTTTCCACTACTGAAGTTGAATACATACCCATAGAAAGTTCATGTGCTCATATTATATGGATAAAACACACCTTCATAGACTATGGATATCAATTTAGGAATACCCCTATAAACTATGAAAATAAAAGTACTATTAAAATTTTCAAGAACTGTTTATCTCATTATAGGATAAAGCACATTAATATATGACATCACTTTTTGAGAGATCATTTTCAAAAAGGAGATATCACTCTAGAATTCATTGGTACATAATATTTTCTCACTAAAATTTCTATAAATCCTATGAATTGTGAGAGGGTAAATTATATCATATATAATTTAGGAATTATTGAATATTTTAAAATCATTTTGTGTCTAATTTCATATACATTCAATACTCTTTTTAATTTATTCAATTAATATGTAATGATAAGTTCTCTTTATAAGGAATATTTAGTTTATTGTTTTTCTTTAAATAGACCATTTTTGTTTTAAGTATTTTAAGTATAATTTATATATTTCATGTGATTTAATGTAAAATAGAGCCCTAAATTATTTTAATACCCCAAAATAGAATCAGAATCATTGCAATCCTTTCCAAATCGAGATGAACCCTCTTTTGACCCTTTTTTTTATTGAAACCCTAGCCTTTAGACCCTTAATCTCAGTTTTAAGTAGTCAAGGTGATTCAATCATTTAAGTAAGATTCTCGTGAAGCATCTGATTCTTCCAAAAAATTTAAGGAAAGCATGAGTGGATCTAAAAAACTCTTAAATCCGCATCTTTTTTCTTGTGAAGTTTCTTTAGAGAGTGAGTAGATATTGAGTGGTTCCAGATAAGTTGTTCTCTAGTTTGGAGAGTTGTTATTTGACCAGGATGGATCGTTTGGTTATTAGAAGAAAATTGACTATTTTATCCTTTATTAGTGAAATAATTTTATGTGAGTATGGTGTTTTAAGTTGGAGATCAATTATATCTCATTTGGACCTTTGTTTATAGTTATGAATGTGAGTTTTCTTTATCTCTTTGGGATGAGAGCTTAAAAGAACCACATCAAGGTAATCATGAGTATTACCAAAGATCTTATACTTTAAACCATTCATATTTTGAGATTTTAAATGATTTAAAAGTTTTAAATAGTGATAGAACCTATTGAAGTACTAATGATAGTGAATAAAATGGAGATTTTAGTATATTTATAAAGTTTATACAACATACCATCTTACTTAAAAAGGGTAATTTAGAACTATTATGCACTAATAACCCTTCATTATATATTTTCTTGTTCATTATATTTATAAAAATATTCCCATATTTTTATGAGATATATGGAAGATCTGAGAAAGAATTACTCATGATTTAACACTCCACCTTAACCTAAGTTTATTTTAGCTCTACTTGAATATAAGAAATTTATTTATATGGGAGTAGAAAATTCAATACTTTCAAATGGTATTTGTCGTAATCAAACCATGTGAATGAGTATGAAAATCATCTAGAATCCATGAAAAAAGATGTGGGTAGCAGATAAGAATAATCTTTATGATCACTTCAATACTGTAAGGAATCCCACCAGACCAAGGGATGTAATAGACCTGGGATTGGATCCTGACCAGATAGTTTAATATGATTACACATCTGATGAGAATATATATTTTGCTAATTCAGATGTAGTTGAAGAGGAAAAATGAGCATATGAAGAGATAATGGGATACTATCTTAGCCAAGAAGTTTTAAAGGATACAAAAACCATAATAGAGTTTGAATCATTAAGGGAAGGATTAGTAACTCTATAGGGGAATAAAAATACAAGATCTCTAATTTTTGGACCCAACCTCACTAACTCTAATAGTGACAAGGATGAAGGTCTAATTGTAGACAGTCCTCCTATTTTTGAAAAAGGGAGAGTCCCTATTTTCGATTCAACACCACTTAGGGAATTTGCATCTCTAGAGAATCCTTTCTTTATCTTGGATCAATTTTATCCTGACAATGGTGTTGATAAGGATGATAATAATTATGAAATTACACTTAATATAGATGGACATTCTATATGATTCATTTCCAAAGTTTAGAGCCTATTATTCCAAAAACCTCTTCAACTATTCTAGAAGAACAAGTTAGGATTGAGACTTTTGTTGTTCTCTCAAAAATTTTATTTGTTAGACTCTTATATAAATGAAACAAAATTACTCTCTTAGACATGAATCAAATAACCTTTTTCAAGGAGATACTATTTTTGATTCATCTCCCATGACTGAGGTTATTTTTGAGGAAGATTCATATAGTTCAGTTCAAGTAATTGAGAAGCTTCTAGACGACACTTCATATAATGAGGGATCTATATTGAGACCTTAAAATTTGGATTTCAATGACTACACTCTTAATCATAGCCTTTCTAAATCTTCTAAAGATGCAAATTCTTCAACTAAACTAGCTACAAATACTTCTTTTCCATCTTTATTTATTACTTCTGTTGATTTTATCTAGTTCAAGAATGATATTATGAATATTTTGAAAGGATTTTTTCTCAGTATAAGTTATTATAATTAATATTATAGGAATTAAGATATTGAATTTACTATTGAGAGTGTAGTTGGTCATATAAAACATCATATTTTTCTAAATTTAGATCATATGACTTCGGATATTGGAAGTTTTAGAACTCCGATTTAAGATTTCTAGGGATAGATTGGAGATCTTCCAGCATATTTGATAGATATACTGGCTAATATGGACAAAAGGTATCTTTCTATAATCATCAATCCTTATCAAGATTCTGCTTCTTATCCTCAAGTATATATTTCCATATATTAGGATCTTATTAGAAGACTTTTTCATGTTGAAATCCAGAGTACTCAAGTTAGTATTAAGTATATTAAGAATCAAGTTAAGATGGATGTTGCTTCCCATAGTGAATAACTTTATGACATGGTTAAGGAAGGATTTGTAAAGACCATAAAGTACAAGGATTTAATTAAGGGATCTATTAAGTATTATCTAAATAGGATTTACACCAAGTTACAATTGAAGAATTAGTTTCAATCCATGTACAAAGATCCCAAAATGTCTATCTTAATCACTACTTTTAAAGCCATTGTGGAGAAGCTGTTAATTATAAAACCTATATTGGATCAGTTTCTATTAGAGAAGGACGAATCCCTATAATTCATAAAGCATCGTTCTAGAGATATGGAAGATAGAACAAGTTTCTTGGATCTCTACATGTATTTTCCAATGATCTAGTTCTAGAACCTCCAGCTCTTCCTGAACCGAACATCTATTCTTCTCCTACCCAGGTTTCAGTATCAGTCTCAGTTTCATTTTCTAAGGATACATCTGCTATAGTTTCCACTCTTACTCCCACACCACCTCTTAAAATACCCTTTGGTCTCAAACTACCTCAATACTTACACCAAATCAGACCTATTTACAAATCTCTTATGATTTTGAGATCTAATTCTACTCATAGCCCTACACCTCCTTCTGCTCTAGTTATTATCAAAGGAAAAAGTCCATTGATCCTTCAACCATTTTGGAATTTTATGATTTAAATTTTTATTAGAGACTATGATAGGACCTTATGTAATACAATATTTTTGAATATCAATGAAATATTTTTAATTCATATTTTTCTCTCCTTATTTTCTATTTCTCTTCACTGTTTATCTTTCTTATTGTTTATCATTACTTTCTCACCCATTTTTCATTTTTTTGATATTCCCAAAAGGGGGGAGTAAAGTATAGAATATTAAAAAACTGTATGATTTTATGATATGTCAGATTGTAATATTTTTAATTTACTAGTGCATTGTTTATATTTATTTATGTCACGATTTTTTATCTTCAAAAAAGGGTATATTTTTGGATTATTTCAAAAATTCCTTGTTTTAATAATCACAAATCATATTTATGTGTTTATAATTAATTTTTCATTTTATGCAAGTTAAAATTTTTATAGGAAATTTTGAAATTTTCTAAAGTCTAGAAGTGATCATAAACCCAATCAAACCATACTATTAGCCATGAGTCCGAAGGAGTGAAATTTAACCAAGTAATCGATTGAATATAAAGAGAATCGACCAAACACATGATGACTCTCTATCAAATGTATGAAGGAATTTGGATAAATTAAATTTTAAAAAGTATCAAAGTGACCACTTGACAAGTGCATAAACCTTATGACCATTCAAACAACCATGAAAAAAATCTTTCATATTTCTCAGGTGACCACAAGACCAATCAGAGCGACTGCAAGTTATATCTTGGAGAGACCACAACTGTCTCAGATTTTTTCAAAGGTTTTAAGTGACCAAAGAACAATTGGATAGACCACAAATCTACTTGATCGACTATGGTGAATTTCTCACCAACTCCTCAAATGAAAAGATGAGAAACCTAGTGACCATTAGGAAAACATAAAGCAACTTCGTGGTTTACCTGTCTATCATAAATATCATTAAGTATTGGAGAAACCACACATTTCTTTCCAATAAACTGAATGATGAAATAAAAGTGACCATATAACCATGTTTGGATCTTGAAAAACTATTGGAGCTACCATGAGAATTCAAGATACCACAAATTTAAGTGAAGTGAATTAATGGGAGAGTTAGATTTTGGATAAGTGATGAAGTGACCTTATAAAATTCAAGTGACCATATAGTTGAATCGACTATGTCTAGTAGTTGGTATTTTTCAAATTATTGTATCAATTGAAAGTTCAAAGAAATCAACTATACAACTTGTGATGGAATTAAATCAGTATTTTCACTAAGTTTTGGAGATACCATGGATGATATTATGTGCCACACTTCAAGTGACCATGTATAAAAGTGGAAATTATATTTTAATATAATATATTACAACCACTTTTCTTCACAAAATTAAATTCATGGTCAGAGGAATTTAGTTCTTCTAAATTTCATACTAAGTATGAGGATTTGGAATGATGGGTTTCCAGTGGATCTTTTCAGAGAAAAATTTATTTTTATTAAAGATTGAAGTTTTAGAAAAATGAGTGGGATTTTTATGAGAGAATAAACATGAAACTATGATCTGTTTCAAAAATATTCTCTACTCTATATTCTTCAAATTTCTTCATAAAATCTGATAACATCCTCCTATCTTCACATATAATCTCTAAAATAAAATAAGACATTGAGAAGATAAGAGACATCTATAGAATAATTGAACTACAATATTTTACAACATCAAACTCTTTTCACTTATATTTATATTTTTTTATCAATTTTGAGTTATAATTTAATTTTATATAGATCTACTAATAAAAAAACTCCTATAGAAAATATAAGAGTACTTAGATACTCTTATAATATTTTCTTTAATATTTTTTATCTCATGAAAACTATGGAAGATGCTATGTATTAGCCTAGATAATACTATGTGCCATTGTAATCTATACTCGATCTAGGCTGTGGATCATCTATTTATTTTTAATAAACATACCTAGTGGTGGGTAACTATAAAGTAGAGAGGATTAGGTCTCATCTTGATACTGGACCTATTGTATTTTTATATTCCACTACGCGTTTCAAAGTTTTTCTTACTATGTTTTTAAAACTATTTTGAAAAACTATACTTTGATAGTTATCTTTTACATGTGATATTTATATTATTTGATTTAAGTAGAGTAATATCAAAGGGTTGGGATAATAATATGATTATTCTAACTAATATTTTAACAAACTTCTGAGAGTTTATTAAAAACATAAAATTATATATTTCTATTGCATTAATTGACAGGGTGAATTTAAAACTGTGGGATTTTTTTTATAATTTTTTTAATATAAATTTTTATTAGATACTCAATTCACCCTCCTATTGAGTAATCTAATTTGAATAATAATAAAATTATAAATATATTTTGATTCATCTTGCAACTGGGTTATGTAATGTGGGACTCTCTCCCATGTCCCAAGTTCTCTCCCTTACAATATACCTGAAATAAAACAATGATAGCTGTCAATTAACCCTTAACTAAAATATATTCTTGGTCAAGGTGTGGGTTCCCTAGAATGAAGGTATGATATCATTGGTTGTGAACAATGGGGTGTGGTACTCCCTCAACCAACATGTTTACTTCAATGAGGAGCGAGTTCCCCTTATTGGATTCTTATGGTGGTGTAGAAGAAAGGCTGATTAGAATGAATATTTTGAGACTTGTGATTCCTTAGAAACCCATGGGATTCCTTTAAGATAAAATTAGTGACTGGACATCAAATTTATACTTTTTGGGATTTCTTATTCTATGAGAATCATTAGTTTCATGTAAGGTAAAAACCTTCATAGGTTAGATATAAGGCCCCAGCCTTAAACCTTACTTAATATTGAATTAAATGAATAATTCACATTGAGGATCTTTTCAGGTTTAGAGTTTTAGAGAATTAGAACATAACTATTACATCTTAAAAGATTACAAAGTAGACACTTATACTAAGTCTCCATAAAATAAAAACTCTTAAAAAGAAGGATGTCTAGATTTCATGTTTTAGATAGCATGAAATTCCCTTGATCCCATCCTTGACCTTATTCCACTTTATGTCCTGTGAAAAACATTTCGAAAAACTTGGGGTGAGCATAAAAAGCTCAGTAAGGGATACAAAAAGAATGAAAACTGTTAGTTTTTCAAACATAAAGTAAACCATGTATACTATATCAAAGTAAAACCTTCACCTTCATGAAGTAGTAAAAAAAAATCTTCACTGAATAAAGTATCATTACTTACCTTTTTGTAACCAAAGGATTAGCATAAAACCCATATAAAAAACACATAGAATATATAAAGGTAACTTGGGACATAAACATACTTAAGTGGAATAACCATACGGTCGACTTCCACACATATCACTTAATGGAATAGCCATACGGCCAATTTCCATACATACTTAATGGAATAGCCATACGACCGACTTCCATACCCAATGCATTGGAGGTTATAACGTAACCACCCGTCCTGGTATTCACGGCACCACCCGTCATATGGTTTATAACGTAACCACCCGTTAAAATGTCCAAGTACCAGTATAAAATCATAAAACATAAAACCAATATAAAGGAATGATAACATTTCCACATTTCAATCACAATATATCATAAATATTTTGACATAATAGAATCCTTTTTCAAAACCATTTTCAATACAAAAATACATAAAAGAGTATATGGTATTTATTTTATTCTAAAAACATTACGGCTTGTTGAGAAAGCCAAAGATCAAATAATACTCGCGGCGGCGGAAAAGGTCGTTGTCACCGCGTACGTTAAAAAAAACATTCCTTTTTGTCGTTTAGTAAAACGCTTCGTAGAAAAAGATTCCTTTTGTATAAAAGTAAAAGTCAAAGTAGTTTATACACCGTATAAAAGAAAGTTGTGTATAAAACGAAATATGCCTCAATGAAAGGAGATTGAGACGAAGTCCCTTACCTTGGGTCCAACTTGACTCGATCGTTCTTTAACGTCCTGAATAATAAACTTGAGTTAATTTATACTTGATTAAGAACTTTTTTAAAGTTCATTATTCTTTTTATATCACTTATTTCCATGTTATAAACATTATGTAACCATTTAAGTTAATAATGTTTGTTTTTTCAATATTTGGTTCTTAAGTCGAAAGTTGACTTCTTACAATTACATGTTGTTCGTGTGGTCAAAGGTTCTTTATATCCAGAATGAAATTCCTGATTTGGATATCATATGTATCATATATATCCAGCATATACATGTATTTATAATATTACATAATCATTTTGAGGTAAGAAATGAAATGCACCGTTCATGGAGACGGTAAGCCGTACGTACGCATGAACGCTACTTTCATTTCTTTGTCATATTAGTGGAATTAAAACTAAATGAGAGGTATGTATATTTTAATTCCAGAATTATATTCATCATTTAGATATATCATTAATTATATATATACATTATATACATGTAATTTTAATAGTACATTACATTTGGGGATAAGAAATGAAATGCACCGTTCATGGAGACGGTAAGCCGTACGTACGCATGAACGCTACTTTAATTTCTATCTCATAATTTAATGGAAAGAAATAATAATGATATAGAGGTATATTATAATTCCAGTATAACATCATATATAATAACTTTAAATCCATCCTTTACACATCCCACATATGGCATTAACAGATCACATCACTTTTAGGGGGCGGTAGTCCGCACTTCCATAAATGAAGATATCATGTTTACCCATAATGGAAACCATAAAGGTATGCCAAAAATGAAAAATACAGAAGCTTAAAGAAAACATAAACATATTATATATCATATATAAAAATAGTGACATCATAATGGCCACCCTTGAAGGTGTTAAATGAGTATTGAACAATCATCGTTTCGGGAGGCGGAATTTCGCCATCCACGGAAACCGTATGTTCTTTAACCATTTGATGTAGTTGTGTGAGAGTGTAGCTCAAATAAATATTATAACAACATCCTAGTATATTGAATATACTGGTGTTGTTACAAAAGAAGTAAATAAAAAGAGTTTAGAGGGTTGGAGAAGCAAAATAAAACAAATGAACAAGAGAGAATGAATTACCTTTAAAAGTGTAACTCCTTTTGATTTGAGCCTAAAGGCTTCCTTTGAAAGGATTCTTCCCAAAGGGAATCCTCTAGGATGAGGAGAGGGATGTGGAGAGAGTAATTGGGAAGGGGTTGGCCGAGCCAAATGTAAAGACCCGTAAAATTCAAGGTAATTTTTTTCTTAATTTTCATTAGAATTTTACAAGAGCGCGGTTTCAGACGGCACCTGATTCCGAGGCCCGGAGTGCCCGGAATTAATTTCCGAAGTTTGGCTCGGGTACGTTCAGTGAACGAACGAGCGGGAATTCCTAACTTTTGAACCTGTGCTCGGAATTGAAATCCGAGGGCACCGATGAACTCGCAGCGCCGATATTCGCTTAAAGAGACCTTTTCGGGAGTTGCGTTTGTTGCGGGTTGAAAGTTAGTTTTAGGGGTTTTTAGTTTGAGTTAAATAAAATTGTGTAGAACAATTTTATTTTTAACTTGTTAAAACCTATCAAAGGAGGTTGGGAGTGGGACCCACACCCACTTAACCTCCCTTGGGAGGATTAAGTGTGGTGGGGCCCACACGAGCCCCTAAACCTTTCAAATTCTCCCAACTCCCTTAACGCCTCATTTAATGGCTTAAGTTACTTAATTAATTATGGGAGTTAAACCTTTTTGAATTTCAAACTTTTGAAATTCTTATGTGTTTTGTAATAATAAAATAAGATGTTATCTTATTTTATTATGGGTTGTTTGTTTGTCACCTGGAGAGCTTTTGAGAGCTTCTTCTTCATCTTCAAGCTCTGACGAAGAACGAAGAACGCCCAGACTCCGACGAAGAACGACGCCTCTCTTCTTCGTCCTCGGTGTCAACAAGAGGGAACGCCGCTTCCTCCTCGGACCTTCTTCGTCGGCATACGAAGATTCGCCAACGACGTATCTCTTCGGGCATATCTCTTCGTCAACGGATTTGACGAACGACGACCGCGACGCCCGACCTCCGCGACGCCGTCTTCCGCGGAACGTAGACGAATCTTCGAATCTTAAACCCGAGGTAGGGGTTGTTGATTCATTATTTATTTATTCCATTTCTTGAACGTGGATCTCGCATTTCAAACTTGAGGCTTGAATGTTTAAGTTGAGTTACTTATTTAACGTGAGGGGGGGCCGGACCGCATGAACACGGCTGAACCCCCCCCTCCATCGTTCATGTTAATTATTCTTGCGTGAGGAAGCAAGTGGCGTGGTGCCGTCGCACCACGCGGATGATCGTGCAAATATTTTACGCGGCGCCGTCGCGCTACGTCGAGGAAGAATCTTCAAGAACACGACGCCGTCGCGCCGCGTTGAAAAGAATAATGGCACGGCGAAAGGGGCGCGGTGCCGTCGCACCGCGCCGGACGACGAACACCGCGGCCGGTTCCGGGCCGCGGCGGGACGAGGAGACCGCGGCCGGATCCGGGCCGCGGCGGGATGTGAAGACCGGCGGCCGGGCCGCTGGCGTCGGAAGTCGAAGGCGGGACCGGAATTTCCGGTCCCGTTGGTAAAAACCGGCCGGCCAGCTGGCCGGCCAGATGACATAAAACCGGGGGATTAAATCCCCCGGCCGGTTCAACAAAACCCCCCCTTAATGAGGGGGGGCGGTTCCTTGAAGGAGGGGGGGCAGCCGGCCCCCCGGTTGCGCTCCAGCAGGCCCCCCACGTGAGGGGGGGCCGTTTTGTCACTTAGGCGCGACACAAAGGCCGCACCACCTTGAAGAAGCGGGGGCTGAGCCCCCCGCGTGCCACCCTCGTGCGGCGCCAGGCGCCCGCCGCCGCGGCCCGCCGCCGCGGCCCGCCGCCGCCGCGGCCCGCCGCCGCGGCCCGCCGCCCCAGGGGGGGGGGGGGGGGTCGGGCCGGGTCGGCCCGGACCCGGACCCCCCTGTTTCGAACCAGATTTGGTTTTTGGCCCATAACATGAGCCTCGGACCTCCGAATGACGAACCGTCTGCGGAAACGCGATCCTTGGATCGAGACGGTCGTTTCGGTATATCGCACTCAAGGTTTCGGGTTACTTTGAGTTCGCCCGGGTTGGTTCGTTCACGAAACCAACCGGACCTTCGGAGCGGAAACTCTCATATCTTGAGCTACGGACGTCCGATTGACGTGCCGTCAGTCGCGTAGTGTTCCTCTTAGAGAGACGGATCTTTTGGCATACTCCGCCCGAGGTTTTGACGCAGGTGGAGTACGGTCGGGTTGGTTTTGCCTTAAAAACCAACCGGGCCCCGGAGACGAAAATGCCAATAACTCTCAGACCGGACGTCCGATCGACGCGCCGTCTGTTGCGTTGAGTTCCTGTTGTCGATACGGAACTTTTGGATACATCAACTCTGGTCTTTGTGACAGTTGATGTATCAGCCTCTCGGCTCGTGGAGCGGACCCTCCGAACGAGCTTGCTTTGTGCGGGAACCCTAGTGCTGGCTGCGACTGTTCTACTGCTACGACTGCTACTGTGACTTCGACGACGACAGTACAGAGATCCTGTGTGGATTCGACGACGACGACTACAGCACTCAGCGATCCTATGTGGAACAGTGCTACCAAACCTGTGTGAGCTGAATCTTATGTTTACCTTGGCGGTGGAGCGCTTGGGTGTAGCGGCGGACCCGTGGTACTTGTCAGTGGTGGTGCGCTTGGATGCAGCAGCAGACCCTTGGCGGTGGAGCGCTTGGTTGTAGCGGCGGACCCGCGATACTCTACGGAGTGTGTGCGCTTGGTTGTAGCGACAGACCCGCGACGGTGGAGGCGTGCGTGCGGAGTACGGAGACCGTGTAGATGACTGAGACCTGACGACTGCTTGACCGACTCGACTTGGAGTGAGTCGACTAGCCCAGTGGACGGAGCGCCCAGTAGTTGGCAGCAGACCCACGGCGGACGGAGCGCCTGGTAGTTGGCGGCAAACCCGCAGTACTCGACAGGAGGAGTACCTCAGTAGGCTATCTGGGTGAGCGCCCGATATTTGGCAGCAGACCCTCAGCGGACGGAGCACCCGGTAGTTGGCAGCAGACCCGCGGTACTCGACAGGAGGAGTACTTCAGCAGTCTTAGGTTAGTGAGCAGTACCTCGGAGTCGTGACAAGACCACTGTACATTTCAGAGATGGGGCTCTTCAACATTTTCGGTTTCGATAATGAAAATCCTGGTTTGAGCTGAGTCATTGATCTTGTGATTCCTCATGATTGAGATGGGTCGCTTGATAACTTAGGTATATGTATGGGCATATACCTGGGTAATTGTTATCCGTTGATTTCATAAACTTGTTATAATCTGTGTGGATTTACTGTTTACTCTTCTTTGTGGATTGGGTTGTTCTTGGGCTCGGTGTTGGAGCCAAACGGAAATTGATGACTTAGGTATATGTATGGGCATATACCTAAGCAGTGTCAGTTGTTACTTCGTGATTGTTACTTTTCTTCGTGGTTTATCCTTTGTGGATTTGAGAGACCTTCAGGGGTCTCGGGGTCCCTACTGAGTAGCTTATACTCACCCCTGCACGGGCTTTGCCCGTACTACGTTGTGTTGGTTGCAGACGACGGACAGCGTTGACCTTAGCTGAGGCTTGCAGAGCGGGACGGTACCCGGAGGTGGACCACTGGGCGGGACGTGCACGGAGCGGACGGCGGGACCCGTGGAGCAGAGGAGCTATCTGTACCCACCCTTCAGGTGGGATTTCTAGTGGGCAGCTCGGTGCAGTGGTTTTACCTTTCAGTTGCTGTTTTCCCTTTCGAGTTGTACTTTACTTTACAGTTGGGCTTGTATTTCCGGCCCCCTTTACTTTTCTGCACTTTACTTTCCGCTTGCTGACTCTGTGTGGTTGTTACTTATAAAGGCAATGCCTTCCCTGTTTACCGGGAATTTACGCCTTGGTGCTAGTCGCCAGCCCCTGGCCTATGGAAGGCGGGCTTGGGGTAGTCACGGCACGGGCCCCGAGGACGGGTCGTGACAAATTGGTATCAGAGGAGTTCGGTTCTACCGCGAACTCTGATCTTTTCTATGTGAAGCAATAATGTTTAGCGTATTGAGTGTGGATATCAGTCCAGGGAGTCCAGTGTTGGTGCGGCGGCCGACGTATCCGTACACCAGGACCCTGACTTCTGATTTCCGACTTAATGCACGAAAACATTGATTGCGTGTGTGTTTCAAAGTTTTCTTTGTGATTACTTATATCAGCTCACCAGGTATACTGTTCTGACCGTGGCGCACCTGTTTCCTTTTCAGGATGGCCCCACGACGGCAGCCAGCTAGGGTTCCGAGAGTCGAGCGAGACGACAGCCCACCGAGCGACGAGGCCTCGGTGCAGGGCCCTTTTCCAGTAGTGGCACCGGCGGTAGCTCTACCCGCCGAGCCCCCGATGCTTCCAGCAGCAGCCGCTGACGATGCACGTCGCCTCAGCGCACTGCATGAGTTTCAGCGCCAGCGACCGCCCAGGTTTCGCGGGGAGACGGATCCCCAGGCAGCAGAGGACTGGCTGGAGGCAGTGGTTCGAGTGTTTAGGCTAGTGAGGACACCAGCAGACCTCATGGTGATCCTCGCTGCGAGCCTACTACACGCAGCAGCAGGACGATGGTGGAGCTTGATGCTCCAGGTGCACGATGAGACATCTCTACTTTGGACGGACTTTGAGAGCATCTTCCGCTCGGAGTTCGTCCCAGCCACCCTTCGTGCGGTGCGTATCCAGGAGCTTCTACAGCTGCGGCAGGGCAACATGACGGTCGCTCAGTACGCGGCGAGGTTCACCGACCTTTCTCGGTACTCGACAGACATGGTACGGGACCCCTTCTTCCGGGCCCGGACCTTCGAGCAGGGTTTGAGACACGAGATCAGGGCATCGCTGATCTCCCTCAGCATACCGACTCAGACAGGAGTACTGGAGCGGGCACTTCTGATCGAGAGTTTCCTTGCTGAGTCTACACCAGCACAGCAACTCACCGCAGGGCGGCACGTGGCAGAGTCATCTGCAGCAGGTAGCCGACGGATGACTCAGGGTTCCAGGCAGACCAGACCTACCGGTGGCCGACTGCACGACTCAGGCTCAGTTGTACGGGGAAGCCGGGGTGGAGTCAGAGCCAGGCGTGCCGAGAGTGGGCAGTGTTACTCCTGTGGCGGGATTGGTCACATGGCTCGTGACTGTCCGACCCGCCATGCTGATGATCAACAGTTAAGTGAAGAACCTCCTAGGCAGAGGCAGAGGTTCGACCGTGGCGGTCCGCAGGGAGGAGGCGGACGAGGCAGAGGAGCTGGACGAGCAGCCGGTGGTGGGCGACGCTTTGAGGCTCTTCCACCACCACCACCAGGAGGTCCACCCCGACCGCAGGGGAGAGCTCAGCTTCAGGCAGCCGAGGACTTCGATCATGGAGCTCTGGGAGCCGATGGACAGGAGCAGAACTAGTGGATAACATCCTTTGTACTTCTGGTTCCTTGTTGCTTTTGTGTAGCGTCTTGTAATATGAGCTGCAATAATAAAAGACGCATACCTTTGTGATATTTTCGTTCCTGTCCTCTTTCGTGATGTTACTAAGAGGTTCCAGTTTTGGCTGTTGACTTGACCCTCACTTGTGAGACATCTACTGGAGGAGACCCAGTTACCACACACTGATGCCGACAGTGTGACTCAACCCTTGGAGGCGAGAGTAACGGTTGAATCTCTTAGTAGTAGCGTCGAGGCCTTACGACGTCATCCTTGGTATGGATTAGTATCATCCATGTTAGGATTGACTGTTTTAGGCAAAGAATGTGGTTCATCCAGGGGATGAGACCAAATTTCTCTTTTCGGCAAAGAAGAAATCTTGCAGCTCTTGTGGGACCTGTGATGGTCCAGGCCACGACGGAGAAGGTCCAGGTCATCCAGGAGCGGATGAGGACAGCTCAGAGCCGGCAGAAGTCATATGCTGACAGGAGGCGGAGGCCACTGGAGTTCGAGGATGGCGACCACGTATTCTTGCGGGTCTCACCTCAACGTGGTATTCGGAGATTTGGCCGAGGCGGCAAGTTATCTCCGCGCTTCATCGGACCCTTCCAGATTCTCAGCAGGATTGGCGAGGTGGCTTATCGCCTGGCTCTACCACCTCAGTTGCACCGGGTGCACGACGTCTTCCACGTATCCCAGCTGAGGAGATACGTGCACGACCCGACGCACATCATTGACCATGGGGAGCTTGACGTTGATGATGGGGCGACTTTTACGGAGGTCCCGGTAGAGATAGAGGATCGACAGAAGCGGGTCCTGCGTGGGCGATCGATTCCTCTTGTGCGCATCAGATGGCAGCACGGGAATCTCTAGGAGAGCACATGGGAGCGGGAGGCTCAGATGCGTGCTCAGTACCCTCATTTGTTTCCCTAGTTTTTGTTGTATCTTTACGGGGACGTAAAGCCCTGAGGTGGGAGTAATGTAAAGACCCGTAAAATTCAAGGGAATTTTTTTCTTAATTTTCTTTAGAATTTTACAAGCGCGCGGTTTCAGACGGCACCTGATTCCGAGGCCCGGAGTGCCCGGAATTAATTTCCGAAGTTTGGCTCGGGTACGTTCAGTGAACGAACGAGCGGGAATTCCTAACTTTTGAACCGGTGCTCGGAATTGAAATCCGAGGGCACCGATGAACTCGCAGCGCCGATATTCGCTTAAAGAGACCTTTTCGGGAGTTGCGTTTGTTGCGGGTTGAAAGTTAGTTTTAGGGGTTTTTAGTTTGAGTTAAATAAAATTGTGTAGAACAATTTTATTTTTAACTTGTTAAAACCTATCAAAGGAGGTTGGGAGTGGGACCCACACCCACTTAACCTCCCTTGGGAGGATTAAGTGTGGTGGGGCCCACACGAGCCCCTAAACCTTTCAAATTCTCCCAACTCCCTTAACGCCTCATTTAATGGCTTAAGTTACTTAATTAATTATGGGAGTTAAACCTTTTTGAATTTCAAACTTTTGAAATTCTTATGTGTTTTGTAATAATAAAATAAGATGTTATCTTATTTTATTATGGGTTGTTTGTTTGTCACCTGGAGAGCTTTTGAGAGCTTCTTCTTCATCTTCAAGCTCTGACGAAGAACGAAGAACGCCCAGACTCCGACGAAGAACGACGCCTCTCTTCTTCGTCCTCGGTGTCAACAAGAGGGAACGCCGCTTCCTCCTCGGACCTTCTTCGTCGGCATACGAAGATTCTCCAACGACGTATCTCTTCGGGCATATCTCTTCGTCAACGGATTTGACGAACGACGACCGCGACGCCCGACCTCCGCGACGCCGTCTTCCGCGGAACGTAGACGAATCTTCGAATCTTAAACCCGAGGTAGGGGTTGTTGATTCATTATTTATTTATTCCATTTCTTGAACGTGGATCTCGCATGTCAAACTTGAGGCTTGAATGTTTAAGTTGAGTTACTTATTTAACGTGAGGGGGGGCCGGACCGCATGAACACGGCCGAACCCCCCCCTCCATCGTTCATGTTAATTATTCTTGCGTGAGGAAGCAAGTGGCGTGGTGCCGTCGCACCACGCGGATGATCGTGCAAATATTTTACGCGGCGCCGTCGCGCTACGTCGAGGAAGAATCTTCAAGAACGTGACGCCGTCGCGCCGCGTTGAAAAGAATAATGGCACGGCGAAAGGGGCGCGGTGCCGTCGCACCGCGCCGGACGACGAACACCGCGGCCGGTTCCGGGCCGCGGCGGGACGAGGAGACCGCGGCCGGATCCGGGCCGCGGCGGGATGTGAAGACCGGCGGCCGGGCCGCCGGCGTCGGAAGTCGAAGGCGGGACCGGAATTTCCGGTCCCGTTGGTAAAAACCGGCCGGCCAGCTGGCCGGCCGGATGACATAAAACCAGGGGATTAAATCCCCCGGCCGGTTCAACAAAACCCCCCCTTAATGAGGGGGGGCGGTTCCTTGAAGGAGGGGGGGCAGCCGGCCCCTCGGTTGCGCTCCAGCAGGCCCCCCACGTGAGGGGGGGCCGTTTTGTTACTTAGGCGCGGCACAAAGGCCGCGCCACCTTGAAGAAGCGGGGGCTGAGCCCCTCGCGTGCCACCCTCGTGCGGCGCCAGGCGCCCGCCGCCGTGGCCCGCCGCCGCCGCCGCCGCGCCACCGCGCCGCCCCAGGGGGGGGGGGGGGTCGGGCCGGGTCGGCCCGGACCCGGACCCCCCCGTTTCGAACCTGATTTGGTTTTTGGCCCATAACTTGAGCCTCGGACCTCCGAATGATGAACCGTCTGCGGCAACGCGATCCTTGGATCGAGACGGTCGTTTCGGTATATCGCACTCAAGGTTTCGGGTTACTTTGAGTTCGGCCGGGTTGGTTCGTTCACGAAACCAACCGGACCTTCGGAGCGGAAACGCTCATATCTTGAGCTACGGACGTCCGATTGACGTGCCGTCAGTCGCGTAGTGTTCCTCTTAGAGAGAAGGATCTTTTGGCATACTCCGCCCGAGGTTTGGACGCAGGTGGAGTACGGTCGGGTTGGTTTTGCCTTAAAAACCAACCGGGCCCCGGAGACGAAAATGCCAATAACTCTCAGACCGGGCGTCCGATCGACGCGCCGTCTGTTGCGTTGAGTTCCTGTTGTCGATACAGAACTTTTGGATACATCAACTCTGGTCTTTGTGACAGTTGATGTATCAGCCTCTCGGCTCGTGGAGCGGACCCTCCGAACGAGCTTGCTTTGTGCGAGAACCCTAGTGCTGGCTGCGACTGTTCTACTGCTACGACTGCTACTGTGACTTCGACGACGACAGTACAGAGATCCTGTGTGGATTCGACGACGACGACTACAGCACTCAGCGATCCTACGTGGAACAGTGCTACCAAACCTGTGTGAGCTGAATCTTATGTTTACCTTGGTGGTGGAGCGCTTGGGTGTAGCGGCGGACCCGTGGTACTTGTCAGTGGTGGTGCGCTTGGATGCAGCAGCAGACCCTTGGCGGTGGAGCGCTTGGTTGTAGCGGCGGACCCGCGATACTCTACGGAGTGTGTGCGCTTGGTTGTAGCGACAGACCCGCGACGGTGGAGGCGTGCGTGCGGAGTACGGAGACCGTGTAGATGACTGAGACCTGACGACTGCTTGACCGACTCGACTTGGAGTGAGTCGACTAGCCCAGTGGACGGAGCGCCCAGTAGTTGGCAGCAGACCCACGGCGGACGGAGCGCCTGGTAGTTGGCGGCAAACCCGCGGTACTCGACAGGAGGAGTACCTCAGTAGGCTATCTGGGTGAGCGCCCGGTATTTGGCAGGAGACCCTCAGCGGACGGAGCACCCGGTAGTTGGCAGCAGACCCGCGGTACTCGACAGGAGGAGTACTTCAGCAGTCTTAGGTTAGTGAGCAGTACCTCGGAGTCGTGACAGGACCACTGTACATTTCAGAGATGGGGCTCTTCAACATTTTCGGTTTCGATAATGAAAATCCTGGTTTGAGCTGAGTCATTGATCTTGTGATTCCTCATGATTGAGATGGTTCGCTTGATAACTTAGGTATATGTATGGGCATATACCTGGGTAATTGTTATCCGTTGATTTCATAAACTTTTTATAATCTGTGTGGATTTACTGTTTAATATTATTTGTGGATTGGGTTGTTCTTGGGCTCGGTGTTGGAGCCGAACAGAAATTGATGACTTAGGTATATGTATGGGCATATACCTAAGCAGTGTCAGTTGTTACTTCGTGATTGTTACTTTTCTTCGTGGTTTATCCTTTGTGGATTTGAGAGACCTTCAGGGGTCTCGGGGTCCCTACTGAGTAGCTTATACTCACCCCTGCACGGGCTTTGCCCGCACTACGTTGTGTTGGTTGCAGACGACGGACAGCGTTGACCTTAGCTGAGGCTTGCAGAGCGGGACGGTACCCGGAGGTGGACCACTGGGCGGGACGTGCACGGAGCGGACGACGGGACCCGTGGAGCAGAGGAGCTATCTGTACCCACCCTTCAGGTGGGATTTCTAGTGGGCAGCTCGGTGCAGCGGTTTTACCTTTCAGTTGCTGTTTTCCCTTTCGAGTTGTACTTTACTTTACAGTTGGGCTTGTATTTCCGGCCCCATTTACTTTTCTGCACTTTACTTTCCGCTTGCTGACTCTGTGTGGTTGTTACTTATAAAGGCAATGCCTTCCCTGTTTACCGGGAATTTACGCCTTGGTGCTAGTCGCCAGCCCCTGGCCTATGGAAGGCGGGCTTGGGGTAGTCACGGCACGGGCCCCGAGGACGGGTCGTGACACCAAAGGCTTGAGAAGTGTGTGAAATGAGGTAGAGGTGGGGGCCTTTTATAAGAGGAGAGGAGGGGCACTTTTGGAAAGTAAAGAAGTATTACATTATTTGAAAATGTGTTTCGGTTTTAAAAGGTCCCACATTGATATAATTCGTGGATAAGGTGATAAGGGTTCTAAATCCACTCATCCAATTGGTTTTGGACATGTTTAAGTTTTATATTTTTCATTATCTTTCCATTTTATTTAAATCGTCAAATAATGATGTCATCGCTGCATCATTATTATGTCATATATAATTTAATTTATCTAATGTTTAAAAATCATAATAAAAATACTATGATGTAGGAAATCTTTTTAGATTTCCAATGACTATTTATAATCAAAATTTGGACTTGTATAACCCCACTCAAAAATTATTTTAGTAAAAAAATTTATGTTAGTGTCATTTTCACTTTAACATTAAATAAAAATATATTAATGTCATTTTCCAACTAAAGTGGCTCCATGGGGTCCCCAAGTTGTCCCATGGCTTGACTTGGTCGGCCATGACACAACCAATAAGGTTGGGACATGTGTATAGGTCATTTCATATTATTAAAGCATTATTTATACCTTAAACTAAACTAATTACCACTAATCGCGATTAATGAAAAAAAAGTTACTATTCACCAAAAAATTATTTTAATCTCATTGAACCACATTTTACTTCTTAATGACAACCATGTATGTAGGATTTTCAAAATTCAATACACATTAGTGGTAAAATTTCATTTAACTGAAAAATCAGTTTGCTTGATTACCACTTAGTGGTTTCACTATTCATCAAAAATTGAAGTTTTTCAGAAAATTACCAAAGATTCACCCTAAGCTATATTTGATATTCCGAATTCAAAAATGAAGTCCATTTTACAAAATTAAAAACATATAAGTCAAATTAATTAATTTAATAATTAATTCCCGCTTTCATGACAAATAGCGTGTTTTTGTGAAACAATAAGTATCAAAAGATTGACACCAGTTTAAGTCCAATTTCAAAGTGAAATTGATTCCAATGACCACCATTGGATTAACTGGTAAAAATATTTTCTAATTTCACTTTAAAACCAATTAAAATAATAATCTAATCATATAAATAATTTAGATTAAAAAGAGGTTTTGAATTAAAATACAACATTTTACACTATTCATAAAAAAATGAACTTTATCAGAAAGGTACCAAAAATTTACACAAAGTAAAATTTGATGTCTCGATTCTAAAGAATAGTTATATTTGGTCCAAAATAAAGTATAATAGTGATCAAAACTATATTTAATGACGGTTCACCATTAAAAGGTGACAAGTGAACCTTTAGTAAAAATTAGAGTATATATGCCCTAAAATTGAACTCTTTCCGTATTTTAAGCCTTTATCTTTTATTGGGTAAATGTATAAACATTTAAAAACATATCTAATCATATTTTAGTTATTTCTATCCATTCTCGCCAGTACAACGGCTACTTGTTAACTAACATTTAAAATAATATTATTTTATTACTAGTGTGCTACGTAAGTTTCAAAGAAAATCATCGTTGCGTATCGGGTACGCTATCGAACATAGAAACCCCTTTAAAATAAAATTAATATTTAATTCGTAAATATTAATAAATATGAAAATTCTTTATTCTTTATTTACCTGGGATGTTACATCCTTCCCCCCTTTTGGGAATTGCGTCCTCGCAATTTTATTCACTTATCAAAATAAGTGGGGGTATTTATCCTTCATAGCATTTTCAGATTCCCACGTTGCCTCTTAAATCACATGGGTTTTTCCACAAAACCTTTACCTGATGAATCACCTTATTCCGTAACACTTTCTCCCTATGGTCAAGAATCTGGACCGGTTGTTCCTCATAAGATAGGTTCTCTTCCAGCTGAACTACCTCTGGACTCAAAACATGAGATGGATCTGGCATATACTTTCTCAACATCGAAACGTGAAAAACATTGTGTACCTGAGATAAACTCGGAGGTAAAGCCACCCGGTATGCAAATGATCCAACTCTCTCCATAATTTCATATGGTCCAATAAACCTTGGACTCAGCTTTCCTTTCTTACCAAATCTCATCACACTTTTCCAAGGAGAAACCTTGAGAAAAACATGATCACCTACCTCGAAAGATAGATCCTTCCTCCGGTTATCCGCATAACTCTTTTGCCTGCTCTGAGCTGTTCTCATGTGTTTCTGAATCAGCTGAACTTTTTCTGCCATCTCTTCTACCAATTCTGGTCCCATCAACTTCCTTTCACCCACTTCATCCCAGAAAGCTGGAGTTCGACACCGCTTCCCATATAATGCCTAAAATGGTGCCATCTATATACTGGAATGAAAACTGTTATTATTTGAAAATTCAACCAAAGAAAGATGTTGGTCCCAACTTCCCTGATAATCTATAGAACAAGCTCATAGCATATCCTCCAAGGTCTGAATTGTTCGTTCTGACTGCCAATCTGATTGAGGATGAAAAGCTGTACTAAAATTTTAATTCAGTACCCAACGACTTCTGAAGGCCTTTCAAAAAGTTAGAAGTAAACCTGGGATCACGATCCGATACAATGGAGAGAGGAACTCCATGTAACCTGACTATCTCTTTAAGATACAAACGGGAAAGTTGATCAAGAGAGAAAGTATCTCGTATAGAAAGTAAATGAGCAGATTTGGTCAAGCGATCAACAATAACCCAGATTGCATTATTACCTCGAGATGTCTTCGGTAATCCAACAACAAAGTCCATGGATATGTTTTCCCATTTCCACTCTGGCACTGGTAAAGGCTGAATCATCCCTTTCGGTAACTGCCGCTCTGCTTTAACCTGTTGACATGTCAAACACTTCACAGTAAAATCAGCAATATCTCTTTTCATTCCATCCCACCAGTAATACTCCTGCAGATCTCTGTACATCTTAGTACTGCCAGGATGAACTGAAAACGGGGAACTATGAGCCTCACATAACAACTCATTCTTCAACTGTGAATCACAAGGCACACATAACCTCTTCCCAAACCTCAAAACACAAACACAAACTTATCCAATAAATCATGGAAAATTTATTCATAAGGTCCATGAATACAACAGTTGCATTGGTTAACCCAAAAGGCATAACTACAAATTCATAATGGCCATATCTAGTACGGAACACAGTCTTCGGAAAGTCTGCTTCTTTTACTTTCAACTGATGGTACCCCGACCGTAAGTCAATCTTCGAAAAATACTGAGCTCCCTGGAGTTGATACCACTTCATTCGATGGCCCAACATCTGCTGAAGTTGTTGCAAAGGATTTCGCCACCCCTTTCTGCTTGTAGTCTGGCTGCATTCCCCCAGTTGAGTTCTTCGTTGGACACTCGTTTGCGTAATGACCCATTTCATTACACTTAAAACATCTTACCGTTGGCTTTTCATTGCCTGCTTGATCATCTTCCTTACAGTTACGAGCAATATGACCAGACTTACCACACCGAAAGCACTTACCAGACTTGGATAAACATTCTCCAGGATGCATTTTACCACACTTCTCACAGGATGGATATTTGGTTTTCTTACCTCCTTGCTTCTTTGATGAATTCTTCCCCTTTTCCTGCCAACTAGACCTCTTATTCTGTTGTTTGTCATAGAACACCTGATCATCGGAAAACTCCATTTCTACCTTATCCGTACATCGAACAAGTTTTTCATAACTTTTGAACTCACGAGAAGCTAAAGCCCTTAGATACTTTGGCTTTAACCCTGAGTAAAAACGGTTTATTTTACTATCAAGATCTCGTATGAAGTTTGGAGCATACCTTGCCAATCGAGTGAACTTTTCTTCATAAGTAGCCACTGAATCATCCTCCTGCCTCAATTCTAGGAACTGTTTTTCCATCCTAAGACGAACCACCTTAGGAAAATATTTCTCAAGAAACATACCTTTGAATTCGTCCCAGTGAAGATCCTCAATCTCATCACTATACCTTATATTTTTCACCATCGACCACCACTGATCAGCTTCACCTTCAAAACGGAAAACATCAAGACTAAACTTTTGATGTTCTGAACACCCCATGACATCAAAAATCTTCTCCAGTGCTTTAATCCACCCTTCAGCTTGCACAGGGTCAGATGATCCTCTGAATGATGGGGGATGTTGCCTCATGAAATGTTCCACTACTGACATGTTCCTCTGTGGTTGATCTGGCTGATCTCGTGCATGTATACCACCACCATTTATAGCCTGAGTCAACTGTTCCATCACTACAACAAACTGTTCCGTTCCGATTCCGACCATCTCAGGTTGCTGATTTGGAAGGTTATCTTCCTCCTGATGTCGTCCCAACATAGCTGCTTTGTTTCCTCTGCGGAAAACCATTCTGAACATAGAAATATCTTAGGCGAAGCAACATGGTAATCCGTAAATGCTATATCATTTCAATAATATTATAATTTAACACTTTTCTAACTCCTAAAGTTGTCTAAACCGACCTCTGATACCAACTATAAGGCCCCGGCCTTAAACCTTACTTAATATTGAATTAAATGAATAATTCACGTTGAGGATCTTTTCAGGTTTAGAGTTTTAGAGAATTAGAACATAACTATTACATCTTAAAAGATTACAAAGTAGACACTTCTACTAAGTCTCCATAAAATAAAAACTCTTAAAAAGAAGGATGTCTAGATTTCATGTTTTAGATAGCATGAAATTCCCTTGATCCCATCCTTGACCTTATTCCACTTTAAGTCCTGTGAAAAACATTTCGAAAAACTTGGGGTGAGCATAAAAAGCTCAGTAAGGGATACAAAAAGAATGAAAACTGTTAGTTTTTCAAACATCAAGTAAACCATGTATACTATATCAAAGTAAAACCTTCACCTTCATGAAGTAGTAAAAAAAAATCTTCACTGAATAAAGTATCATTACTTACCTTTTTGTAACCAAAGGATTACCATAAAACCCATATAAAAAACACATAGAATATATAAAGGTAACTTGGGACATAAACATACTTAAGTGGAATAACCATACGGTCGACTTCCACACATATCACTTAATGGAATAGACATACGGCCAATTTCCATACATACTTAATGGAATAGCCATACAGCCGACTTCCATACCCAATGCATTGGAGGTTATAACGTAACCACCCGTCCTGGTATTCACGGCACCACCCGTCATATGGTTTATAATGTAACCACCCGTTAAAATGTCCAAGTACCAGTATAAAATCATAAAACATAAAACCAATATAAAGGAATGATAAAATTTACACATTTCAATCACAATATATCATAAATATTTTGACATAATAGAATCCTTTTTCAAAACCATTTTCAATACCAAAATACATAAAAGAGTATATGGTATTTATTTTATTCTAAAAACATTACGGCTTGTTGAGAAAGCTAAAGATCAAATAATACTCTCGGCGGCGGAAAAGGTCGTTGTCACCGCGTACGTTAAAAAAAATATTCCTTTTTGTCATTTAGTAAAACGCTTCGTAGAAAAAGATTCCTTTTGTATAAAAGTAAAAGTCAAAGGAGTTTATACACCGTATAAAAGAAAGTTGTGTATAAAACGAAATATGCCTCAATGAAAGGAGATTGAGACGAAGTCCCTTACCTTGGGTCCGACTTGACTCGATCGTTCTTTAACGTCCTGAATAATAAACTTGAGTTAATTTATACTTGATTAAGAACTTTTTTAAAGTTCATTATTCTTTTTATATCACTTATTTCCATGTTATAAACATTATGTAACCATTTAAGTTAATAATGTTTGTTTTGTCAATATTTGGTTCTTAAGTCGAAAGTTGACTTCTTACAATTACATGTTGTTCGTGTGGTCAAAGGTTCTTTATATCCAGAATGAAATTCCTGATTTGGATATCATATGTATCATATATATCCATCATATAAATGTATTTATAATATTACATAATCATTTTGAGGTAAGAAATGAAATGCACCGTTCATGGAGACAGTAAGCCGTACGTACGCATGAACGTTACTTTCATTTCTTTGTCATATTAGTGGAATTAAAACTAAAGGAGAGGTATGTATATTTTAATTCCAGAATTATATTCATCATTTAGATATATCATTAATTATATATATACATTATATACATGTAATTTTAATAGTACATTACATTTGGGGATAAGAAATGAAATGCACCGTTCATGGAGACGGTAAGCCGTACGTACGCATGAACGCTACTTTCATTTCTATCTCTTACTTTAATGGAAAGAAATAATAATGATATAGAGGTATATTATAATTCCAGTATAACATAATATATAATAAATTTAAATCCATCCTTTACACGTCCCACATATGGCATTAACGGATCACATCACTTTTAGGGGGCGGTAGTCCGCACTTCCATAAATGAAGATATCGTGTTTACCCATAATGGAAACCATAAAGGTATGCCAAAAATGAAAAATACAGAAGCTTAAAGAAAACATAAACATATTATATATCATATATAAAAATAGTGAAATCATAATGTCCACCCTTGAAGGTGTTAAATGAGTATTGAACAATCATCGTTTCGGGAGGCGGAATTTCGCCATCCACGGAAACCATATGTTATTTAACCATTTGATGTAGTTGTGTGAGAGTGTAGCTCAAATAAATATTATAACAACATCCTAGTATATTGAAGATACTGGTGTTGTTACAAAAGAAGTAAATAAAAAGAGTTTAGAGGGTTGGAGAAGCAAAATAAAACAAATGAACAAGAGAGAATGAATTACCTTTAAAAGTGTAACTCCTTTTGATTTGAGCCTAAAGGCTTCCTTTGAAAGGATTCTGCCCAAAGGGAATCCTCTAGGATGAGGAGAGGGATGTGGAGAGAGTAATTGGGCAGGGGTTGGCCGATCCAAAGGCTTGAGAAGTGTGTGAAATGAGGTAGAGGTGGGGGCCTTTTATAAGAGGAGAGGAGGGGCACTTTTGGAAAGTAAAGAAGTATTACATTATTTGAAAATGTTTTTCGGTTTTAAAAGGTCCAAAATTGATATAATTAGTGGATAAGGTGATAAGGGTTCGAAATACACTCATCCAATTGGTTTTGGCCATGTTTAGGTTTTATATTTTTCATTATCTTTCCATTTTATTTAAATCGTCAAATAATGATGTCATCACTGCATCATTATTATGTCATATATAATTTAATTATTTAATGTCTAAAAATCATAAAAAAAATACTATGATGTAGGAAATATTCTTATCTTTCCAATTACTATTTATAATCAAATTTTGGACTTGTATAACCCCACTCAAAAATTATTTTAGTAAACCAATTTATGTTAGTGTCATTTTCACTTTAACATTAAATAAAAATATATTAATGTCATTTTCCAACTAAAGTGGCTCCATGGGGTCCCCAAGTTGTCCCATGGCTTGACTTGGTCGGCCATGACACAACCAATAAGTTTGGGACATGTGTCTAGGTCATTTCATATTATTAAAGCATTATTTATACCTTAAACTACACTAATTACCACTAATCGCGATTAATGAAAAAAAGTTACTATTCACCAAAAAATTATTTTAATCTCATTGAACCACATTTTACTTCTTAATGACAACCATGTATGTCGGATTTTCAAAATTCAATACACATTAGTGGTAAACTTTCATTTAACTGAAAAATCAGTTTGCTTGATTACCACTTAGTGGTTTCACTATTCATCAAAAATTGAAGTTTTTCAGAAAATTACCAAAGATTCACCCTAAGATATATTTGATATTCTGAATTCAAAAATGAAGTCCATTTTACAAAATTCAAAACATATAAGTCAAATTAATTAATTTAATAATTAATTCCCGTTGTCATGACAAATAGCGTGTTTTTGTGAAACAATAAGTATCAAAAGATTGACACCAGTTTAAGTCCAATTTCAAAGTGAAATTGATTCCAATGACCACCATTGGATTAACTGGTAAAAATATTTTCTAATTTCACTTTAAAACCAATTAAAATAATAATCTAATCATATAAATAATTTAGATTAAAAAGAGGTTTTGAATTAAAATACAACATTTTACACTATTCATAAAAAATGAACTTTATCAGAAAGGTACCAAAAATTTACACAAAGTAAATTTTGATGTCCCGATTCTAAAGAAGAGTTATATTTGGTCCAAAATAAAGTATAATAGTGATCAAAACTATATTTAATGACGGTTCACCATTAAAAGGTGATAAGTGAACCTTTAGTGAAAATTAGAGTATATATGCCCTAAAATTGAACTCTTTCCGTATTTTAAGCCTTTATCTTTTATTGGGTAAATGTATAAACATTTAAAACCATATCTAATCATATTTTAGTTATTTCTATCCATTCCCGCCAGTACAACGGCTACTTTTTGACTAACATTTAAAATAATATTATTTTATTACTAGTGTGCTATGTAAGTTTCAAAGAAACTCATCGTTGCGTATCGGGTACGCTATCGAACATAGCAACCCCTTTAAAATAAAATTAATATTTAATTCATAAATATTAATAAATATGAAAATTCTTTATTCTTTATTTACCTGGGATGTTACATTAGAGATGGGATGATTGAGGCTTATCCATGTTCCTAGAGTCTTATAGTGGTTAAGCATATCTAGATCCTTTTTTATTCCTCATGGTTTATTTCACATACCTTGGGTTTAGATTTGATGATTTTATTTGGTTCTCCTTTGTGATTTCAGGGTGTATACTATGTATATTTATAATCACCACTACATAGGCCTTAATCCCACACATGATATGTCTATGTAGATGAAGACTAGGTAGAATATGGTCATAGTAGATGTGGAGTTGGCATGGTTTATTCAGAGTTTATTATTGGTGGTGAACTTGGTGGACACAATGTTGGTAGAGATTAGTGGTACTAGGAGTTAATAATATCAGGTGATGTTTCTGTTTGGAGCCAACTTTCCACAATTACCTCTGCATATAAGTTGCTCATGATGGTCTTGTTGGGTATCAAAGGGGTTTATTAACACTTAATCATAAAAAAGAAAGTGATTATGAAACATAGACTCAATATCAACCTGAATAGAGAAATGAAAATGTGCATATTGAAAATGAAGAACCTGGAAATTGTGCATACCGTACACTAATGAGATTCTATAATATCTTCATGCCATTGAATGATTTGATGGAGATCATAAAAGGGAATAAAAAATAAATCACCTCTCTGTTATGTATCCATGGTCCAAGATGAATCATCCATCAAAATGGTGGGAATATCCCTCCCTTCAAAACATACTAGTGCCTCATATGTAAAGAAGGAAGACAAAGAGATCATCAAGAGTTTGAGAGTCTCAACCAAGAATCGTGCGAACCTCTACCCACTACTATCGCATGTTAGTGGTATTTATATATCCTCAAGGATGATCTTCAATTCTGAACACATTAACTCATTTTTTATAGTACATGATTTAATTCCACAGTTAGTTCATACATCACATACTTGAATTAGACTCCTCCATCATGTTACATTTCATGTAATTATTTCACTAATGAGATTCTATAATATCTTCATGCCATTGAATGTTTTTATGGAGATCATAAAAGGGAATAAAAAATAAATCACCTCTCTATTATGTATCCATGGTCCAAGATGAATCATCCATCAAAATGGTGGGAATATCCCTCCCTTCAAAACATACTAGTGCCTCATATGTAAAGAAGGAAGACAAAGAGATCATCAAGTGTTTGAGAGTCTCAACCAAGAATCGTGCGAACCTCTACCCACTACTATCGCATGGTAGTGGTATTTATATATTCTCAAGGATGATCTTCAATTCTGAACACATTAACTCATTTTTTATAGTACATGATTTAATTCCACAGTTAGTTCATACATCACATACTTGAATTCGACTCCTCCATCATGTTACATTTCATGTAATGATTTCATTAATGATAATTTATATGGGTAGTTTGTTTGAATGATTACGGTTGTTAATTTTCCATGAAAGATTGAAGACAATAACTACATATTATGCATGATGCAATACCATAGTACATTAATCGAATGTATTCTTAATATTTATATCTCATGCATATCAGAATAATTTGGTGACAATGTAATCTTAATCCTCCAATTAAGGATATATTAACAACAATTTATTCTCAAAATAAACTTAAGGTTATGTCAATAATAACATATCCTCAAGGAATATATAGTGGATCTCTAAGTCAAACTCAATCCCTATTCAGTTAACCACAAAGTGTGACCCCACAAACCTTTATATCATTTCCAATAAAGTTTAAATAATTGGATCCATAAATGTAAGAAAAGAGTGGACTCTAGCAAATCATTAGTGCTATTGAAGCTACAAAGGGTCCTGGAATGATCTCCATCAAACACATGTATTTATATACCTATGTCCACCAACCACATATCATGTTATAATTCATTATAATATGTTCCCTCTTTCCATGACATAGACTGACCATGATACACAAAGTATGTCAATCTAATATAGCTGACTCATACAATCTCTATTATCTAAGTATATAATGACCAAGATAATGAGCACATCATCTGTCATTAACCTTTATAGATGGGTATATCACATGACTCTAATTATAATAGATATTAAAATCACATGTAATATCTAGGTGCAACCTCATATTCCCCATTCTATCTCAATTGAAGGCTCATATGTCATACTTATCATATGAGAGGACAAATACCATCTTGGTTAAGCTCCAATAAATGATATGACTAGTAACATACCCAACCACCCTTGATTAGATAACAAAAAATGGATTTCATAAGAAAGTTATCAAATTATGAAGGTTATCATTCTAGGTATCTTTCAAACCATTGTCAAGAGGGACCAAATATGATTCATGAACCCCTATTATACCAGATACAATGTATGAAACTCCATGTGGTATACTTTATGGTTAATCCAACAGATATAAGAAAAAAAATTATTCCTCATTTTTTGCTTCATAATAAAATATCATATCTCTATATGAGCATCTCCCTCACATTAACCTTAACATTTCATGATAACCAAAAACACTCCATGATGAACATCAAATAGGGATAACTAAAAATAATACTTTTATAGGTCAATTATTATTACAATTCATGAAATTTATATCAATATATACATATATGAAACCAATGTGAAGGAATTATAAAGTATATATTACCTTTTATATGATATATTTTTATATTCTTAAAAAAATACTTTAATAATATTTAATAAAACCCAGCAAAATCACGAGTCTATCACATCATATATGATCGACTACCAGATCAACCTTATGTTTGTTGCAATTTATAGGGTAATTTTACCTTACTACATCTATATGTTGTTACTATGATATCTCTATGTGACCACCTAATAAAAATCCCCCCCCAAAAAAAACTTTTTACTGAGTACCATCTACAAAGAAATAAATTTTTAATAATGGTGAGATTTATGAATCATATTACTAATGTTCACCTCCTTGAACATATTCAGACTCTTTGACTCTACAACATCATACGTTATGACGTAAACTTATTTTTCTATTTATAAATCTTTTTAAGTTTAACATAATTATATTTGGAACCCTATTCCATCAAAATGTTTCCTTTAAATAATGTAACTATTCACATTATTATTTACCAGCACATCCTAAACTCCTAAAGTGACATTCACTTTTACTGGCATAATCCTTTAGGAAATAATGATACTCACTTTCTCATGGTACCTAAATATAACCATTATATTTTTTATTACCAACACACATAAAAAACTATTTAGGATATTTAGTGAAATCACTTTAAATTTAAACTGATATTACCTTCTATTTGTTAACTTTTAATTTTTCTATGTTTAAACATACTCCCTATAGCCTCTTAAAAAATATATTTTTTAAAATATCTTCTTAAGGCACACAAAATACTTTTTGTATAGGAAATGAAACTTATTTATTTTTAGTAGGATTTTTTTGAAAAAAAACCTTTGATTCCATATTTTATATGGTATTCTATGTGTTTGGAGAATTTTTTTCTAAAAATATGACTTTATTAAATTATACCATTGATGAGTGGTGGGAACATATTCTCTCATATCTCCACAAACTTGATAAACTCTTTATCTTGTATAAAACCTATTTATCCTTGTAACTTATTCCAAACATGTTATAGAATATGATAAATCATAAATCATGTGTATTAATTTAATCATCTCATAAAAACTCATTGTTAATTAACAACTTATCTTTTCATATAAGAGAAATAAGATAAATATACACATCATTTACTTTGATCCATATGAGCTTTATAAAATCCTCCACATTCAAACCATTAGTAAAATAACTTTTTTTCTTCATCACTTGAGTGAAGGTTACAACATATATCAATTAATCTCTTGAATTTAAACTCATGTATATTTATAACACTTTTAATCTATACATTTTGTATTATATAAAATTAAAAAATAAAAAAACGATTTCCATAACACCAATACCTAACATGGACACTCCATGGAGTTTCCTAATTACGTATAAGTATCCTGATAAATTCAATACCATGGAATAATTATTCTTTCCCAATTACAAAAGGTTTAAATGACCTTAAATAACTACATGAAGAAACATTGTTTGACTATCTAACTAAATTTTCTTCTTATGGTTTTAACTTTTACCCAGTTGTACTGACTATCATAACCTCGCCATCATATGCCCAATTCATTTATTCTAAAAAAATTGAGAATGTTTAGTAAACATTTCCTTGAACCCATCCACATTATTGGAACATTTCCATCAATGATAATAGGGAGAATTATTTATCTATAATTAGTCTTATAAAAAATTTTCACTCTCTCAAACTCATTAATATACTCAATCATATATATCATATGAGCACAAACTAAAATTCCTTAGGTTATTTTGAATATAATTCCTTTGAAACTTCTAGTGAATCATACTATGCTTCATAAGAAACTAGATTCACCTATTGAAAAACTTAAATGGTTGGTTACTCAAGAAGATATTTTCTATATCACATATAAATTTACCTCATTCTTAAGAACGTTTCTTAAGTTAATAGTCCAAGTAATTTCTTACATTAATCTCATCCTTTTTAAGATTAATCTCAATGTTAAATTTGATGATGATGATTCTATTATATATAATAAAATATTTTATAAGATGAGTATCATATTATATTACCATTAATAAGGAATTTTATGAAACAATTTCCCACTAAAATGATAACCTCTTTTGAATTCATCATATCCATTAGTGGGTCAAGATCCATTTTATATTATGACTTATACTAGTTTTTATACATAAATAATTCATAAATATATATGGTAGACAAAAATTATCAATAATATCATATATGAATCTTGTATATTCAGGAAGAAATTTTTTTATCCAATCCATCAAATGGATATAAACTCAATTATAATCCTTTTTTATCCCAAACATTATGGTTTCTCAACTAGTGTAGCCCAAAAAAAATGCTATGATAAAGGAACCAAATCATTATTTTCACCTTATTACTTGATTGACTTACACAAGATAATTCATGAGAACCTAACCATTAGGGTTTCCCATAGTAAATGATCTAGGTCTTGAAAAGTGTTTATTTGGAAGGAATATAACACTTAGTATTTATGTTGAGGATTTAATCTATCATCTTATCTCATGTTATTCTATTTATTCAATATAATAGACCCAAACCTAGTAACCCAAATATAGTGTTTAATTTATTACATTGACACTAGATACAAGTGATCACATCTCAAAGTAATGGATATTTTAATGGTCTTGGTAAACTAGATACACTCATTATTCTCATTTTATATTAGAAATGAAATATATAACATAGTAAAAGTATGACAACCCTGCTTTTATTACAAACTTAAACATGATTTATTACATAAAACTTCGCTTGATACAACAAGAAGATCGAGAGGTTTAGTGTCTTTGGGGCTTAGAATCATTACATAAAAACTTGAAACATTAAATACAACATCTTTATTTAAAACTTCCTTTACATGACCACAAAATTCCCTCGTACTTAGCATTGCATGGGATAACCTGAGGACATGCATAAGAAAAGGGTGAGCTATAAATCCCAGTAAGGGAATACACATGGAATAACATGAGGAGTACAATACATGTTAGACAATAGGAATATAAATAGATCACAAGAGAAACATGAACATAAAGGCATGATAAAGCATGATAATCATAACATGGGAATGTGGCAACAACACTTAACATAGAATTAGCATGAGCCAAGGCTCATTGCACATGGATCATGAGTAAATCCTCATTGTACATAAAGCACGAGTATACCCTCATTTCACTTGAATTATAATTAGTCAACACTCATTGCACATGACATATCATGATACTATACTTTACCCAATGCATTGGAGCGCTATAAGGGCGCACCCTTCATAAACATTTCATTTCATGCATAAGTGTGCCACATGGATCATAAAACATGGATTCATAAAAAATAATAATTTATTCCACGATAAAGGAATGTGTAATTCATACATGAAACTTTATAATAAATAAGTAAATGTGCATAAAGGTGAATACCCTTGATGGAGAAATGGGCATGGTATTCACTACACAATGACATTGGTTTAGAAAATCGGTGCGATTTCGGCAGCGTAACGACGTGACATAAGAATTCATAAAAATGGTTAATGAGAGAGAAAGGGGTTACTAATCATATTTACATGTAATGAACAGTAAGGAGGTCATATGGATACATGTCCCAACAATTTTAATGGAAATTAAATTCATGATACAAAAATATTGCTTGAATGTAAAAGAGGAGAGAGAAGTTCCTTTCGGAATTTCGGCATAGTAACGGGTGTACATGTGAGGCATTTAATGAGAGAGAAAGGGGTATCCCATCATTAAAACATAAATAGGGCAGTATGAGGGAGGTGCAAAACCATACCCCAAAATTCATAATTGAAATTAAAAGGGAAAAACAACTTAAAGAAAATTGGACAAAAATGAGAAAGGAAGAAAAAACCCTTACTTGGAAGTGTGCTTCCAAAGGCTAGATAGAGGCTTGTGAGAGGCTTATTGGGAGCTTTGGGAACCTTGGAAGGATTATAGAGAGAGAAGGGCAGAGGTTGGACGAACTCCAAGGGCTTTGAGTGAGGAGGAAGTGGGAGATTGGGTGGGTTTATATAGGAAAGGTGAAGGAATTCTTTATTATTTAGGTTTGAGTCCCCTTACATTAAATTAATCCAAACCACAAACCATACCATGGTTTTTGCCCATGGTTTTTGGAAAAGGGAAGAGGAAAAAAATATTTTATAAGGACAAAGTCCGAAATTCTTAAAATATTAAGGTTTCTTATGTGGAGGTGAGTCACACTCCCATGGAAATTAATTTAAAAAGGCAAGGTGTTGAATAAGTATTGTGGGGTCCATTAATGCTTTGAAAAGTAATCCAAACAAACCCAAAAGCACATTATTTTATTGTTAAAACATATATTGGCCGAAAATAAAGATTATAGTATTTTATTACATCACTATTGGGTTATTATGATGTCATAAAACACATTATATATTTAAACGGTATTTAATTTTTACTCAAAAATTTGACTGTCTCAGAAAATTATGAAAAATTAACCGTTGGATAATTTCGACGTCCTGATTAAAAAAATAACATTTATTTTATCTAAATAATTTTCTAAATATGTTAAATTTCACTTTTAAAATAAAAACCTTCATTTATCAAAAATTCACGAGTTTTGAAAAAAATGGTTTTCAAACCTTAATAAAAATTATGATTGCATTCATAAAATTACATGATCATTTATATATAATAAAATTAATCTAATAATAATAATAACAATATTTTATTAAAATATTATTTAATTCAAAAATACCTTAATTTAATAAAATAGATTTCTTAATTAAATAATAACTAAAAACACCATTTGTACTTTAAAAACTATTTACAATGTATCAATAATGACAAGAAATTATATTCATTATTATATACAAAAAATAATGTACATGAACATAGTACTATAGATTAGTTACATAACCCCTTAAAACAGCCGCATAAGACCTAAGGGTAAGGTGTGCGATGGTGACAGACTCTTGGGGTGGCTCGGATAACATCGCTCGAGTGGTAATTTAAATCAACTTTCACTTTTCCCATAGACGGTCCCGTTCGAGCTTGACATGATGAAGCTCAGCTTGGGATTGGTCAAGAGTGAAGCCTAAGGATGCCACCTCTTTTTCGAGCTCCAACAAATGGGCTTTGTGTGGGGAAATTCTACTGGATGAGGCCATCACTTCTTTTTTCTGAGTAAATTGGATTTGTTAAAGTCCTATATTTATACTAACCATGTGATAACTTTTCAACGACTATAAAAGTAACAATCACATTTTTTATCATAAAACCAATGAAGTTGACATTTTATAAAATAATTTTATATAAGGAGACATTTAATAAGATGAAGAGGGATTTTCCATTAATGAAACTTTGGGTCATTAAAATATTTCCCCCTTAAGAAATTTCGCCCTCAAAATTTTCCTTTTACCACACTAAAAAAATGTGGGTAACTCAGCTTCATCATATCCTCTGATTCCCAAGTCGCTTCTTCAAACTTGTGGTTTCTCCACAACACCTTGAAGAGGGGCATTGACTTATTTCGTAGAACTTTTTCTATACGATCTAATATCTTTACTGGTTGCTCTTCATAAGAAAGATCATCTTCCAATTGTACCACCTCAGAAGAGAGTACATGTGAAGGGTCCGATATGTACTTCCTTAATAGGGATACATGAAAGACATCATGTACTTTGGCCACGGTAGGTGGAAGTGCTAGTCGATAGGCCACAGCCCCGACACGATCAAGAATCTCGAAGGGGACGATGTACCATGGACTTAACTTCCCTTTCTTTCCAAACCTAATGACCTTCTTCCACAGAGATATGCTTAGAAAAACCATGTCTACAACTTTAAACTCAAGGTCTCGTCGACGATTATCTACATAACTCTTCTGTCGACTCTGGGTTGCCTTGATATGCTGCTGAATGGTTTTCACCTTCTCCACCATTTCCTTGACCATTTCTGGTCCAAGCAGCTTACGTTCACCGACCTCATCCCAACATGCCGGTGTTCTGAACCTTTTCCCATACAGGGATTCATACGGTGCCATTTGGATGCTTGAGTGGAAACTGTTATTATAAGAGAACTCAACCAGAGGAAGATGTTGACCCCATCATCCTTTAAAGTCCATTGAGCATGCTCTCAACATATCCTCAAGTGTTTGGATAGTCCGCTCGGATTGTCCATCAGTTTGATGATGATAGGACGTACTAAAGTGTAGTTCAGTATTCAGAGCATGTTGAAGACTCTTCTAAAACTTAGAGGTGAATCTTGGATCTCGGTCAGACACAATAGATAGTGGTACTCCATGCTACCTTACCACTTCCCTGATATATATCCATTCCAGTTGATCCAATGATAAATCCTCCCGAATAGCAATGAAGTGTGCAGTCTTTATAAGATGATCCATAACAACCCATATTGCATTGTTGCCTTTGGATGTCCTCAGAAGTCCAGTGACAAAGTCCATGGTGATGTTCTCCCATTTCCATTCGGGTATGGGAAATGGTTGCATCATCCCCTTAGACTTCTGCCTGTCTGCCTTCACTTGATGACACACCAGGAACTTTGATGTATATTCAACGATCTCCTTCTTCATATTATCCCACCAAAAGTTTTCTCGGAGATCTCGATACATCTTTGTGCTCCCTGGGTGAATAGAGAAATTCGAACTATGTGCATCATCCAAAAGTTCCTTCTTCATCTCTGGAATTTATGGAACACATAGTCTTTTCCCAAACCGCACAATTCCTTCTTTATTATCATTAAACTCTGAGGATTTCCCTTTTTTGATAGCTTCCACTTTTTCCTGAATTCCCACATCATCCTTTTGAGCATCCTTTAAACTTTTCAAAAGAGATGGTTGAACAATCATTTGTGAAAGGATTGATGATGTTCCCTTCTTTATGATTCCCACGTCCATCTTCATCAAGTCTAAGAAGATTGGATCCTTCTCAATTCTCATCATTGATAGAATTTCTGGGTCCTTTTTACTAAGGGCATCTGCCACCTTGTTCGCTTTCCCAGGGTGGTAATGTGTTGAACAGTCATAATCCTTGATGAGCTCTATCTATCTTCTCTAGAGCATATTAAGCTCTTTATGTGTGAATATATATTTAAGACTCTTGTGGTCAGTATATATCTCACATTTCTTCCTATAGAGATAATGCCGCTAGATTTTCAAGGAAAAGATCACCGCCGCTAACTCCAGATCATGCGTTGGATAGTTTCTCTCATGGATTTTCAACTGCCTTGAGGTATAGGATATCACTTTATCATTCTGCATCAGCACACAGCCTAATCCCTTCTTCTAAGCATCACTGAATACCACAAAATGTTCCCCACTTGTGGGTAAAGTGAGCACAGGCGCATTGATAAGCCTCCTTTTCAACTCCTTGAAGCTTTCTTCACATTCATCACTCCAAGAAAACTTTACTCCCTTTCGAGTTAGCTTGGTAAGAGGGTTGGAAAATTGTGAGAAATTTCTCACAAATCGTCGATAATATCCAGCTAACCCCAAGAAGCTACGGATATCCGTTACCGATGTTGGCCTCGGCCATCCCTCAATTGCATCTGTTTTGGAGGGATCCATAGATATCCCATTGCTTGTGATGATATGGCCCAAGAATGAGACCTCCTTCAACCATAACTCACACTTTCTCCACTTTTCATAGAGCTTCTCCTTGCTCAAAGTCTCTAGTATAGTTTTTAAATGCTCCTCATGATCCTCCTTGGTTTTGGAGTATATTAGAATATCATCTATAAAGACTACCACAAATTTGTCAAGGTAATCTCTAAAGACTCTATTCATCAAGTCCATGAAGATTTCTAGAGCATTAGTGAGTCCGAAAGGCATTACTATGAATTCATAGTGCCCGTATCTTGTGCGAAAAGCAGTCTTGGGTATATCTTTCTTCTTCACCCTTACTTGATAATATCCCGACCGCAAGTCCACCTTGGAGAAGTATTGTGCGCCACACAGATGATCGAACAAGTCATCAATTCATGGGAGAGGATACTTTTTCTTTATTGTGATTTTGTTAAGTTCATGATAAATGATGCAAAGATGCATTGACCCATCCTTCTTCTTGACGAAGAGGACTGGTGCACTCCATGGTGAAGCACTTGGGCATATAAACCCTTTATCCAGATTCTCGTGTAGTTGTTTCTTTAGCTCTTCAAGCTCTACAATATCCATTCTATATGGAGTCTTGGATATTGGTAGCTCCATAGGTATAAGTTCAATTGAGAACTCAACATCTCTTCTTGGAGGAAGACCAGACAGTTCCTCGGGAAACACTTCAGCGAATTCCATCATAATAGACATTTCTTCAAGGATGATTTCTTCCTTGGACTCAATCATTTGAGCCAGATACACATTCTCATAAGGCAGTAATATCCATGCTTGAGATGATGGAGCTAAATGAGATTCATCTTCCTCCTAACACTTGTAAAGAATCAGGGGTCAATTCTCCATATAGAGTGTGATTTCCCTCTCCCGACAATTTATGTTGGCTCTATATAAGGAAAGCCAATCCATGCCAAGAATTGCATCAAATTCCACTAGAGGGAGTATGACGAGGTTCTTCGGGAAATTAAATCCACAGATTATAACAGGGGAGGACTTATATTCATGGGATGCAATGATTGCCCCATTTTCTGTACTCAACGACATCTTCACTTCCATGATTTGTGGTGGTGCTGGGATTGTTCTACTAAACTTTCGAGATATAAAAGAATGCGTAGAACCTGAATCAAAAAGTACGTTCGCTATTATTGAATGAATAACTAGCGTACCTATCACAACTTCGTTGTCGGGGTTCACTTCAGCAGAAGTGATGGAAAAAGCTCTTCCTTGCTGCCTTGGAGGTTGTTGGTTGTCTCCAAAAACCCTTGGATTAGAGAACTGATTTGCAAAATGACCTGTTTCTTTGAATTTGTATCATTGAACAACGTGTTGAGGTTTGAACGGAGCGTTACTCTCCTCTGTCGCAGTCGTGGGTTTTTCTTTCCGACAGTTAACAGTTAGGTTCCCTTCTCTTCCACACCAGAAGCATTTTCTTGTCCCCTTAAGGCAATTTCCAGGGTTCTTCTTTCCGCACTTTTGGCAAGTGGGGTGCTGGATCTTCTTAGCACTGTTGGATTTATCCATCGGACCACCAGTATTGAATTCCACCTTACGCTTCTTGTCCCCATGATACCCTTGTGATTCCCCGATCTCCATTTCGACCTTGAGGGCACATCAGACAATTTACTCATAGCTATCGAAGTCACGGATTGCTAATTCTTTCCGCAAGCTAGGATTCAGCCCACCAAAGAAGTGGTAAAACTTGCATTCATTGGTAACGACAAAGCTGGAAGCATATCGTGCAAGCCTTGTGAAGTTTTCCTCGTACGTTCCAACAGATTATTCATCTTTTTTGCTTGAGGGAAAGGAAGTCCCTTTCCATCTTAAGCCGGAGGGTGCGTGAAAAATATTTATTGAAAAAAATCTTCCAAAAATCCTTCCATTCCAATGCCTCGATATCCACCTCAGGCTTTGTATTTTTGATCAACATCCACCATTGATCAGATTCACCCTCTATACGATAAGCAGCCAGGAGAACCTTCTCTTGTTCAGAACATTGAAGGATAGAGAAGATCTTTTCAATGGAGTTGATCCATTGTTCAGCGATCGTGGGATCAGATGATCCACTAAAAGTAGGATTCCTTTGTCTCATGAAGCTCTAGATAGTGGCTTTTTCTTTATTAGGGGGGGGGGGGGTTAAACGTTCCTCTTGACACGTGTTTCTATTCAAAACTTGAGTTAGCTGAGAGAGAAGCGTGGAAAAGTTCGCGATTCCTGCTCCCATTGGATTTGGCATCTCATTAGTACAGTCATCACACTGATATTCAAAACGATTGTTAGTGCGAGTCCTCCTATTACCGGCCATTGGATGGAATAAAAGAACAGTTAGGGGTAACACATAAAGGGTAATACAAATACAAAAGTTGATGACTCATAAATAAACTTTTATTTCCTTAACTCATGAGTCTTTAGGCTTCAATATAGGATTTTCATGATCTACTTTCTAACATATATTCTTAGGGGCATTTTTTTTAATTCCCTTAATAAGGGTTCATACTATGCTAGTGAATTTATCAAAACATATCCCCCGAGAGTGTCATAACCAAGAGTGCAGCAAGACCCATTGTCGTGCACCAGTTCCCATTCGAGTCTAGCTCAAAGCGGTGTTTTCGGGTTTTACCCCTAGGATACATCTGTGCCAGATCCGCCTCTACCTGCTCGTATCCAGACATAGATGTATTTGTTTGATAAACCAATCACTCAGTACTTAACAAAACTTAGGGATGTTTTTATTATACTTAGTCTTGTATCTAAGGCTTTACTAGGGTTTCCTAATCCCAAAAATAACTAAACCTATCCTCTCATACCAACTATGACAACCCTGCTTTTATTAAAAACTTAAACATGATTTATTACATAAAACTTTGCTTGATACAACAAGAAGATCGAGAGGTTTAGTGTCTTTGGGGCTTAGGATCATTACATAAAAACTTGAAACATGAAATACAACATCTTTATTGAAAACTTCCTTTACATGACCACTACATTCCCTCGTACTTAGCATTGCATGGGATAACCTGAGGACATGTATAAGAAAAGGGTGAGCTATAAAGCCCAGTAAGGGAATACACATGGAATAACATGAGGAGTACAATACATTTTAGACAATAGGAATATCAATAGATCACAAGAGAAACATGAACATAAAGGCATGATAAAGCATGATAATCATAACATGGGAATGTGGCAACAACACTTAACATGGAATTAGCATGAGCCAAGGCTCATTGCACATGGAGCATGAGTAAATCCTTATTGCACATAAAGAACAAGTAAAACCACATTGCACTTGAATTAGCATGATTCAACACTCATTTCATATGACGTATCATGATAATATACTTTACCCAATGCATTGGAGCGCTATAAGGGCGCACCCTTCATAAACATTTCATTTCATGCATAAGTGTGCCACATGGATCATAAAACATGGATTCATAAAACATAATAATTTATTACACGATAAAGGAATGTGGATTTTATACATGAAACTTTATAATAAATAAGTAAATGTGAATAAAGGTGAATACCCTTGATGGATAAATGGGCATGGTATTCACTACACAATGACATTGACTTAGAAAATCAGTGCGATTTCGGCAGCGTAACGACGTGACATAAGAATTCATAAAAATGGTTAATGAGAGAGAAAGGGGTTACTCATCATATTTACATGTAATGGACAGTAATTAGGTCATATAGATACATGTCCCAACAATTGTAATGGAAATTAAATTCATTATACAAAAATATTTCTTGATTATAAAAGAGGAGAGAGAAGTTCCTTTCGGAATATCGGCATAGTAACGGGTGTACATGGGAGGAATTTAATGAGAGAGAAAGGGGTCTCCCATCATTCAAACATAAATAGAGAAGTATGAGGTAGGTGAGAAACCATACCCCAACATTCATAATTGAAATTAAAAGGGCAAAACAACTTAAAGAAAATTGGAAAAAAATGAGAAAGGAAGAAAAAACCCTTACTTGGAAGTGTGCTTCAAAAGGCTAGAGAGAGGATTGTGAGAGGCTTTTTGGGAGCTTGGGGAACATTGGGAGGATTCTAGAGAGCATAGGGAAGATTTTGGACGAACTCCAAGGGCTTTGAGTGAGGTGGAAGTGGGATCTTGGGTGGGTTTATATAGGAAAGGTAAAGGAATTATTTATTATTTAGGTTTGGGTCCCCTTACATTAAATCAATCCAAAAAAAAACCATCCCATGGTTTTTGCCCATGGTTTTTGGAAAAGGGAAGAGGAAAAAAATATTTTATAAGGACAAAGTCCGAAATTCTTAAAATATTAGGGTTGCTTATGTGGAGGTGGGTCACACTCCCATGGAAATTAATTTGAAAAGGTAAGGTGTTGAATAAGTCTTGAGGGGTCCATTAATGCTTTTAAAAGTAAGCCAAACAAATCAAAAATCCTATTATTTTAATGGTAAAACATATATTGGCTGAACATAAAGATTATAGTATTTTATTACATCACTATTGGGTCATTATGATGTCATAAAACACATTATATATTTAAACGGTATTTAATTTTTACTGAAAAATTTGACTGTCTCACAAAATTATGAAAAATTCACCGTCGGATAATTTCGACGTACTGATTACAAAAATAAAATTAATTTTATCTAATTAATTTTCTAAATATGTTAATTTTCACTTTTAAAATAAAAACTGACATTTATAAAAAATTCACGGGTTTTGACAAAAAATGGCTTTCAAACCTTAATAAAAATTATGATTGCATTCATACAATTACATGATCATTTATATATAATAAAATTAATCTAATAATAATAATAATATTTTACTAAAATATTATTTAATTCAAAAATACCTTAATTTAATAAAATATATTTCTTAATTAAATAATAACTAAAAACACCATTTGTACTTTAAAAACTATTTACAATGTATCAATAATGACAAGAAATTATATTCATTATTATATAAAAAAAATAATGTAAATGAACATAGTACTATCAATTAGTTACATAACCTCTTAAAACAGCCGCATAAGACCTAAGGGTAAGGTGTGCGATGGTGACAGACTCTTGGGGTGGCTCGGATAACATCGCTCGAGTGGTAATTTCAATCAACTTCCACTTTTCCCGTAGACGGTCCCATTCGAGCTTGATACGATGAAGCTCAACTTGGTCTTGGTCAAGAGAGAAGCCCAAGGATGCCACCTCTTTTCTGAGATCTGACAAATGGGCTTCGTATGGGGCAATTCTACTGGATGAGGCCATCACTTCTTTTTTCTGAGTAAATTGGATTTGTTAAAGTCCTATATTTATACTAATCATGTGATCACTGTTCAATGACTATAAAAGTAACGGTCACAATTCTTATCATAAAACCAATTAAGTTAAAATTTTATAAAAACATTTTATATAAGGAGACATTTAATAATATCAAGAGGGATTTTTCATTAATGAAACTTTGGGTTGTTACAGAAAGTAATTATTTTACATCCTCGAACTCATTAAAATAATACTTATTCATATCCTAGAAAAATAAATCAAATAAAGAGTGAGATCATATACTCAGTAAGGGTTACATAAAAAGGTAGCTATCATGATTTAATAAAACATAATCAATGTGGAAAGAAAAATAACTAAAAAAAATTCTATTTAATCAATAACCTGATCCTGAAATGAATCCATGGATAATATAAATGCTACAATATCATGGATAATCATAACTTAATTATAAATGAATTAAATGCTTAATGTTGGATGTCATGATCTTATACATCTGTATAACTCTACCACCTTGGCCTTATTCTGAGATAGTTTAAACTATGAGTATATAAACAGGGAAAACCCATTTAATAAGGCTACCCAATTTATTTGTATCATGAGACCTATCATGCATCAAAGGGTTATATAATTCTAGGACCACCAATAATTTCATTTCCAATTCATTCATCATATATTTAACGATCAATATGCCTTATTAACAAATATCCATATTGAGTAAAGAATATGAAATATCAATATTTCCCTAGTCAATCAAAGATATTTCATAGTAAAACACTATATATAGAAATTGTATATGGTATAGTCAATAAACATATCCATGATACAAAGAATATATATATTTAAGATAAATGTAATTTACAATGGAATATGATCATAATAAAGTGAATGTTTCAATATAAAGTTATTGACCAAATAATTTGGCAAGATATGTGATATGACCATCAGAAAAGTAGTTTTTGTAGTAAAATCAAGAGAATAGAATAAAATGGAATGGAAACATTTAAAATAAGTTTTTATAAATATATTTATTTGTAGAATCATTGAAAACTTATAAAGTAATCTAAATAGCATAAAATAATTATGGTAGTGGGAAGATCCATTAATGTTGTATACATTAAAAAGAAATATTCCTTCGACTTTTTATAGAGAAGATCATAGTTGTTTTTTTAGAAAACATTATAAATATTACTTTAAAAAATTTAAAAAACTTAAGGATAATTTAAAACATCCTTGATAAATAATTTGTGTAAATAAAAGGGTCCTTTTTAAAACATTTTTTAAAAATATAGACATGGAAGAAAAATATAGCCGATCAAAAAGATAAACAAGATATTCTTTTCTTTTAATTGTTTATTTGTTTGATTAAAGTTCAAAATAGAGGAAAAGTTAGAATAAAACATGGATTTTTTTTAAATATCAATAGGTTAAGAGAATATATAGAGTTTATAAAGGATATATTATAATATATCTTCAATGAAAATAAATGAAATCCCAAAAAAATGAGATTTTAAAATAAATTCTTACCTATTTGGTAATATTAAAATTGTATCCTCTTGAAAGAGTAACTTTAATTGAATCATTAATTATCATTAATAAATATATATTAATTTTAAATACATAAAATCTGAATTATATAAACCACATAAAATTAAATAGGTTCATAATACCAAATATATCTCAATAGAGTGGAAATTGAGATGAAATCCCTTACAAAGATCAAATAATTGAATTAAAAATTAATAAAAGAAGTGATTATGTATAAAAAATGTAAATAAACACAAAAAAAGTTTAAATAAAAAATAACAAAATCATATTTAATTTCTAACATAATCATGGAATAAAATATTCAATTATGTATAAGTTTAACCCAATGAATGGAAATTGAGTTAAGAAACCCCTAACCCAAGTCCAAATTTCCTTGTAACTGCTTTTAAACTCCTATATTATAAATTTATATTTATCATACTTAAATAAAATAACTATATAAATATCTATAATATCATATATTATCCATTTATAACATTTCATCACCTCTCCGTTAAAAATATATTATTATCATCATTATTTGGGGTGTTAACTGCTTCGTTTTTCAGGTAGTTTTGATCCTTGAATCTTTATCATCGTTAAATATTATCTAGAATTTTATCCATAATATAAATAAAATATATATTCAATATATATATATATATATATTTAGATTCATCCATAAAATGAAGAGATAGAAAAATGAATAACATCGTTCACGAAGATGACATGCCGTGTGTATGCATGAATGTTGTTTTCACTTTTCAATGGATGGAAAAAATAATGGTAAATAATAATTCACAGTTACATAATCATTTTTATATAATATATATCTTATATATTCATTAAATCTATCCTTTTTACCATCCATTTAAAGAAATAATGAAAAATAGACCACATCATTTCGTGGTGGCGGTAGTCTACACATATGCAAGAGTAACGTTATAATTTTAAAAAGGATTGGAAGGTAAGAAGGTATATATGATATTATAATTTTAGAAGAATAATTATTTCATAAATATCATATATATTCATTAGTTACATATTTATAACTATCTAAGTAAAGTGGTTATGGAAAACAAATTACACCGCTACATGGAGATGATAAGCCATACGTATGCATGAGTGATGTTTTCAAATTTTATAGAATGAATAATAGATGGAATATGGTTTTAACATAATCATAATAACATCTTAGTATATTTTTGATAATATGTTTATTATTTTAGGATGGGTATAATAGATTTAGATGATGTAGAAGAAGAAATAAATTTGAATGAGTCACTAATGAAAATTAACTTTTCTTCACTAGACTTTATTTAAATATACTCTTAAGGGGCATATGGTTGGTATTTTGGAAATACCAAAACCTCTAGAACTTGGAAAGGTATTTTTAGAAGATAAATGGTCAGGTTTTGCTGTAACGACCTGAAAAAATTCACTACATTTATTAATGGATCTCTTTCATCCCAATAAAATTTTTATTATGTTTTAGAATAGAAGCACATGGAACAAATTTTTATTTCATGATAACTTTTTACATCATAGGTTGAGTTGAAATTTTACAACCATGAATAGTGATAGGAAAGAAAACACTTACTAGAAAACTAAAAACACTTTATTCCTTTATTTAAGAATATTACATTCAGTCTACAAAAATTCATATTATTAATCCAAATAATAAAAAAATAAGACTTACATATAATAAATAAAGTAAAATATAATAAAAAGGTCCAACTTGATCCCCTAGAATCATACCACCCACTAACAATGCTATAAAAAGAAATAGAGAGTTATTAATACAAAATTCATTTTAGAAATGATTGTGAACCTTGTTTCAAATCAAAGTGAATGATGAAGTGTAAAAATGAAAATGTATTTATAGGTAAATATGATCAGATACATTCATGTTTTTCAAATAATATGGTTGGTCAACATTATGATCATTAGTCAATAAAGTAGTTTTTCATTATTTTGTTGGTTACGTAGTTTCATTTTAAATGATCCTTGGGATTATTTAATGATATAATCAAACTGTATTATTTTCAAAGATTATAAAAAATATTCTATTAAAACTTGTTTTATGCGAAAGTATTAAATAAAATTTTTATTTTATTTAATAATCTTATGAAATTATTTCTAAATTATAATATATTTTAATGAATCCCAAAGTAATTTTTATAATGGTATGAATATTGATTTTTATATTAAATAATTAATTTTCATTAAAATAATTATTTATTTAAAAATTAAAATTCTCACACTTAAATAATTATTTTTAAAAAATAAACTTAATTTTTATAATAAAAAATTAAAAATTATCTTAGGATGATTTTTTGGGAATTTTATGAAAAAGTTGAATTTTTAGTGAAAAAGTGAAAATTGCCCCTTAAAAATCACTACAAAATTATGAAATTATTATTATATCATCAAGAGTTAAAAATTTATGAAAAATTTTATTTAATAAAAATAAAATTTAATAAGTATAAAAAATATTTTAAAAATATTAACTTTAATTTATGAATTTATACCTTGCATTTTGGAACAAAAAATTGGAATTTTAAAGATAAAAATTAGTTTTGATTTGTGTGCATTAATTCGGTGGTTTTAAAGGTATAGTTCGGTTTAGGGAAGTATTTAACATCTAAAAACCCTATAAAACTATTAAATATTCCATAAATATGGTTTTAATTTATTGGTCTCACAAGTGGTTGGCTTATATAGTAAAATAACCAATATTCAATCACTTAAAACACACCCCTCTTGTATAAATACCACCCTTTCCCCATAATCTCCAATAAAATTTAAAAATAAACGAATTTATAACCATTTAACCTATATAAATATTCTCCAAGAAATTTCCAAGGCATCTCCAAGGTCCAAGGGTTTCCCCCTCCATGATTTAGGATGTAACTTTTCAAGGTAATGGAAATTCTCATCTTCATCTTTTTCAATCAAGTACTCCTATTTTATGAGTCATATAAATGTCAAATATGCACTATTTTTAGGAAATTTTTATATTAAATCTACTTATAATATATTTTTTAACAATGGTAGAACATAGTTCCCTCCCATTATTCCCTTTTCTATAAGCCACAACATATACTGTTATGTTGTTGAGATTTATTAAGGGAATTCTCCTCCTATTATTTATCTTTCACATACTTCTTTTCTTGTATGTCTTATAATTATAAAGGATTTTTTTAAATAAACTTTTTTATCTTCCCTATAATTATCATGTAATTTTTTATCAATGGGATGCCTCTAATATCTCCAATTATTTCTTTTATTAATCCATGTTATGTACCATTATGCTGCCAAATTCTTTTCTTGAATTCCCCTCTTTTTCATGAAAAATTAGTATATTGTGAATAACCAAACATATTAAATTTCCATGGGTATTAATATAAATTTAAAGACACCTTATTTATTCTAATATTTATATATATAAATATTATATTCCCTTTTCATGGGTTGAAAATAATGTTTTCTTCAAGAATTTAACCACTTTGTATGCAATGTTTTTTAAATAAAACCCATTATTTATTTACATGGATTATTGATGAAATTATATAATTTATGTTCAATGTGGATCACATGATTTCATACATATGTAGGGTTCACCCTAATATCGCTCCAATACATTGGGTAAAGAATTAATCTCTAGATATGACATGCTTATGATACCTTAGTGAATAAACTCGATAATTATGATTTATGACACCTTGGGGATGGACCTTAGTGACACGAAACCTTGGGTATGGACCTTGGTGATATGAAACCTTGGTATAGAACTTGGTGATATGAAACCTTTGGGATGGACCTTGGTAATATGTTTATGAATGTTCTATTTTTATATTGTACCCACATTCCCATGTATGATTTATGTTATTTTATTTATGATATGCCTCATATTCATATGATCATGCCTTTTTATATGCATACTTCTCACATGATAAGTGTTTATTTAGTTTATTCCCTTGAAAGGATTTATGATCACCCCTTTCTTTTATGTATTTACCCAGGATATGAGATGCATTGAGATGACTAAGGATGTAATAAAAAATAAGTCTCCCAAAAAAATTGAATAGTGTTTATTTTTATGTTATCCTGATGTAATTCATGTAATATGTACCTAATTGTCAAGAAACTAAACCCAAAAGATCTTATGAATTGTTAATTTTTTTTATCATGAAGTGAAATATTTATGTATTTCAAAAGGCAATCACCATAATTGGTATCAAATGACGGTTTATTTATTTATTGAAATTAGGATTATAAAACATTAGTAAAAACCCTAAGGATAAGTCTAAATATAGGAAAAACATATTGGTATTTTGGTAAGTACTAAGTAAGTGGTTTTTGAGTAAATAAATACCTTTCTAGATACAAATAAGTGGATGTGGATCTGACACAGATATACCTAGTGGTAATTTGACATTACCAAGGAATATGATTTGGTAAATTCAAAAGATCATTACCAACCATTATTAAGGGAACACAAATTCTTATAAGAATTTATATTAGGAAATGAATCATGGATAACTTAGATTAAAACATATAGATTCTTAATTTAAGGAATTGAGATAAGGGTATGAGAAAAACCCACCTAAAAGAAACCTAAATTTATCAAATAGTGATAAAGGTTGACCTAAATTAATAATAGTATAAAAATTTAGGCACCTTAAACATTAATAACAAATATTATTTTGAATTTATATACTCTATTCTCTTAATATTTTATTGATAACTCACAGTTAGATATATTGGTTTTATTTGATGATTATAAATAAAAGGTAAATAATTTCATTATAATTTAGTGGTGAGTTTTTTTAATATCATTTATTAATTATATTGTTTAAAAACTAACTAAAATATGGATGGAGGAAGATCATGAAAAACTCTTCTCTCTCTTCTAGAAGATCTACTTTCAATGATTATCCTTAAGTCATGTTCTGATGACTTAAAAACATTTTACAATATATATTTTACATGAAAAAAACTTTATGAGGCATCCAAAACCTCTACCATAACCAGATTCTTTCAAGGATCATGTATTGTCTATTGGTGAATCTTACAATCTCAACTTTCTTACCATTATAATCATGGAAAATAACATCAGGATCTTTTAAAATTCTTCTCTTTATTTCAAACACATGAAACAATCATTGATTTTCTAGATACTGTAGAAGAGGGATACCTCTGAGTAGCCTATATGTATCTAATTATATATTTATGTCTTCGTGGAAATATCAAAATTGATTTAGAAAAACCCTATTTTGAAATATTTTAATAGGAATTAGTAAGATTTGTTTTATTAAAAAAAGTTCAAGAAGATGCTTTAAAATTATATATTAGAAATAAATTTTTAATGATTTATCGATGATTATATTGATGTAATCTAAGATGTATGAGTTGGATTTGGATAAAGTATTTAGATTATTTTTAAAATATCCTAAGGTACCATTATGATGCCTAAACCCTTGATCCTTGAAAGAAACACAAACAGGAAAAACTGAAGACCTCATTGAAGGGATGATGAATCTATAGAATAAATATTAGAAAGTGATATTTAGGATTTTCACATGTATCAAAAATGAAATTTTGAGGGTGAAATTTATTTAAGGGGGGAAGAATGTAATGACCCAAAAAATGAACTCCTTTTATTAATCAATATTTTTCCTCTCAATAATTTTTTAATTATGTTTTACCAAAAAATCACATAGAATAACTTTTTATTTCATGATAAATTTTTTCAACAAATGATGAGTTGAAATTTTACAACTAGGAATATTAAAAGTAAAGAAAACACTTACAAGAAAACTAAAAACACTTTATTCCTTTATTTAAGAATGTTACATTCATTGTAAAATAATCAATATTATTAATCCAAATAATACAATGGGAAGAATAATATATAATAAATAAATTAAAATATAATAAAAGGGTCACCTTGATCCTCTAGAATCATCCCACCCATGATCAATGCTATAGAAAAAAAAACATAGAGTTATTAATACAAAATTCATTTTAGAAATGATAGTGAACTTTTCTTCAAATAGAAATGAATGATTAAGTGTAAAAATAATTGTGTATTTATTGGTAAATATGATCAATCACCTTTATGTTTTTATCTAATATAGTTGGTAAAAATTATGATCATTAGTCAATAAAATAATTGTTCATTATTTTTTTGGTTACGTAGTTTCATTTTAAATGATCGTCAGGATTGTTTAATGATATAATCAAACTATATTATTTTCGAAGACTACAAAGAAAAATCTATTAAAATATGTTTTATGTGTAAGTATTAAATAAAATTATATTTCATATAATAATCTTATGAAATTATTTCAAAATGATAATATATTTAATGAATCCAAAATTAATTCTTATAATGGTTCGAATTTTGTTTTTTATATTAAATAATTAATTTTCATTAAAATCACGATTTATTTAAAAATTAAAATTATCATAATTATATAATTATTTTTAATAAAAAACCCTCATTTTTAGACACATCACGTCCAAATGATCTTAGGAATATTTTTTGAGAATTTTATGAAAAAGTTGAATTTTTAGTGAAAAAGTGAAAATTACCGATTTAAAAATCACTGTGAATTTATGAAATCATTATTATGTCATCATGATTTAAAATTTATGAAAAATTTTATTTAATAAAAATAAAATTTATTAAGTATAAAAAATATTTTAAAAATATTAAATTTAATTTTGGAATTTATACCTTGCATTTTGGAATAAAAAATTGGAATTTTAAAGATAAAATTTATTTTTGATTTGTGTAAATTAATTGAGTGGTTTGGTAGGTATAGTTAATTTTAGGGAATTATTTAATGTCCAAACACCCTCTAAAACTCTTAAAAACTCCATAAATATGGTTTTAATTTATTATTCTCATAATTGGTTGTCTTGTATAGTAAAATAACCAATACTTAATCACTTAAACCCCACCCCTCCTCTTACATAAATACCACCCTTTCCCCATAATCTCCAATAAAATTTAAAAATCCTTGAATTTATGCCCATTTAAAATCTCTAAATATCATCCACGGGGTTTCCAATGTGTCTCCAAGGTCCTAGGGTTACCCCTCCACAATTTTGGAAGAAACTTTTCAAGGAAAGAAAAATTCTCATCTTCTTATTTTTCAATCAAGTACTCCTATTTTGTGATTCATCAAAATGTCACAGATTTTTTATTTTTATGAAATTTTTATCTCACAAATACTACCAATGTAGTGTTTTAAAAATTTTATACCTTGGTTACCTCCCATTATCCCCTTTTCTATAAGCCACAATATATACCGTTATACTACTAAGATTTAGTATGAAAATTCTCCTCCTCTTTTTTCCCTTTCACATACTTCTTTTATTGTGTGTCTTATAATTGTCAAGATGATTTATTTAAATGAAATTTTTATCTTTCCCCCAATTACCATGTAATTTTTTATTAATGGTATACCTCTACTATCTCCCATTAAACCCTTTATTAATCCTTGTTATGTACCGTCATGCTACCAAATTCTTTTCTTGAATTTATCTCCTTTTCATGAAAAATTCTTATATTATGAATTCCCAAAATTATTCTATTTATATTGGTATTAACCTAAATGTAAAGATAAATTATTTATTTTGGGATTTACATATATTAAACCCATATTCTATTTTCATGGGTTGAAAATGATGTTTTCTTTAAGACTTTAAGCACTCTGTACACAATGTTTTTTAAATAAAACCTGTTATTTATTTCCATGGGTTATTGATGAAATAATATCCTTTATGTTCAATGTGGATCACAATATTTAAGACATATATGAAGTGTGATCCCTAATAGTTCTCCAATGAATTTGGTAAAGAATTAATCTCTATAGATGACGTGATTATGATACCTTGGTGAATAACCTTGATAATTATGATTTAGGACACCTTGGGGATGTACCTTGATTATATGAAACCTTGGGGATGGACCTTGGTGATATTTAACCTTAGGTAAGGACCTTGGTGATATGATTATGAATGTACTATTTTATATTTTACCCACATTTCTATGTTATGATTCAAGTTCTTTCATTTATGATATGCCTCATATTCATATGACCATTCCTTGTTATATGCATCTTGATCACATGCTAAGTGTTTCTTTCATTTATTACCTTGATGGGATTTATGCTCACCCATTTCTTTGATGTATTTCCCTAGGATATGAGATGCAGTGAGATGACTTTGGATGGAATAACAAAGGATTCTCCCAAATTATTTCATAATGTTTATTTTTATGTTATCCTTATTTAATAAATTTAATATATACCTAATTTCCAAGACACTAAGCCCATAATATCTTCTAAATTGTTAAATTTTGTATCATGAAATGAAATATTTATGTATTAAAAAGGTGGGTCTCTATATTTGGTCTAGATATATGGGTTTAATTGGTGTAAATTAAATAGATAATGAGTGCCCTTTTATGAGTGAGGGAAAGGGTATTCTTGGAATTTATTAAAATATTAAAAAAACATAATAAATTCATACCCAATAAAAATGATTTCAAATGGTAATTAATTATAAGAATTGTTATAGGGTCTGAATGTCATTATCCAATGAAATTTAGACAGTTTTTGGAATCATTTTAAACCTTATATTTTTTATTAACCCCTTTATTAACCATTTTTAACCTTAACCACGATAACAACCAATTCAATCTTAAAGGGTTCTAATTTTAATTATAAGGTAAAAATTAGATCATAAATGTATAATGGATAAAATTTTATACCATGTATTATCAAACTTATAATATTTAAATATTTTTATTATTTTTAAATAATTTAATAAAATATTAATTTCATAGAATATCATTAATATCATTTTTGATTGATCTCACTGGTGCGCTGTCTGATGAGGGGGGCGATGAGATTTTCTAGTGCATGCTTGGATGTTTATTTCTTTTGGACTTTTTGGATATTTTTGTCCTATGATTTAAGGATTTTACCTTATTTTAATGGTTTTACTATTTCCTAGTGCTAAAAGAGGTTTCTTTTTCATGTTCAATAAAGGGGGATTGACCCCTAACCATTTCTAAAAAAATAACATCATTTTGACACTATTTATTTAATTTGACATTAAAGACACCAATAAAAATATGGAATTAAAATAAAATACTTTAAATAAATATAATATGTCATATTTATATGAATTTTTTTTGTAAAAAAATTATTCATCCCAATTTTATCACTTTTAATATTTTTTAAATCATTTATTTTTTTCTATGATTTGATCAAATACTATATTGGGGTTGCGTAAGAATTTAAAGTAATTAAATAATCACTAAAAATTAAAAATAATTTTCCATCATAAAAATAAATAAATAATTCCAAATTTAACTTTTATATTTATTAAATATGTATATTTACCCACATATACTTCATGGAAACTTATTTAATATGTTATTTTTACTTTTTCGGCCTCACACAAGAAGTGCATAAGAATTTCAATAAGTCACTTGTTATATAACTAAATAATTAATATATATACATAAAAATAATCAATAATACTTCATATTTATAAAAAAGTTCTATAAAGGAATTATTACTTTTTGAATATTATATTTAGGACACCAAATTTGACTTTTCCAGTGTTATACAAGCACTTCATCAGCACATAAAATAATTTTCACATTTGTCATGAAATAAATTCTAAAATATATTTTTTGAATTATTTTTGTATTATATTTATATTATATAATTATAAATTAGTCATTACATAATTTTAATAAATTTTTATATCATTTTTATGTCTTGGCGATATCATAGAAGATACCGTATTTCATAAAAATGTATTTTTGTACTATTTACAAAAAATATATCTTTATTACAAAAATATAAAAAACAAACCCTATGATAAATTTTAATTAATTAATCCAAAAAAAATTCCATTTCATAAAATTCAATTCTCATAGGTTACATAAATTAATTTAATATAAATTCATAAAATGCAATGAAAAACAATTTTTAGAAATAATGCATTTTTAAGTACAAAAATGAATTTATACCAAAATCAAGCATAATAACGATTCATATGTAAGTAATCAGATTATTTATAACTAAAGGGGAACTACTTTAAGATCAAACTCAAATAATAATGGGGAATTTAAATGAAAAAATGACTATTTAATAAAAAACGCACAAAAGGATATTTTTACTATTCACTAAAAATTGATCTTTTCGAAAAAATAAAAATATTTCACCACAAGATAATTTTAATATGATAATCTAAAAAATGATTTTTTTTTAAAAAAAATTATAAAAGTTCCAAAAATTAATTATATTATTTTCTCACAAAAAGTAAAAAATAATCATTTTTGAGGAAAACATAATGTTGAAGAATTAAAAGACTACTAAAAATTTGAGTGGTTATTTATTAATAATTAATAGCTTTTTTATGAATTATTAAATTTTTGTATATATTTAATAATGTGTTTAATACTATTCATACTCTCCAATTTAATGGTAAAGTTATAACTATAACATTTAAATAATAATATTTCATGGTTCGTTTAAGGTATGTGTTACATGTTGTATATTCTATCAATCATAGAGTTCTTTTAAAATATTTGGGTGTTACATGTATGCATGATTTTATAAATTTAGTTTTGGAATCTTATTCTGTCCACAAAAATAATATATTTTAACCACATAGATGTTTAACTCTTTACACAACCCACTGTTTGTGTTACTCACCCAAAACTAGAAGCCAAACATATTTACACATATCCAAATGCATCTCATGTATAAAGTAAATAAAATATTCATGTAAAGGTTTAGAATTAAATGAAATTTACAATATCTATATGAGTAATCCCAAATATATAGATATAAAACCCCTCATCTTTCTAGAATAAGGCATAAGTCTCTAGGATGGTGGATAGTTTGACCTCAAGTCCCTCTCTCTTTGGGAGGCTTTACTTAAGAGGGGATTAAATTCATAATAATTATAAAACCTAATATTTATAAAATATGGATAAAAAATAAATTCAATCTAATAACACAAATAACAAATCAAGGTTAAGGTAGACAAAAACTAAATCTTATATTGTCATTCCTAACATTTAATGCATGGATTAACAATTTCATAATAATTAATTTAACATCTAAAACTAAATAATACACATATTCATAATATAACTATGAATAAATTAGAGAATAAACTTTAAATAAATGAAAATTTAAGATATTTAAACATTATATAACCATTTTTGAGAAATATATAAATAAAATATATTTACAAACACTTTATAATTTTAACTTATCTTATTGTTAATCCATAATCTTGAATATAACCACTTTATATTCATTCCATAATATAACCTTTTCATTTTATTCATTATATAGAATTTACATTAAATATTTGATATCTTATGGATTACAAACATTTTATAATTAAATTTTTATTATGTAAATATTTTTCAGTCTAAATATTATACACCTATCCTTATTTAAACCGTGATCATATTAATTTATCAAAACCATTTTGATAAGGCTCAATAATTTCTAAATAAGGCTCTTTTATTTTGAACAATTCAAATTAATCATTATGAAAATTTCATAATTTTATTAAATATAATCACTTTATATTATGCATTATTTTTTAATTCATAAACACTTTATAAATTATCCCTTATGATTACTAAATAAAAAATTTACTTCTTATCCTAAGGAACTCAATATAATGTTGAAAATATATTTAATATTAACTTTTAATATCAAGGATTTTTATTAATAAATGTTTCAAAAACTCTAAATTAATTAATTATAAACACTTTTATATTTAATAAATTTAGAAAAAATTTATAATTTATAAAATCCCAACATAAATTTTAATTATAATTTGCAAATAATTACTTATCATTTATAAGAAATTTAGAAATTATAAATAAAAATAACTAAATACAAAAATTTATTTTTTTAAACTGACACTCAACATTGCATTTAAACTCAATGTAGATTACTAGAGTAGAGGTCTAGTGAAAGTTGGCACTGGAAGGAAGAGTATAGGGAAATGGTAGGGAATATCCATCATGTGGGGTGGCATGGGGTGAGTGGCTGCACAACAAGGATGTTGAATTAGATTTCATCAAGAGCCCCTTAGAGCATCGATGGTGATAAATGAGCACCCTTCCAAGGATAATTCTGATGCAAGACTAAAAATAAGTGGGAAATGTTTATCATTAAATGCATGCACCACATGTCATGCCTTCCATTGAATTTTCCCAACACATAATGTCAAGGTCACTCCCTACATTATTTTTACACTCAATGAAGTCTTAATTAGCCCATAAATGTTTCTCTATTTTCACAGATCACACCATAAGAAGTGATTAGGAAACCTAGACCCAAGATCACTATGCTTAGATAAATTAAAATATGTGTACTAGAATTGAATAACCTTAATAGTGCACACCTTACACCAATGATCTTATGCAACATTTTTATGCAATCAAATGGTTTAATAGAGGTCACAGAAGGGAAACCAATAGACAACCCCTCTTTATGAAATATCCACAAGCCTAGTTGAATCATCTGTTATATGAATGGGATTCTCCCTCCCTTTATAACATACTATTTCCTCTGATGTAAATAAAGAAGAGGAATAGAGAATCAAGAATTTGAGAGTTTTGAAAAATCATCTTTTGAAACTCTACCCACATCCAACACATAATATTGGTCTTTATATAGCTTTGAGGGCACTCCTTGATGATGCATGCATTAACTCATGCATGCACTATTTAATTCCTTGTCTAGTTTATTCATCACATGCATGAATGTGACTCCTCCCCTCACATTTCATTTCATGTAATAATTCTATTAATGATATCTTATGTGGGTAGTTTATTTGAATGATTACAATGATCATTTGGCTGTAAATGATTAAAGACAACATATGCATATTATGCATGTTTTAATCCCATAGTACATTGAGCTAAAATATTCTCAAGATATTCATATCATGCATATTAGAATATGCTAGTGACAAAAAACTCTTAATATTTCACTTAAGTATACATTGGAGTCAATGTATTTTTAAGATAAGATTAAGGTTATGTAAAAAAAATGCATCCTCAAGGATTTTTCCACCAAAATACATCACATGAAACTTTGGATTTTGGGTATATACTTATCAGTTCTTCCTTTTTGGATTTTGGGCATGTATATTCCCCCTTTTCATTATGGATTATGTACTAGTTATCAATGTGAATCTTAGCAGTTGTCTCACACATGTCTTTTTAGTTAAGTGTTCATATATATAATGATGGTTATTTTTATAAATCATAGATATGTATTTTTTATGGGTTAATATAGGATAAGGCCTCCAATATGGCGAGTTATGCCTCCTCGATGAAAGTCATTAGCACCTGACCTATTGGAGATGGTATTAGGGTGGCACACTTGGTTTCCAGCCCAAGTGGGGCCTTGGTGGGTCAGGTTGTTTCAAAGTGGTGTCAAAGTAGGTTTTTCCTAGGGTCTGATTTTGGATTTTAATTTCATGCAATTATAGATCAGATTTTACAAAAATGGTGATAATAAATCTTAATTTTAGCTTTAAATCTAGGGAATCTAGTGATGGTATGACGACTGACATATCCATTCATCGAGACTCTAATAACATGCTTGTTGACTTGGTACATTAAGGCATCAATTGAGGGGTATAAAAAAGATAGTTCATGCATAATATAGTAGTTGGTTATAATATTTAATGTCTTTCCTATGTTAGACCATATAGATATGATCTATACTTTTGGTTAACACCCTATATCTAAGCATTTAACTTGGGGGTCAAGTATTTTCACCCCCATTTTCTATGTGTTATTTCTGCCTTCTATGTGCTACCCCTTGCCAATCGTATGATTTATATGTTCTACTCATGGTGTAGGTCTTTTATCTATGAAGTTAGATCCCCTATCTCACCTACTTTATGCTACACCTAATTATTTTGTTCCATCCTCATCCATCATGTGACATATGATGAGGCACAAGTTATCCTTTATGATTCTAGAGGGGTGATGGAGTGCTGTTTTTGAGACTAGATTGAGAGATGTACCTACCCCGTGATCTGTGTTCTAAAGTAGAACTCATAGTACATGGATAATTGTGTTGGTAAATTATAACTTACCACTATGGTTATGCATGAAGCGTAAGTAAATTATTTTTTCTCTGCTTATATCAAGACCAAAATAACCTAGTAATGATATTAATATTTATTTGGATCTATTGATTAAAGATTTGAAATTGACATGGGATTTGGGTGTTACATTGTATGATGCTCATAGAAATGAAGAGTTCATATTGAGATCCATGGTTTTTGGGATGATAAATGAATTTTCTGCTTAGGGAATTTTTTCAGGATAGAGAATTAAAGGAATTTTAAGGTCACCATGAGAATAATTTGAGAATGTGAATAAAAAGGTGGATACAATTAAGGAAATGAAAAGTATGACTGGATTTATGGTAACTATAATATAAAAAGTTAGTTGACAGGATAATATTATAAACAAAATTCATTGAAGGGATCAATGGGAATAATTAACATAACTACAACCACAATATAAAGAGTGACCCACCCCTAATTTTGAGGCTAGAAATTCCTCTCTAAGGCCTTCCTTACACAAGGTAATTGATTTTATCATAACAGTTTATACCAAACATGAATATAATATCTACAAATGCCTTTATTTAACTAAAATTTTATAGGATGAAATTTATTTTTATCTATATCCATCAACACCCACTCATAGATTTATTGTGGGAGGTAAATTGTGTAATATCCCAAGTCAAATTATATATAATAAAAAAACTTCTAAAAGATCACATGAGAGTAGGGATTCATGTATCTTATGATTCAATGACTAAGATAATTTTTACCTTGATGATATTGATATTCATATGGTCTAACTCGCTATTGGAACTTTTTTAACATGTTTATTTAATCTTATAAATAAACATGATGATAATGAGGTATTCCATTTCCAGTTTATTTTATATATATATTTTTACAATTAATGAAAAAGGTATAAATAAATGTATTTTATTATAGGAGTATAAACCAAAGGGGAAATAGAATTTAGAGTTAAGGAAATCTAAAGGATCATATAGTATATCAAAAATACCTACTGAGGGTACCTTTACCCCCACTAAATGTACTATCACATTTATTAATTTTGCAAGTTTATGTAGATATTCCATTCTAAAATAGAGACATGACCTACATTGAATTTGAAGATAAATTGTATAGAGAGGCTATTGGTGTTGTTATTAGTATTGATAATTTAAATGAAATTCTCAAGCATCAATGGTCAGGAGTCTCCATTATGAATATATGCATAAGGGACATTTTCATAATTATTTTTCTAATAATTTATCTACTATTTTTATTATATTTAAATACTATTCATATTTTCTATGGGTGTATATGTCATACCAATGTAAAGGGATGAAATTGATAAGAAAAATTTGGATTCATTGCTCTTCATGTTACTTCTATAGAGAAACATAAATGGATGAAGATGAAATTTTAATAAGAATACATAAAATAGCCACAACATCTGAAAAGAAAATAAAAAATGATTTTTTTTCTTAATACCTATATTGTAGTGGTAAAAATATACACTCTAATTGCATAAAATATATGTTTATTTTTTCTATTACTTATTCCTTTATGTTTTTAGGACTCACTAGATTCTCGTTGCAATCAATTTAGTTACTCCAAAGATATAATTTTTCAATCTAATGCATGGATTTCCAACAAATCTACCACACATGATGTACCTTTTGAATTTATAATACACTATATTCAATATTTACAAATAAAAATAAAAATATTTGTTTTATATAATGTTTTAATAATAATTTTTTTTATGATATGGTAGTTTTTATTTATCATCAAAATCATGGTATACAAATAGTCATTATGTATAAGAAATATATGAATTTTTATAACAAGATAAGTATTAGGGTGTATATAATAATATTTACCTATCAAAAAATATATGAAAACAAATTACTTATATTTCTCAATATTTTTATAGTGTCTAAAACAATGTAATCATGTCGATTGTGGTTATTACTTCTTAAAATTTATTAAAGATATCATATTCTATCCACAAAATGGAATTCCCAAAGAGGTATTTATAAAGGTAATAAAAATTTCATTTAATATATTTATTAACCATTTATTTATCTATAATTCCCCTAACCCCAGTTTCCTAGAGCTGGTGGGTAATTTATTACATGGAAAATAGAGTACATGATATTATCTTCCAAGGATCAAGGTTTAATAGACCTCAAGAGACTAGATATATAATGATTACATTATAAATTAATATTTTATAACATAAAAGTACAAATATTTATTGAAAAATTCTATCATTATAGTTTTTCAATCATAGCATTCGACTTCATTACCCAGTAAAATGGGAGAATAAAGTAAAGGTGGTGAGTTTAAATGATTATGAAGGGAAAAAATACAACAAAAGTGAATAAAGGATAAATATGGAATAAGAAACATCAATATTACAATTTTATCCATAATAATGAATATATAAGTATAATCCATGGAAGAAAGAGAAATAAATAATTTCACGGATCACATAATAATATGAAATATGTAATTTCATAATATCAGATATCATAAACATATTGTTGAGGCCTTGTTCCAAGACAATATACATAAATGGTAAGGACACTCCCATTACCATATCTTAGTTATCCCAAAAGACCTACCAGTGAACTGAGGGGATATATAATTCCATGCCCCATCTGTTACATAAAATTCAAATGCATTCCACCACATACTAAATTATTATAGGATATACATGGAATAATGTTCAAGTATGAATAAATTAGAAACACATGGCACGTTTTCCAAATGGAAGTTATCATACATGATTATCCTGTATAGAATAATATACTATATGGTTCATTAATAGACTTATACAATAAATGAATTAATAAAAATTTCTAACTGAATTACCTCAACACATATAAGGAATATTTTAGGGATTCACAGTTTTTAAAAAGTACCCACAATAAGTAATTTATACAAAGTTATAACTAACAGTTACTTATCAAGATTATGGATTTCCAATGTGTTTAAGAAATTGTATTTTCAATAGTAAGAGACCAAATGAACACATACATTATACACCACCGTATAAATTCTATGTTTTGGGTTATAAAGATAATGATAATTATCGACAACATATCCTATGAGAGTGTCAAACTAGGCGCGTAGTAAGAGCCCATTCACCGGGCACTAGTATGATGACCGAGATATACCAGACCAACTCTTTTCGGGGTTCTTAACCCTAGATTAATCTATTATAAAACCACATCCATTTGTAGTATCTATACATTGATGCATTTTCTTGGAAAATCACACACTTTTTTACTTATCAAAGTATAGGATTTCTAAGGCTACAGGAGGTTTAGTAACAGTAATGGATTATGAATTGGGCATAATATGAGTGAAACTGTAACACCCCAAGCTTCCACAGTACATTTACCATTGAATAATGCAATAGCTTACATTGTACGCAACTTTGAGATTCTAACACACTGTGACCAATCAAACTTGCCGTTATGAATAGTAATACCCACTTTTTGAAATATTAGAAATTTTATTTTTCAAAATGGACTTTATTTTTGGATTTAGAATATCGAAATTAGCTTAGGGTGAATTTTTGGTATTTTTCTGAAAACTTTCAATTTTTGATGAATAGTGAAAAACACTGCGTTATTGGATAAAACTGACTTTTTTTGTAAATAATTCTTTATTTTATTTAAATTTATTTTAGATCAAAATAGATACATAATATCTATATAAGTTCAATTTAATTCATGTAGTCATTTTATAATAAGTTTAGATACATAAAAATTTTATTGAACTTTTTACCGTCTTTTACCCACCTCATAGGAGCATTTGAAAATTTGCATAAAACTTAATTTTACCAATTATGTGAGTTGAATTTCAAAAATCCTAGAGACAGGGTTGATATCAGTAAGTAAACTGTGATTCAATAAGATGAAAATAATTTTTGGTGAATAGTAACTTTTGACTTTTATTTACCACGGTTAAAAGTAAATAGGGTAATTTAAGGGTAAAAATGATATAATAATTACACTAAGACATGTCCTAATTCTATTGAATAAATGTAATTCGACCAAAAACAACCTTAGGAATAAAATATGATCCCCTTTGGTCCACTTAGATAATGTTAGGACATTTATTATTATTTTATTTAAAGAAGAGTTAAAAGTGTTAAATTCAAAATTTAATAACTAAACCATTTTTAATATAGGATTATACATAAGATAAATTTGACTAGAAATATTCACTATAAATATAAAAATATTTCCTACATAATGGTATTTTATTTATATTCTTTATACATTAAATAATTTAATTTATTTATGACACAATGATGATGTAGTAATTACCTTATTAATGAAAGATTAAAATAATTGATATTATAAATATCTAAATAAATGTAATTTGAGATTTTTGATAAATTACAATAATTTTATAGGTTAATATGACATGTTAGGGTTGATTAAATAATTTTTTTTCGAAGTAATCATGCTTTTATTATTTTCACAAAAACCAAATACTAAATAGTGTCAAAATTGACATAATTGAGTTTTTAAAACAAATACTATATTATTAATTGATATAATATTCTTAAAAATATATGTTTCAGCCAATACACTTATATAAGGTTATATATATTAATAATTAACCACTTGGGGTTCTATTGGGAGTTTATATTAAGTTTATTAACCATATAATATAAAAATACAAAGAGAAATGGTAAATGTAAAACTATTTATCTAAGAGTTAAATCTAAAAGATAAGGTTAATATGGTGAAATAAACCTATCTAAAACCTATTGGTTCAGAGTTTTTCGATCCATAACCACCATAACCTAGAAATAATTCATTTTTGAGCCATTATAAACCGAAAATTATTTTATTATAAAATAATATTTCAAGCTTTTCATAAAGTGACCATCACCTCTCTTATAAAAGGGTACTTCATCTTCTCTTAATTTCACACCTCCAAATCAATTTGTATAGGACAAAACCTGACCAAATATCCTCCCAAATTTACTCCATTCATCCTAGAGGCCTTACTTTGGTCAGAAAGGCTATATAAAGAGCCCTTTTGATCAAATCAACATGAAGAACCCGAAGAATAGGTAAATATTTCATCACCTCTTTCAAGTTATTTTCTTCTTCCACTTCCTCTTTCTTTGTTGTTTCCATTTTAAAATAATAAATCCAGTATCTTCTATATACTTTTATGTTATTATAAAAATGGTACAACCATATTCATTATTCTATCCATAATATGAATGACAAAGTCACCATACATGCATACGTACGGCTTACCGTCTCCAGGTTGTGGTGTAGTTTGTTATTCAAACACTTCATTATTTGGATGGGTATAATAATGAGTATAACTGATGTAAATAATAAATAAAACTTGTTAATTATTATTTATATATTATATAACATCAAATTACATACAATTTTACCATCAATATAATGATATTGACGCTCATACGTACGTACGGATTACCATCTCCACGAACGCGATGAGATTCATTCCCCATCGTAATCCTTCAAGAATAATTTTCATTTTATGATTAAAAATAATGTTTATGAACATAATATAATTCTGTATATGAATGAAATACATCCTATCCATAACAAACATGGCTTACAAAACCAACCATATAAGGGAAAACGAATCAGTTAACACATGAAATGATGATACTACTGAAATATTATTAACAAAGCAATATTAGAGGATCATATATGATATCATATTTATGTATATAGTTATTGTATAATTTAATAACAATGTTTTAACTATTACTCATAAGGTTAAAATACCATATACTAAGGAAAATTACATGGTAAGGGTTAATTTCAAAATCTCTTTATTATCCGAGGTTGTTTTTAAGTAAGTATCTACTGGGACCTCTTTATCATCCACATCTGTGTTTTCTTAAAAATGAATTTCAAAACATTTTTACTATTTACTAAACAATGGGTTAAAGTAATTTATACCCTTATTTAACCATATATTTTTTGAAAGGAATCTTTCCGTTGTTTTCCAAATAAGTTACTTTATGACCTTTTCAACAAAATTAAGGTAAGAATGTTTTTCTAACTTGTATGGAAGATGCGTCTATTTTCTGCCGTTATAACATCGTCAAAGCTTCCCTTACAAGCTTATACGAATATTTTCAAAATAAATGTTTTCTTTTATAATTACATGACTTCTAAATTATTTCAAAATAGGAAGATATATTTCTCTCAAAAAGTTTTGATTTCATCTATGTCAACATTCTTTGATGGATTTTAAACCTATTTGAAGTTTATTTATTTATGATACAAATATTCCATATTTTATTGAAGTATTTGTGATATATTTTACTATGGATGTGTTATTTTAATACCATTCATGGTTTATGGATAATGTATTGATATTTTGTATGCTATTTGTAATACGAATGTTTATGTTATCTTTAAAACTTTTCATATGAGGAATTCATTGGACTTAGTAAGTGACGGGTGGAGCCCGCTATAGCTTCTCGATGCATTGTTAGGTCTCATGAGACAAAATAGTGTCTTGGAATAAGACCTTGACAAAATCTTATTTTTAGTCTTGGCACAAGGCCTTGATTATGTGGTTATGAAGTCTTGTATTATGCATTCCATCATTATGAAAGTGCCTATTGATATTGAATGTGATTATTCAACTAGTAGAATATCCATGTGAATAAGTAAATGGAATTATTTGATTTTATCTTTGCCATATTATGCTTAAATTTAAGTTTAAAATGATTTTTCTTTAGTCTTATACATTTCCTTAAATGTTTATGCTTATTTATAAAAGTTTCCGCTATATTGTTATCCTTACTGAGCATCTGATCTCACCCCTTTCTATGTATTATTTTCCCAGGATGTGAAGAAGATTATATGGTTGACCTGCAGGGATAAGCTAAGGATATAAGTGTGATAAAAAAGGGATAAAATGTTATTGATGTTTTTATTTCATGATGTAATGTAAAACTTATGAATGTATCTACTACTTCTAAGGCTACTAAACTGATCGGTCTTTCAATACATGATTTTTTGTTTCATGACAATGTTATGTAACAATGCACCGACTTTGGGTAACTAGGGTTGGTGCATTACAGTTGGTATCAGAAATAGGTTTAGTACAAACCTTGGAAGCTAGATTTTAAAAAACTCTGATTAGAGAACATTACCCAAAGATAGAATTTGAGGACTAGTATAGAAGAACTTCTTAGAATTTTGGTATTGTATAGATTTTGTGAGTTTTCCAAGCAATACATCCCTATCTAGATATGAGCAGGTAGAGGCGGCTCTGGCACAGATGTACCTAAGGGTAAACCCCGAAAACAACGCTTTGAGCTAGACTCAAACGGGAACTGGTGCATGACAAAGATCCCTGCTTCACTCTTGGTTACAATGATTTCAGGGGATATACTTAGGATAATTCTCATTTTCTTTAAAAACCATTATGAAGGGTTTATGAGTGTATACTTTCTAAAAGAATTTTTTTATAATTATGGATTATATCCATAAACTTTTTAATTTATGTTAAGTGATTTACAAGTTTGGAATTAAGTATTACGATTCATAAACTAATCTAGTGTATACCATTGTTTATAAATGGTGCCTAGTGGAAGGAATGGAAAATGTATCAACGCACATAATCTATGTTGGTATTTCCCTCCTACTCAAGATAATTATAGTGAAGATGGTGAAGCAACTGGTGCTGATCAACTTATCACCATACTAAGACAACTCACTCAGGTTATGAATAACAACCTTACCCATATGGAGCACCCTGATCCACAACGTGGAGGATCAATGTTAGACCACTTCATGAGGAAACAACCACCAAAATTCAATGGGAGTACAAATCCATTAGTATCTGAGTAATGGATAAATTCCTTAGAGAAAGTATTTCATGCTTTGGGGAGTATCAAAAGAGAAAAATTTGTCATGGTAATTTATCGCCTCACAGGAGATACAGATCAGTGGTGGTCATTAATACAAAACACAAAGGAAGATGAAGAAGTATAGAAAACGGAATAGAGGTAGTTTAAAGAGATTTTCTTAGAAAAATACTTTCCTCATGACCATCAAGCGGATATGGAAAGACAATTTCTGAGTCTGAGGAAAAAGGAGGATCAGAATGTTGAAAAGTATGAGGCTAACTTTAAAAGGTTAGTAAGGCATGCAACAGATTATATATGTAACCCAAGAATTAAGATTTATCATTTCTTTGATGGGTTAAAACCATTTCTCCATCGAGCATTAATCTCGCAATCCTTCTCATCGTATGAAGATATTGTCTCATGTGCTATCAAGATAGAAAAGCAATTCTCTAAGTCTTACAACTTTAAAGAAAAGAAAGAGAAGAGGAGAACTGCTGAACACTCTAGAAATGGAAATAAGGGGAAGAATGGAAAATTTGAATATCCATCCTGTGGTAAATGTGGGAAGAAACACCCTGGTACTTGATTGAAGGGAATGGGAGTCTATTACAAGTGTGGTGAAAAAGGCCACCAAGCTCGTGATTGTAAGGGAAAGAAAGAGGCTGTCAATGTTGAATGATACAATTATAGAGAAAATGGTCATTATGAAATTGAATGTCCTAAGTGCCAAGGGAACTTACCTAAAAAAAGGGCAAGGGAGAAAGACCAAGCTTATGCGATCACTACTACTGAGGTTGAAGCTCTGAAAGACGTGGTGGCAGTTAATTTAATGGTTTCCTCTAGTTTAGCCAATGCTTTATTTGATTCTAGATCATCGCATTGTTTCATATCTTCCCAGTTTGATAATAAAATTAGTTATTTTTAATTTGACTTAACAAGGGAGTTGTCAGTCAAAACACCAAAGGGAAGTATCATCGCAAAAATGTGTTGTGAATCAGTTCCCATTAAGGCATATAAATGTTCTTTATCTGTTGATATCATCATCATACCCATGATTGAATTTGATATAATCCTCAAAATGGATGGTTTTTTGGACCATGATGTGAAAATTTATTGTAAGAAGAAAGAGGTTACAATTTTTGATGATGATAAGGAGTACCTTATCTTTAGAGCAGAAACATCCCCACCTAATTCTTATCTAGATCCACCCCCTGTAGCTCTACTAAATTTAATTATTGGGGAGGAAGAGAATGAAATAACTATGGGTGAGGAAAATAATGTTCAAATAGAGAACGTACCTATTTTACAAGAATATGTTGATGTGTTTCTAGAGGATTTACCTATAAATCCTCAGGAACGAGAAATTGAGTTTTCAATTGATTTAATTCCTAGTTCAAGGCCCATACTAAAGACCCCTTATAGAATGACCACTGTGGAATTGGTGGAACTAAAGAAACAACTAGAAGAATTGAGTAACAAGGGATTTATTCGACCAAGTGTTTCTCCATGGGGATCCCCTATCCTTTTTGTTAAGAAGAAAGACAAATCTATGAGGTTGTGCATTGACTACAGGGAGATCAATTCTATTATAATAAAGAACAAGTATCTCCAACCTCGCATTGTTGATTTATTGGATCAAATTAATGGATCTCAATATTTTCAAATATTGACCTTCGATCTGGATATCATTAGTTGTGTGTGAAGAAGGAAGACATTCTGAAAACAACATTTGGAACCAGGTATGGGAATTACGAGTTTATAGTAATGCCTTTTGGATTAACTAATGTACCCTCTATCTTTATGGATCTAATTAATAGAGTTTTCAAGTAATATCTTGATGAATTTGTAGTGGTATTTATTGATGATATCTTGGTATACTCTGAAATCTATGAAGATCATGAAAATCACTTGCGCATTATTCTAAAGAATCTTATAAGAAATGAATTATATGCGAAGTTTAGCAAGTTTAAATTATGGATTTAAGAGATTTATTTTCTTGGTCATATTGTCTCTAAGGATGGAATCTCTTTTGATCCTTTAAAGACCAAGGCAATCCAAGAATGGCCAACACCGACGAGTATAACTGAGGTACACAGTTTTATTGGTTTAGAAGATTATTATCGATGTTTCGTCGAGAATTTTTCCCAGTTGGATAACCCATTAAACAAGCTCACACGTAAAGGGGTTAAATTTGTTTGGACAAAAGAGTGTGAAGAATGTTTTGAAGAACTGAAGAGAATATTATTCAATGCTCTTATCTTGACTCTACCATCAGGTAACGATGGGTTTGTTATTTATAGTGATGCTTCAAAGAAAGGACCTTGTTGCGTCCTTATGCATAATGATAGAGTTATTGCCTATACATCATGACAACTAAAAATTCATGAGAAAAACTACCCTACTCATGATCTTGAGTTAGCAGCTGTAATATTTTCTCTGAAAATATGGAGACACTATCTCTGTTGTGAAAAATGTGAGATTTATACTAATCACAAGAGTTTGAAGTATATTTTCTCACAAAAATAACTCCACATGAGGAAAAGGAGATCACTTGAACTACTCAAGGATTATGATTGCACTATACACTAGCACCTGAGGAAGTTAAATAAGTTGGCAGATACTATGTGCAGAAAGGATCATGGAGTTTTGAACAAGATGAGAGTTTAAAAGGATCATATTTTCATAGATCTAGTAAAAATGGATATTTGAATAACCATGGAAGGTGAAACATCAATTATTTTTCAAATGGTTGCCAAACCATATTTATTAGAAAGGATAAATAGTTTTCAGACTGATGATGAGTAGTTTGAAAAGAAGATTAAAGAGTGCGAATGATGGGAGATTAAGTGACTTCATATATGAATATGAAATTTTGAAATTTGAGAAGAGACTTTGTGTTATTGATATACCTGATCTAGAAAGGTAATTATTGGATGATTCTCATAGATTTAATTTCTCTATACACCCTGGTTGCACTAAGATGTATAGAGATTTGAAAGAACATTTTTTGTGGGACAACATGAAGATATATATTGCTGATTTTGTGTCAAGATGTATGGTTTGTCAACTTGTGAAAGCTATAAGGCAATATTATGGAGGAGTCATGCAATCTATTCCCATACCTGAGTGGAAATGGGATAATATTATGATGTAATTTGTCATGGGACTACCAAAGACTCCTAGAAGGAATAATGAAATATGGGTCATTGTTGATCATCTTACCAAGTCATCACATTTTCTTGCTATAAGAGATGATTTATCACTTGAAAGTATGGAAAGAATATATATTAATGATGTTGTAATACTTCTTGGAGTACCCCTATTGTTTGTTTCTGATCATGATCCCCGTTTTTCATCAAGATTTTGGAAAAGTCTTCAGAAGGCCCTGGATACTAAACTTTGTTTGAGCACTGCCTACCACCCTCAAACTGATGGAAAATCAGAACAGAATATTGAAACCTTATAAGACACGTTGAGATATTGCTCAATTGACTTTCAAGGTATTTGAGATCAATATTTAACTCTGGTAAATTTTTCCTAAAATAATAGCTTCCCTTCAAGTATTAAGATGGCACCATATGAAGCGTTATAAGGAAAGAGATGTGACACACCAACTTGTTGGGATGATGTTGGTGAAAGAAAACTTGTAGGCCCAGAACTTGTTGAGGAAACAATGGAAAAGGTAAAGGTTATCTAAACCCACATCAAAGTATCCCAAAGTAGGAAAAAGAGCTATGCCAATAACCGAAGGAAGGATTTGGAATTTCAAGTAGGAGACCATGTTTTCTTGAAGGTATCTCCATGGAAGGGAGTAATATGATTCAGTAAGAAGGGTAAATTAAGTCCTAGGTACATAAGACCTTTCAAAATTCTAGAATGAATTGGAGTTGTAGCTTATCATTTGGCAATGCCTCCAAGTCTCTCCAAAGTTCATGATGTGTTCCACGTATCTCTGTTGAGAAAATACATGCCCAACCCAATTCATGTACTCATCTATGAGGAAATTGAACTAGAACCTGATCTATCTTATTGGGAAGAGCCTGTCAAAATTCTAGATACTAGAGAATAAGTGCTGAGAAACCGGACGACTCGTCTGGTAAAAGTTCTATGGATAAATCATAAGATGAAAGAGGAAACTTGGGAACCCGAGGAACTTATGATGAAGAACCAATAAAACATTTTTATACAGTAATATTTTAGAAATTTTTAGGATGAAATTATTTTAAGGAGTGTATAATGTAACACCCCAGGCTTCCATGGCACGTTTCCCTTTGAATAATGCAATATCTTGCATTGTACACAAATTCGAGATTCTAACACACCGCAACCAATCAAACTAGCCGTATGAATAGTAATACCCACTTTTTGAAAATTTATAAATTTAATTTTTCAAAATTGAATTATTTTTTGGATTCAGAATATCGAAATTAGGTTAGGGTGAATTTTTGGTATTTTTCCAAAAAATTTCAATTTATGATGAATAGTGAAAAACACTGTATTATTGGTTAAAAATGATTTTTTATTTAAATAATTTCTTATTTTATTTAAATTTATTTTAGGTCAAAATATATACATAATACCTATATAATTTCAATGTAATTCATTGGATTCATTTTATAATAAGTTTATATGTATAAAAATTTTATTGAACTTTTTACCGTCTTTTACCCACCTCCTAGGAGCATTTTCAAATTTGAATAAAACATAATTTTACTACTTCTGTGAGTTGAATTTAAAATATCAGAGAGACACGACTGATATCAATAAGTAAAATTTTGTTCAATAAGATGAAAATAATTTTTGGTGAATAGTAACATTTGACTTTTATTTACCAAGGTTAAATGTAAATAGGATAATTAAGGGTAAAAATGATATGAAAATTTCCCTAACACATGTACTAATTCTATTTGATAAGTGTAATTATACCAAAAAAAACCTTAGGAATAAAATATGATCCCATTTGGTCCACTTGGATTAGATTAGGAAATTTATTGTTATTTTATTTAAAGAAGAGTTAAAAGTGTTAAATTCAAAATTTAATAACTAAAACATTTTTAATATAGGGTTATACATAAGATAAATTCGACTATAAATATTCATTAGAAAGATAAAAACATTTCCTACATAATGGTATTTTATTTATATTTTTTAAGACATTAATAATTTAATTTATTTATGACACAATGATGATGTAGTAATTACCTTATTATTGAAAGATTAAAATAATTAATATTATAAATATCCAAATAAATGTAATTTGAGACTTTTGATAAAGTCCACTAATTTTATAGGTTAATATGACATGTTAGGATTTATTAAATATTTTTTTTCTAAGTAGTCATGCTGTTATGATTTTCAAAAAAACCCAATACTAAATAGTGTCAAAATTGCCATAATTGAGTTTTTAAAATAAATACTAAATTATTAATTGATATAATATCCCTAAAAATATAAGGTTCAGAAAAAGGAATTATATAAGGTTATATATATTAATAATTAACCACTTGGGGTTCTCTTGGAAGTTTATAGTATGTTTATTAACCATATAATATAAAAATAAAAAGAGACATGATAAATGTCAAACTATTTAACTAAGAGTTAAATCTAAAAGATATGGTTAATATGGTGACCTAAACCTATATAAAACCTATTGGTTGAGATATTTGAGACCCATAACCACATTATACTAGAAATAATTCATTTTTGATCCATTAGAAACCAAAAATTATTTTATTATAAAATAATATTTCAATCTTTTCTTAAAGTGACCCTCACCTCTCTTATAAAAGGGTACTTCCTCTTCTCTTAATTTCACACCTCCAAAGCCATTTTTTTCGGACAAAACCTGACCAAATATCCTCCCAAATTTCCTCCATTTATCCCAGAGTCCTTCCTTTGGTCATAAATCCAACCTAAGAATCCCTTTTGATCAAATCAAAACGAAGAACCCGAAGAAGAGGTAAATATTTCATCACATCTTTCAAGTTATTTTCTTCTTCCACTTCCTATTTATTTGTTGTTTCCATTATAAAATAATAACTTTAGTATCTTATATATACTATGATTTTATTATAAAAACGGTACAACCATATTCATTATTCTATCCATCATATGAATGACAAAGTCACCATACATGCGTACGTACGGCTTATCGCCTCCACGTCGTGGTGTAGTTTGTTATTTTAACACTTCATTATTTGGATGGGTATAATAATGAGTATAACTGATGTAAATAATAAATATAACATGTTAATGATTATTTATATATGATATAACATCCAATTACACACAATTTTACCATCAATATAATGATATTGTCGCTTGTGCGTACATACGGATTAACGTCTCCATGAACGAGATGAGATTCATTCCCCATCGTAATCATTCAAGAAAAATTTTCATTTTATGATTAAAAATAATGTTTATGAAAATAATATAATTTTTTATATGAATCAAATACATAATATACATAATAAACATGGATTACATAACCAATCATATAATGGAAAACGAATCAGTTAACACCCAAAATGATGATACTATTGAAATACTATTAACAAAGTAATATTAGAGGATCATATATGATATCATATTTATGTATATAGTTCTTTTATAATTTAATAAAAATGTTTTAACTATTATACAGGAGGTTAACATACCATCGACTAAGGAAAAGTACAAGGTAAGGGTTAATTTCACAATATCTTTATTATCCGAGGTTGTTTTTACGTAAGTATCTACTGGGATGTCTTTATCATCCACATCCGTGTTTTCTTAAAAATGTATTTAATTTTTTTTTAATATTTACTAGACAATGTTTTAAAGTAATTTATACCCTTATTTGACCTTATATTTTTTTAAAGGAATCTTTTTGTCGTTTTCCAAAGAAGGTACTTTATGACCTTTTCGACAAAATTAAGGTAAGAATGTTTTTTTGACTTATACGGTGGGTGCGGCTATTTTCTACCATTATAACATCATCAAATATTCCCTTTAAATCTTATAAGAACATTTTCAAAATAAATATTTTCATTTATAATTACATGACTTCTAAATGATTTCAAAATATAAAGAGATATTTCCCTCAAAAAGTTTTGATTTCATCTATGTCAACATTCTTTGATGGATTTTAAACCCGTTTGAAGTTTATTTATTTTTGATACAAATATTCCATATTTTATTGAAGGTTTTGTGATATATTTGACTATGGATGTGTTATTTTTATACCATTCATGGTTTATGGATAAAGTATTGACATTTCGTATGCTAGTTTTAATATGAATGTTTATGTTATGTTTAAACCTTTTCATATGAGGAATGCATTGGACTTAGTAAGTGATGGGTGGAGCCCGCTATAACTCCTCAATGCATCAGTAGGTATCAAGAGAAAAACTAATTTCATTGCATAAGGCCTTGAAAAAATCTTATTTTTAGTCTTGGCACAAGGCCTTGACTATGTGGTTATGAAGTCTGGCATTATGAATTTTATCATTATGAAAGTGGCTATTGATATTTCATGTGATTATTCGACTAGTAGAATATCAATGTAAATAAGTAAATGGAATTATTTGATTTTACCTTTTCCATATTATGATGAAGTTTAAGTTTAAAAGTATTTTTTTAGTCTTATACATTGCCTTAAATTTTTATTCTTATTTATAAAATTTTCCGCTATATTGTTATCCTTACTGAGCATCTGAGCTCACCCCTTTCTATGTTTTATTTTTCCTAGGATGTGAAGAAGTATTTTATGGTTGACCTGTAGGGATGGGTTAAGGATATAAGTGTGTTCAAAAGGGAAAAACATGTTGTTGATGTTTTTATTTCATGATGTAATGTAAAACTTATGAATGTATCTAGTAATTCTAAGGCTACTAAACTGATCGGTCTTTCAGGACATGATTCTTTATATCATGCCAATGTTATATAATAATGCACTGACTTTGGGTAACTGGGGTAAGGGCATTACCGAAACGAATGATCACATGGATTATATGTCTTAAGAATATAACATAAAATGACATAAACAAAATTATTTCATAATAACTTGTGGATTAAAAATGATAAAACAATGGTAATTTAAATAGGAATTTTAAATAGAGAGATAATCAACTCATATTTTGACTTAATAACACATTAAAAAATAGGTATAAAGGGGTTTGAGTAATATATCCATAAAAATAGTTCAATGGGGAGGTAATAAAATGGATAAATATCATGTAATCATATAAAATTAAAATTTAAAAGAGATCACAAATAAGTAAATTCAATTAGGAAATAAAGAGATAGAAATAAGAACCCTTACCTCTCTTGAGCTTCTTAGATTGAAACTCGACCCTAGATAAAAAAATCTCTATAATAATGAAGAGATATCCATGGTAGATACTCTTTATGAGACAAATGAAAAGGGATATTTGAATTTATTGCGTGAGAATGAGAGGAGGAAGTGGGTATTTATAGGTGTCGTGAGTGGAATTTCATAGAATAATTTATTAATTATTTTATTTTTCCACTTTCCTTTGGTGATCCACTATAACCATTGTGCTCCACTACCACCATTAATGCATCATTATAGTTTTTTGTGAAAAAATAAATAAAATATAATATAATTGGACTAAATGAGTCATGGTTACATAAATATGATATCATATATATCATCTTTTACCATATTTCATAATTTCTACATATTTTACTATTTTAACCAAAAATTAATAAATTTCACTCCTTAGATAATTTCAATATCCTAATTCCAAATATTTAATATATTTTATCAAATTAATTCTCTAATTACCTACATTATACCATTTTTTTAGGTTTATACATTTATAAAAAATAATGTATAAGAGTAAACATCCTTTTAGTTTATTAAATAATTTACATTATAACATAACTCAACCCCTTTATATATAACCACTAATCCTACCATAATATACCCTAAGGGTAAGGTGTGAAATGGTGGTAATTTAATTGGGTGGTTCTAAAGTTTCAAAGGATTGAATAACAATTGAGGGGGAGGGGGGTTGAATCAGTTTTTCTCTTTTTATAAGTTTCAATACTTTTCAAAACTTATCCCATGAAACCTGTTAAGATTTATTTACTTGTCCACTTTTAGTATAATAATGCATGAAAAAATAATAAATAAAGTAAAGAACATAAGATTTAAAAGGTTCAACCTCAATGTGAGAACCTATATCCTTTCTATAGACACACCCATGGGTATATGGAAATCCTCTATTATGAATAAGTGAATAGAAATTGTGCCAATTCCCATTAGACACCTTCTATCTCTCGATAGGAAATATTATACTAACTCAGGTCAGTTTACAATGTTTTATTATAAAATAATTGAGAAAAATAAAATAATGAAGACTTTTTTGAAACTTCACCACAATTAATTAGTCAGAATCCTCAGTATGATTTGGATTGATTCAATTTTCTCAATCCAATGAATCTGGATTTGATTCTCTCAATACAATGAGTCTAAATCCGATTATCTCAATACAATGAGTCTAGATCCAATTCTCTCAATAAATTGGGCTTAATATAATGAACTAATTCTCAATTTGAAAAACTCATACTCTTCTCAAATTCTCAATATGATCTTTCTCAGTTCTATTGAATCAATCTGATTGACTGAATATGATCTTCTCAATACGATCTTGCTTAATCTGGTAAACAAACATTCATTTGTCTGATCCTCCTCATGAGATCTCTGGTCATTAATGACTTTCACTTGATTTATTTAACGCTCCAACTTTTCTTCTTGTGTGAAATTTATGAATGAACAAATGACATAAGAAAGTATTTATAGGTGACTTAGAAAGAAAAAGTGGGAAACATGAAAACTTTCCCTACTTCCTCAAATTTCAAAATCTCCAAAAATATATCGTATTTAAACCTAAACTTTTACTTCTTCAAACCTCATTATATTTATCCATGATTTATGAAAAATTTAATTTCAAGTTTTACCTCTTTAACTCTTCACAAAACTTTTGGAATTTTCTTTTTGAGTCTTCTTCGTAATCAGCTCATTACGAATCTGTTTCCTTCTCATCAATTACGAATCCTATTTCTTTCCCATCTCATTACAATCCCTGTTTCCTTCTCATATCATTATGATGTAATTCCTTTTATAAACAAAATAAAATTATGATGGAAATATCATTATAATGGAATTTCCCATTACGATGGATTTTACCATTCTGATGGAAATCTCATTATGATGGAATTTTCTATTCCAATGGAATTCCCATTCTATAACTTTGAAAAACTTAAAACCTCTCCAAAATTTCTTCAAAATCATTCATCATGAGAGTTTTCATTATTTGTGAGAACTTTATGACTAGAAAATCATCATATGATTTTGGTTAGAAAGTATGAAAACTTTCTAACTCCTGACTTCACAATCTTCTTTCAAAACTCTTCAAAAATAATACAACTTATTCACTCAATAATTTTTTTATTTCTCTGATTATGAAAAAGGAAAAATTCATGAAAACAAAAATTTCTGCTTCAAATTATTTTGGATTTGATGATCTAAATATGATGTTGATGGATCCAATTATCTGAAAATGATGTTAGTCAGTCTGATTATCTCATTACAATGGACTAATTCTGATTCCTGAAAAACAAATACATTCTTATACAAAAAGGTTAGTTGTCAACAAATAAAAAAACTTTGTTAAAACAATTCATCACAAAGTTTATTCAATATACCCCTTTGGATTTTTTGACAACCCTCACTAAAAACTTTTTAAACTCTTAGATCTTGTAAACAACTCATGTTTTTTGAATTTCATCAAAACATATCATTTCCCAAAAGAGAGTGTCTTAACACACCCTACTGGATAAAGAAATGGTTTTGAATAAATTCTATCCCTTGGTGGAAAGAAAATTTTGTGGCCATATAAAGATAAAATTACTCTAACTTTTATCTTTTCCTTTCTCAATGTTCTTTTTCTGTCACTTTTCATTTTCTATCCCCCATTTTCTAATAACCACAACTTTAGATTCATTTAATAAAGATAATTAAAAACTTCTTACAAAGTAAAAAGTTGTTACTTTCTCTCCCCCTTTGTCAACATAATCAAAATCACGGTCAAGGAATTTTCTTATGAGGTTTAGGAAGGCATGGTAAGATAATGAACATGAATTTGAATCCTCAATTCCACAAACCATTCTTTAGATATTTATTTGGTAAATATATCAGCAATACGATACATTTTTGAAATGTATTCCAGAAAAACATCTCCAGCAAAAAATTTATTTTTTATAAAGTGAAAACTTATATCAATGTTCTTTGATCTTGAATGTTTTATAGGATTTTTAGAAAGATCAATTTCACCCTTATTATCACAAAGTATCTTAAATGGTTTAGAAACTTTCACTTTTAAATATTCCAACTGAACTTTCATCCATAACATTTGATTACAAGATTGAGTATCTTCAACATATTCAGATTCAAATATTCTCAAAGTTAATGAACTTTGTTTCTTAGTATGCCAACTCACACAACATTCACCCCAGAAAAATGTTCCTCCTGAGGTTGATTTTATATCATTACAACCACTATCCCTACCAGCATCAGTATAACCATGAAACTTTATCTCACTATTTATTTTATATAAAAACCCATGTGAAGTTTTTCCTTTGTTATATCTTATAATTCTTTTTTCTTCCAACATATGTGATTCTTTCATATTACTTTGATACCTAGAACACAAAGTCACAACATAAAAAATATCAGGCCTTGAGGGTATAAGGTAAAGAATACTTCCTACCAGCTTCCAAAAGTCTTTCTGATTCACACTTATTCTAGATTTATCTTGACTCAAATTTTTTCTCACTGAAATAAAAGTTGAAACTTATTTGTATTATGAAATCCCAAACTTATTTAACAATTACCTGGAATACTTTTATTGAGATAAGAAAAATTATGTTTCCTTTTGTTTAATTTGTAATCCAAGGAAGAAAGATAATTATCCTAACATAGTAATTTTAAAATTATTCTTCATTTCCTCAGAAATGTTTTTAAAAACATCTTCTCTGTCCCTAGAAAAAATTATATCATCTATATGAACAATTAAAATTAGATCTTCGGAGTCAACATATTTCACATATAAGTTGCTATCAATGTTTACTTTAAAAAAGTTCAACATTATCAAACAATTTTCATGTTTAGAATATCAAACACATGGAGCTTGTTTCATCCCATATAAGTATTTATTCAATTCACAAACTTTTTTTTCATCCTCATCAAGTAGAAACCCACAAGGTTGTTCAATGTAAACTTCTTCCTCAATCTCACCATTTAAGAAAGATGAATTTAAATCCATTTTATAAACATTATAATTATAATGAGAATCTACTATAAGAAAAATATGAATAGTTTCAAGACTTGTAATGGGGGAAAAGGTTTCATCAAAATCCACACCTCCCACCTATGTATATCCGTTACACACAAGTCCTGCTTTGTTGCTTGAAACTTATCCACGATTTTTGAATTTTTTTCTATAAACCCACTTTGTCTGATAACATTTTTATTTGATGGATGATTAATAATTTCCCATGTTTTATTCTTCTCAATCTTATCCAACTCTTTATTCATAGAATCCAACCGTTCTTTGTATTGAATAGACTCTAAAACTGATTCTGATTCAACTTTTGAGATAAGTGATGTTTAATTTTCTAATCTCATTTTCCTTCTTGTCTGAACTGAATCCTTATGATTTAAAATAATGTTTTCGGATTCAACATGTTTTTGTAAGGTAGAAAATTTCAAAGTTTCTTTCCCAACATAAATTTCATCATCACACGATTCTTATGAATCTTGATAAGGATGTTTTGAATTACTTTCATTATTTTTGGAATTCTCTAGATTATCCTCCTTAGCATTCTCACTAAATTTTGTTAAGGAACTTTTATTTTAAATTACATTCACATCATATGATTCCACCAACTTTTGTAAACATTTTTTATAAGATTTTTAACTTCTTCCATTTGGTGAATAACGCATAAAAGTTCCTTCCTTATCTTTCTTGTCAAACTTTCCCAAATTTGGATTTTTTGATTTTGAACAAACATAGGATTCCAAAAACATTGAAGTATTTCAATGAAGGTTTTTTGTTATACCAAACTTGTAACACCCCGAGCTTCCACGATACACTTCTCTTTCAATAATGCAATAGCTTGCATTGTACGCAAGTTCGAGATTCTAACACACCGCGACCAATCAAAATAGCCATTATGAATAGTAATACCTACTTTTTGAAATTATATATATTTTATATTTCAAAATGGACTTCATTTTTGGATTCAGAATATCAAAATTATCCTATGTTGAATTTTTGGTATTTTTCTGAGAACTTCCAATTTTTTATGAATAGTGAAAAATACTTAAAAACAAATTTTTTAATCAAAATGATTTATAGTGATAAATTATACTATTGAGTGGTTTTAAAGTATAATTAGAATATATTTTTACCATTTTATCCAATGGTGTTCATTAGAATTAATTTCACTATGAAATTGGACATAAACAATTGTCAATCTTTTGATAAATATTGTTTCTTAAAAACACGCTATTTGTTGTGATAGGGGGAATTAATTATAAAATTAATTAATGCAACTTATATGTTTGGAATTTTTTAAAATAGACATAATTTTTGAATTTGGAATATCAATTATAGCTTATGGTGAAATTTTGGCATTGTTCTGAAAAACTTCAATTTTTGATGAATAGTGAAACCACTAAGTGGTAGTTAAAAAACAGATTTTTCGTTTAAATGAAACATTACCACTTCTGTGATTTGATTTTAAAAAATACGACATAAATGGTTTTCATTAGGAAGTAAAATGTGGTTCAATGGGATTAAAATAATTTTTTGGTGAATAGTAACTTTTAAGTTTAATTAAACGCGATTAAAGGCAATTAGTGTAATTTAAGGTAAAGATAATGTAATAATAATATAAAATGACCTTTACACATGTCATACCCCTATTGGATGAGTCATGTACGACCAAGACAATCCATGAGTCAACTTGGGGACCCCCTGGAGCCACTTTGGTAGGAAAATGACATTAAAAACTTTTTATTTAATGTTAAAATAAAAATGTCACAAACATGAGTTGTTTTACTAAAACATTTTTTAAATGGGGTTATAAAAGTCATATTTTTAAATATAAATATTCATTATAAAGATAAAAAGATTTCCGACATCATGATAGTTTGTTTATAATTTTTAGACATTAAATAAATTAAATTATTTATGACACCATGATGATGCAACGATTACCTCATTATTTAACGATTTAAATAAAATGAAAAGATAATGTAAAATCTAGGACCTACACATGTCAAAAACCTATTGGATGGGTGTATTTATAACTCTTATCACCTTATCCTAGAAATATATAATTTTGGGACCTTTTAAATCTGAAAATAATTTTATAATAGAGTAACCTTTTATAACTTTCCAAGAGTGCCCCTCCTCTCCTCTTATAAAAGGCCCCCCACCTCTACCACCTTACCCAAACCTCTCAAGCCTTTGAATTGGAAAACCCCGGACCATTTTGTCTCTCCACATCCCAATCTTACTCCTAGAAGCCTCACTTTGGGCAGAAGTCTTCCCAAGGAAGCCTTTGATCTCAAATCAAAAAGAGTTAGTCGTTTTAAAGGTAGTGTTTTCTCTTGTGTTCTTATGTTTTATTTTGCTTCTCCAATCCCCTAAACTATTTTTATTCATTTCTTTTATAACAACACCAGTATCCTCAATATAATAGGATTTTTTTATAAGAAGGATTTGAGCTACACTTACACACACCTACATCTAATGGTTAAAGAACATACTGTTTCTGTGGATAGAGAATTTATGCCTCACGAAACGATGATTGTTCAACACTCATATAACACCTTAAAATGTGGCAATTAAGATGTCACTATATTTATATATGATATATAATATGTTTATGTTTTAATTAAGCTTCAATATTTTTCATTTATGACATACCTTTATGGTTTCCATTATGGGTAAACGCGATATCTTCATTTTAGGAAGTGCGGACTACCGCCCCCTCAAAGTGATTTGAATCGTTAATGCCATATGTGGGATGTATAAAGGATGGAGTAAATGATATTATATATTATATTATACTGGAATTATAATATACCTTTATATCATTATGATTTCATTCCATTAAATACGAAATATAAATGAAAGTAGCGTTCATGCGTACGTATGGCTTACCGTCTCCATGAACAATGCATTTCATTTACGTAATATTATGAATAAATGTATATAATGGATATATATGATATATATGATATCTAAATCATTAATATAATTCTGGATATAATGGGTATTTCACTACACGAACAACTTGTAATTATAAGAAGTTTATTGTTGACTCAAGTACCAAAGATCGAAAAAACAACCGTTATTAACTTAAATGACTACATAATTTTCGTAACATTGTAATAAGTGATATAAAAGGGATAATGAACTTGAAAAAGGTTATTAAGAAATTAGAGATTAACTCTAGTTTATTATTCAGGAGGTTAAAGAACGGTCGAGTCAAGTTGGACACAAGGTAAGGAAACTTCTTAACCCAATTTCCGTTCTTTGGGTTAATCTCCTACTTTCAAATTAAGTCATGATATTATTATGTCCTATATTTTATTTTTACTTTATTTATGTGTACTTATATTGAATACACATAATAGATTTATTTTATTTTTAAAAAATGATCTTTGTAAGGGACTTCGTCTCAATCTCCATTCATTGAGGCATATTTTGTTTTTTAAACAAATTTCTTTTATACGGTGTATAAACCCCTTTGACTTTTACATTTATTCAAAAGGAATCTTTTTATACGAAGCATTTTACTAAACGACAAAAAGGAATGTTTTTCTTGTCGTACATATGCGGCGAAAATGACTTCTCCACCACCGTGACCATTATTTGAGTTTCGGCTTCCTCTACAAGCCATAACTTTTTTTAAAATGAAAAATAAATAAAAAGTTTTAATTTTCTTTTATTTTGGTATTGAAAATGGTTTTGAAAGTGTTTTTTTATTATATCAATGTGTTGTATTGATATCTTGTGATTGAAATGTGGAAATGTTATGTTTCCTTTATGCATGTTTTATGTGATATGATTATGTTATGGTTTATGATATGTTTAAACCTGTTCATATGAGGAATGCATTGGACTTAATAAGTGACGGGTGGAGCCCGCTATAGCTCCTCGATGCATCGGTAGGTCTCATGAGACAAACTAGTGTCTTGGAACGAGGCCTTGACAAAATTTTATTTGTAGTCTTGGAACGAGGCCTTGGATACGTGGTTATGATAGTCTAGCATTATGCATTCCATCATTATGAAAGTGGTTATTGATATTGCATGTGATTATTCGACTAGTAGAATATCCATGTGAATAAGTAAATGACATTATTTCATTTTATTTTTTCCATATTATGCTGAAGTTAAAGTTTAAAAGGCTTTCGTTTTAGTTATACATTTCCTTAAATGTTAATGTTTATTTATGAAAGTTTTTTCTATATTGTTATCCTTACTGAGCATCAGAGATCACCCCTTTCAATGTTTTAATTTTTCCAGGATGTGAAGAAGTATTTTAGGAATGACCTATAGGGATAGTCTGAAGGGGATATGAGTGTGGAAAATGGAGACTATGTTATTGTAGTTTTTCACTTTATGATGCATTATAACATTTATGAATGTATCTAGTGTTTCCAAGGCTACTAAACTAATCGGTCTTTAGTGACTTGATCTTTTGTGATCATGACAATGTTACGCAATAATGCACCAAATCTGGGTAACTGGGGTCGGGGCATTACAGTTGGTATCAGAGGCATTTTAGTACTAACCTTGGAAGCTAGATTTAGATAAACTCTGATTAGAGCACATAGCCCAAAGATAGACTTTGAGGATTAGTACAGAAGAACTTCCTAGAATTTTGGTATTATAGAGATTTTGTGAGTTTTTTCGAGCAATACATCCCTGTCTGGATACGAGCAGGTAGAGGCGGCTCTGGCACAGATGTACCTAAGGGTAAAACCTGAAAACACCGCTTTGAGATAGACTCGAACGGGAACTGGTGCACAACAATGAGCCTTGCTGCACTCTTGGTTACGACACTCCCGAGGGATATGCTTAGGATTATTCACATTTTATTTACAAACCATTATGAAGGGTTTATGAGTATATACTTCCTCAAAGAAAACATTTTTATGATTATGGATTGTATCCATAAATAGTTCAATTTATGTTAAGTGTTTTACAAGTATGGAATTATGTATTTTGATTCATAAACTAATCTAGTTTATTCTATCGTTTAGAAATGGTACCAAGTTGAAGGAATGTAAACCGTATCAATTTATGCACCCCATTTAGGGATTTCCCTCCTGCTCAAGATAATTATAGTGGAGCTGGTGATACAACTGGTGCTGATCAACTTATCACCATACTGGGACAACTCACTCAGGTTATGAATAATAACCTTACTTGTATGGAGCACCCTGATCTGCAACGTGGAGGATCAATGTTAGATCATTTCATGAGGCAACAACCGACAACATTTAATGGAGGTACAAATCCATTAGTAGCTGAGCAATGGATAAACTCCTTAAAGAAAATATTCCACGCCTTGGGGAGTAGCGAAAGGGAGAAAGTTGTCATGACAGTTTATCGCCTCACTGGAGATGCCGATCAATGGTGGTTGTTGATTCAAAACACAAAGAAAGATGAATAAGTATCAAGTATGGAATGGAGGGAGTTTAAGGAAATTTTCTTAGAAAAATACTTTCCACATGACCATCGAGCAGATATGGAAAGACAATTTCTGAGTCTGAGGCAGGAGGATGAGAATGTCACAAAGTATGAGGCCAACTTTACAAGGTTAGTGAGGCATGCTGCAGATTATATACGTAACCCAAGAAGTAAGATCGATCGTTTCTTTGATGGGTTAAAACTGTTTCTCCATCAAGCATTAGTATCACAATATTTCTCAACATACGAAGATATAGTCTCGTGTGCTATCAAGACAGAAAAGGAATTCTCTAAATCTTATGACAATAAAGTAAATCAAGAGAAGAAGTGAACGGTGGAACAAGAGACAGATAAAGGGAAAAATGGAAATAAGGATTTTCCATTATGAGATAATTGTGGGAAAAATCACCCTGGTACTTTCCTAAAAGTAATGGGAGTTTGTTATAAATGTGGAGAAAAAGGTCACCAGGCGCGTGATTTCAAGGTAAAGAAAGAGGCTATCAATGTTGAATGCTACAATTGTAGGAAAATGGGGAATTATGAAAATGAATGTCCTAAGCATCAGGGAAAATTACCTCAGAAAAGTCCAAGGGATCAATGAAAATCTTATGTTGTTACTACAGTTGAAGTGGAATAATTAATGTATTGGTGCTTTTGGACTCAAGGATTATATTCTGGTTATAAGAATAATGTGATATATATAAGGATTGTACTTCAGTACTTTTTGATTTCATTAAGGTTTTAATATTATTAAGGTAATAATATTTTTAGTATGTGACAATAAGAGAAAATTTACTTTGTTTGGGGAATCTGATGTTACAATTGATTTTGGAATTTAGAGACCTTTTAGAGAAAGTCTGGGTAGAGGTATTTTGGATAAATATAAAGGTTGGAATGGATTAAGTTGAACTTTGGATAGTATTGTTTAAGGTTAAAAAATTTCTTAATATTACTTTTGGAATATTATAATACTATATTTTTAGGAAAAGGACAACCTGCAGGTCGGGGGATAACCCGTCGCGTCGGACAAAGCTGCAGGAATCGAACCCACAACCATAGTGAGATATGCCTTTATTACCTACCACTAGCCTACAAGAAGTCCCTGGTTATTACAAAAAAGTTTTCCTAATATAAATGGTATGTTTTAATATTTGTAACCTTATAAAATTAGGATAAATAGAATATTTTTGAGTTCTATTACCTTTTGGAGTGAATGATGGGTTTGTGGTAAAAATTTATTAAAGAATGAAAGTCTACATGACAAGTAAGTATATTTCCTTAAGTTCTTAGTAAATCTCCTAAATAAATTCCTCAACTTTATAAAAGGTAACTTAAAACAAAAACGTTGTCGGTTAACTTTTCCAACTGGGGATTCAATGACCGTTTAAGCAATCACAAGTTTGTGATTTTCTTGTGGTTAACTTTCTTCTAATCCTGTTTTCTACAACTCTTCATCAAACCTTGATGGTTTGTTTTTCTTCCGTATCCATATTTTCATATAATCCTAGTATGGGCTATCCCGGGTGACCTTTGTACTTATCTTTCTTTCTTTTAAAGTTATATTTTTATTAACCTTATTTCCGATGTGGGTTTTCCACAAAGGTATTTTCTATTTTCAACCTTTTATTTTCAAAGAAAATTTCAAATTGCGAGGACACAATTTATTGAAGGAGGGGAGAATGTAACACCCTGAGCTTCCATGATACACTTCTCTTTCAATAATGCAATAGCTTGCATTGTACGCAAGTTCGAGATTCTAACACACCGCGACCAATCAAAAAAGAAATTATGAATAGTAATACCCACTTTTTTAAATTATATATATTTTATATTTCAAAATGGACTTCATTTTTGGATTCGGAATATCGAAATTAGCCTATGTTGAATTTTTGGTATTTTTCTGAGAACTTCCAATTTTCTATGAATAGTGAAAAATACTTAAAAACAACTTTTTTAATCAAAATAATTTATAGTGATAAATTATACTATTGAGTGGTTTTAAAGTATAATTAGAATATATTTTTACCATTTTATCCAATGGTGTTCATTATAATTAATTTCACTTTGAAATTGGACATAAACAATTGTCAATCTTTTGATAAATATTATTTCTTAAAAACACGCTATTTGTTGTGACAACGAGAATTAATTATAAAATTAATTAATGCAAATTATATGTTTGGAATTTTTTAAAATAGTCATCATTTTTGAATTCGGAATATCAATTATATCTTAGGGTAAAATTTTGGCATTGTTATGAAAAACTTCAATTTTTGATGAATAGTGAAACCACTAAGTGGTAGTTAAAAAACTGATTTTTCATTTAAATGAAACATTACCACTTCTGTGATTTGATTTTCAAAAATCCGACATACATGTTTGTCATTAGGAAGTAAAATGTGGTTCAATGGGATTAAAATAATTTTTGCTGAATAGTAACTTTTAAGTTTAATTAATCGCGATTAAAGGTAATTAGTGTAATTTAAGGTAAAGATAATGTTATAATAATATGAAATGACCTTTACACATTCCCTAACCATTTTGGATGAGTCATGGTTGACCAAGACAATCCATGGGTCAACTTGGGGACCCCATGGAGCCACTTTGGTAGGAAAATGACATTAAAAACTTTTTATTTAATGTTATAATAAAAATGTCACAAACATGAGTTGTTTTACTAAATTTTTTTTAAATGGGGTTATAAAAGTCATATTTTTGACTATAAATATTCATTAGAAATATAAAAAGATTTCCTACATCATGATAGTTTTTTTATAATTTTTATACATTAAATAAATTAAATTATTTATGACACCATGATGATGAAGCGATTACCTCATTATTTAACGATTTAAATAAAATGAAAAGATAATGTAACATATAAGACCTACACATGTAAAAAACCTATTGGATGGGTGGATTTCGAACTCCTATCACCTTATCCTAGAAATATATAATTTTGGGACCTTTTAAATCCGAAAATCATTTTATAATAAAGTAACCTTTTATAACTTTCCAAGAGTGCCCCTCCCCTCCTTTTATAAAAGGCCCCCACCTCTACCACCTTACCCACACATCTCAAGCCTTTGGATTGGCCAACCCCTGCCCATTTTGTCTCTAAACATCCCACTATTACTCCTAGAAGCCTCACTTTGGGCATAAGTATTCTCAAGGAAGCCTTTGAGCTCAAATCAAAAAGAGTTACCCGTTTTAAAGGTAGTGTTTTCTCTTGTGTTCTTATGTTTTATTTTGCTTCTCCAACCCCCTAAAATCTTTTTATTCATTTATTTTGTAACAACACCAGTATCATAAATATACTAGGATGTTTTTATGAGAATTATTCTAGCTACACTTACACACACCTACTTCTAATGGTTAAAGAACATATTGTTTCTGTGGATGGTGAATTTCTGCCTCACGAAACGATGATTGTTCAACACTCATATAACACCTTCAAAGGTGGCCATTAATATGTCAATATATTTATATATGATATATAATATGTTTATTTTTTACTTAAACTTATGTATTTTTTATTTATGGCATACCTTTATGGTTTCCATTATGGGTAAACACGATATCTTTATTTTAGGAAGTGCGGACTACCACCCCCTCAAAGTTATTTGAATCGTTAATGCCATATGTGGGATGTATAAAGGATGGAGTAAATGATATTATATATGATATTATACTGGAATTATAATATACCTTTATATCATTATAATTTCATTCCATTAAATACGAAATATAAATGAAAGTAGCGTTCATGAGTACGTACGACTTACCGTCTCCATGAACGGTGCATTTCATTTATTACCTCTAAATGTTACGTAATATTGTGAATGAATGTATATACTGGATATATATGATATATATGATATCTAAATCATGAATATAATGATGTATATAATGGATATTTCACCACATGAACAACTTGTAATTACAAGAAGTTTATTGTTGACTCAAGTACCAAAGATCGACAAAACGACCGTTATTAACTTAAATGACTACATAATTTTCATAACATTGTAATAAGTGATATAAAAGGGATAATGAACTTGAAAAAGGTTCTTAAGAAAGTATATATTAACTCTAGTTTATTATTCAGGAGGTTAAAGAATGGTCGAGTCAAGTCAGACACAAGGTAAGGGAACTTCTTAACCCAATTTCTGTTCTTTGGGTTAATCTCCTACTTTCAAATTAACTCATGATATTATTATGTCCTATATTGTATTTGTACTTTCTTTATGTGTACTTATATGGAATACACATAATAGATTTATTTTATTTTAAAAATATGATCTTTGTAAGGGACTTCGTCTAAATCTCTATTCATTGAGGCATATTTTTTTATACACAAATTTCTTTTGTACAATGTATAAACCCCTTTGTCTTTTACATTTATTCAAAAGGAATCTTTTTATACGAATCATTTTACTAAATGAAAAAAAGGAATGTTTTTCTTGTCATATGTATCCGGCGACAACGACTTCTCCGCCTCTGCGACCATTATTTGAGTTTCAGCTTCCTCTACAAACCACAACTTTTTTTAAAATGAAAAATAAAAAAAAAGTTTTAATTTTATTTTATTTTGGTATTGAAAATGGTTTTGAAAGTGTTTAGTTATTATATCAATGTGTTGTATTGATATCTTGTGATTGAAATGTGGAAATGTTATGTTTTCTTTATGCATGTTTTATGTGATACAATTATGTTATGGTTTATGATATGTTTAAACCTGTTCATATGAGGAATGCATTGGACTTAATAAGTGACGGGTGGAGCCCTCTATAGCACCTCGATGCATCGGTAGGTCTCATGAGACAAACTAGTGTCTTGGAACGAGGCGTTGACAAAATCTTATTTGTAGTCTTGGAACGAGGCCTTGGCTACGTGGTTATGATAGTCTGACATTATGCATTCCATCATTATGAAAGTGGTTATTGATATTGCATGTGATTATTCGACTAGTAGAATATCAATGTGAATAAGTAAATGGCATTATTTCATTTTTTTTCCATATTATGCTGAAGTTCAAGTTTAAAAGGCTTTTTTTAGGTATACATTACCTTAAATATTAATGTTTATTTATGAAAGCTTCCACTATATTGTTATCCTTACTAAGCATCTGAGATCACCCCTTTCAATGTTTTAATTTTTCCAGGATGTGAAGAAGTATTTTAGGAATGACCCATAGGGATAGTCTGAAGGGGATATGAGTGTGTAAAATGGAGACTATGTTATTGTAGTTTTTCACTTTATGATGTATTATAACATTTATGAATGTATCTAGTGTTTCCAAGGCAACTAAACTAATCGGTCTTTCGAGACTTGATCTTTTGTGATCATGCCAATATTACGCAATAATGCACCGACTCTGGGTAACTAGGGTCTGGGCATTACAAAACTTTATAAGGAGTCATGATAGATTCTAGCCTCAACAAGAATCTATTTTGAACATGTACAATAGTACTAACTGCTTCTCTCTAATAGAATTTTTAAAGTTTGTATTATACTAACATATTTCTTCCCATTTCCACCAAACTTCTATTATTTCTTTCTACTACTCCATTTTTTGTGGAGTATAGGGGGCATTATAGTGATGTTTAATACCATGCTTTCTCAAATAAGTTTTAAAATTATTGTTTTTGAATTTGAAACCATTATATATTCTCAACATCTTTATATAAGCCCCCATTTCTTTCCAAACTTATTTTTTGAAAAACTTAAACATTTCCACATCCTCTAACTTATGTTTCATAAACATGATGCTTATCATCTGAGTAAAATAATAAATAAAAGTGATAACTTATAAACCCCCTTTTATTGACTGATGTCTAATCGGCCCACATAAATCAGAATGAATAAGTTCCAGAGGTATAGTAGATTGAATATAAATTCTTTTATAACTTTTATTAGTAATATTTCCTTTTTGGAAAGTAATATAAACATATTCATATCTTCTTTTTAATTCTGGAAAATTATAGACGATATCAACTTTGGAAAGTTTAGTCATGTTTTTCCCCAAGTTGGGAAAGTATTCAGTGCCACAATTTGTTTTCATATTCACAACTCAAGTAATAAGAGTTGTTGAATCCTCCTATTTGAAAGATATTACCAATGGTTCTTTCTACTTTTGTAATAAGTTTTCCATGTTTCACATTTTTGATGATACAAAAATATTTACTAAAAAAAACCTATTTTAAATCATCACAAAGTTGACTTACACTAAGTAAGTTATATTTTATCCCATAGAAAAATAAAAATTCCTTGGATTTCAACTTTTCCACTTCAATATCATCCATTCTGATTCCAATGATTTTTAAGGAACTGTCATTCCCAAAGGTAACTGCTCCTCCATCTTGAATTTCAAAATTTTTCAATATTTTTATATCACCTATCATATGTGAAGAACAACCACTATAAATTATCCATGATTTGTTCCATTTACCTGCTTTCTGTAACACCCCAAGTTTCCATGGTATGCTTCTCTTTGAATAATACAATAATGTGTATTGTACGCAACTTCGAGTTATAACACACCACAACCAATCAAACTAGACGTTATGAATAGTAATACCCACTTTTTCAAATTTTATAAATTTTAACTTTTAAAATGTACTTAGTTTTTAGATTTGGAATATCAAAATTAGCTTATAGTGAATTTTTGGTATTTTTCTGAAAACTTTCAATTTTTGATGAATAGTGAAAAACACTGAGTTATAGTTTAAAACCGAATTTTTAATTAAATAATTATTTATTTTATTTAAATTTATTTTAGGTCAAAATAGATACATAATACCTATATAATTTCAATGTAATTCATTGGAGTCAGTTTAAAATAATTTTAGATATATAAATATTTTATTGAACTTTTTACCATCTTTTACCCACCTCCTAGGAGCATCTGCAAATTTAAATAAAAATTAATTTTACCACTTCTGTGAGTTGAATTTAAAAAATCCGAAAGACACAGTTGATATCATAAAGTAAAATGTGGTTCAATAATATGAAAATAATTTTTGGTGAATAGTAAATTTTTACTTTTATTTACCACGGTTAAAAGTAAATAGGGTAATTAAGGGTAAAAATGATATTATTATTACCCTAAAACATATCCTAATTCTATTGGATAAGTATAATTCGACCAAAAACCACCTTATGAATAAAATATGAACATTTGTGGTCCACTGGGATTAGATTAGAGAATTTATTATTATTTTATTTAAAGAAGAGTTAAAAGAGTTAAAATCAAAGTTTAATAACTAAAACATTTTTAATATAGGGTTATCCATAAGATAAATTCAACTATAAATATTAATTAGAAATATAAAATTATTACCTACATAATGGTATTTTATTTATAATTTTTAGACATTAAATAATTAAATTTATTTACGAAACAATGATGATGATGTAATTACCGTATTAATGAAATATTAAAATAATTGATATTATAAATATCCAAATAAATGTAATTTGAAACTTTTTATGAATTCCAATAATTTTACAGGTTAATATGACATGTTAGCGTTGGTTATATGAATTTTGTTTGAAGTAATAACGCTACTATGAATTTAGAGAAAACAAAATACCAAATAGTGTCAAAATTGACATAAAAGAGTTTTTAAAACAAATATTATATTATTAATTGATATTCTATTCATAAAAATCTAAGTATTGGCCAAAATACTTATATAATGATAGGTGTATCATTAATGAACCACTTTGAGTTCTCTTGGAATTATATAGTATTTTTATTAACCATATAATATAAAAATACAAAGAGACATGGTAAATGTAAAACTATTTAACTAAGAGTTAAATCTAAACGATAAAATTAATATAGTGACCCAAACCTGTCTAAAACCTATTAGTTGATTGGTTTTAGATCCATACCCACCTAAACCTTTAAATAATTCATTTTGAGCCATTATAAACCGAAAATGATTTTATTATAAAAAAATATTTCTTACTTTTCCTAAGGTGACCTTCACCCCACTTATAAAAGGGCACTTCACCTTCTCTCTAATTCACACCTTCAAATCCATTTGGCTCGGAAAAACCCTGCCCAAATACCCTAAAAACTGTCCTCCCTTAATCATATATGCCTTAATTTATTCATAAATCCAACCTAAGGATCCATTTTGATCAAATCAAAAAGAAGAACCCGAAGAAGAGGTAAATATTTCATCACCTCTTTCAAGTTCCTTTCTTATTCAACTTCCTCTTTATTTGTTGTTTCCATTATAAAATAATAACTCTAGTATATTCTATATAATTTGATGTTATTATAAATATGGTACATCCATATTAATTATTATATCCATCCTTTGAATGACATGTCACCATACATGCGTACGTACGGCTTACCGTCTCCACGTCGTGGTGTAATTGTTATTCAATACATTATTATTTGGATGGGTATAATAATGATGTGTAATTGATGTAAATAATAAATATAACATGATAATGATTCTGTATATATGATATATCATCTAATTATATATTATTTTAATATCAAAAGAATGATATTGTCACTCGTGTGTACGTACGGATTACCGTCTCCACAAATGCGATGAGATTCATTCCCCATCGTATCCATTCAAGACTAATTTTCATTAGATAATTAAAAATAATATTTAAATACTTAATATCATTATTAATATTAATAATATAAATTCTATCCGTAATAAACATTACTTACGTAACAAATCATATAAAGGAAAACAAATCATTTAACACCCGAAATGATGATAATACTAAGATATTATTAACAAAGAAATGTTAAGAGATCATATATGATATCATATCAATGTATATGATTCGTGTATAATTTAATTATAATTATTTAACCATTATATAGGAGGTTAACCTACCCTCTACCAAGGAAAAGTACAAGGTAAGGGTTAATTTCACAATCTATTTATTATCTGAGGTTGTTTATACGTAATTATCTATTGGGACCTCTTTATCATCCACATCAATGTTTCTTAAAAATGTATTTCAAAACATTTTTACACTTTAATAGACAATGGGGTAATGTCATTTATACCCTTATTTGAACTTATATTTTTTGAAAGGAATCTTTCCGTCATTTTCCAAGCAAGGTACTTTATGACCTTTTTGACAAAATTAAGGTAAGAATGTTTTTAACTTATATGGCAGGTGTGGATATTTTCCGCCATTATAAAATCGTCGAATCTTATCTTACAAGCTTATAAGAATATTTTCAAAATAAATTTTTTCTTTATAATTATGTGACTCTTAACTTATTTCAAAATAGAAAGAGATATTTCTATAAAAAAGGTTTTGATTTCATCTATGTCGACATCCTTTGAGGGATTTTAAGCTTATTTGAAGTTGATTTATTATGATACAAAACTTTCATATTGTATTAAAGGTTTTGTGATATGTTTGACTGTGGATGTGTTATTTTTAGACCATTCATGGATTATGGATAAAGTATGGACATTTAATATGCTAGTTTTAATACGAATGTTTATGTTATGTTTAAACCTTTTCATATGAGGAATGCATTGGGCTTAGTAAGTGATTGGTGGAGCCCTCTATAGCTCCTCAATGCATCGTTAGGTCTCATTATACAAACTAGTTTCTTGTCACAAGGCCTTGACAAAATCTTATTTGTAGTCTTGGAACAAGGCCTTGACTATGTGGTTATGAAGTATGTCATTATGCATTCTATCATTATGAAAGTGGATATTGATATTGCATGTGATTATTCGACTATTATAATATCCATGTGAGTAATTAAATGGAATTATTTTGATTTATATTTTCCATATTATGATGAAGTTTATGTTTAAAAGGATTTTGTTTTAGTTTTATACATTTCCTTAAATGTTTATACTTATTTATGAAAGTTTCCGCTATATTGTTATCCTTACTGAGCATTTGAGCTCACCCCTTTATATGCTTTATTTTTTCCAGGATGAGAAGAAGTATATTATGAATGACTTGCAAGGATAGTTTATGGGATCTCAGTGTTGTCTATGGAAACAATGTTGTTATAGTTTTCCATTTTATGATGTAATGTAAACCTTATGAATGTATCTAGTACTTTCAAGGCTACTAAACTACTCGGTCTTTCGAGACTTGATCTTTTGTGATCATTCCAATGATACATAATAATTCACCGAATCTGGGCTTCTAGGGTCAGGGAATTACAGTTGGTATCAGAGGAAGTTTAGTACAAACCTTGGAAACTAGATTTAGATAAACTCTGATTAGAGCACATAGCCCTAAGATAGACTTTGAGGATTAGTATAGAAGAACTTCCTAGAATTTTGGTATTTTAGAGATTTTGTGAGTTTTAAAAGAAATACAACCCTATCTGGATACGAGCAGGTAGAGAAGGCTTTGGCACAGATGTACCTAGGGGTAAAACCCAAAAACTCCGCTTTGAGCTAGAATCGAATGAGAACTAGTGCACAACAACGGGCCTTGCTGCACTCTTGGTTACGACATTCCCGGGGGATATGCTTAGGATAATTCTCATTTTATTTAAAAACCATTATGAAGGGTTTATGAGTATATACTTCCTCGAAGAAAACATTTTTTGTATGATTATGTATTATATCCATAAAATGTTCAATTTATGTTAAGTGTTTTACAAGTTTGGATTTATATATTGTGATTCATAAACTAATCTAGTTTATGCCATTGTCTAGAAATGACGCCTAGTGGAAGGAATGGAAACTGTATCAATGCACTCACTCCATGTATGGATTTCCCTCCTACTCAAGATAATTATAGTGGAGCTGGTGATACAACTGGTGCTGATCAGTTAATCACCATACTGGGACAACTCACTCAGGTAATGAATAATAACCTTACCCATATAGAGCACCCTGATCCGCAGCATGGAGGATCAATATTAGATCTCTTCATTAGGCAAAAACCACCAAAATTCAATGGGGGTACAAATCAACTAGTAGCTAAGCAATGGATAAATTCCTTAGAGAAAATATTCCACACCTTGGGGAGTAGCGAAAGGGAAAAAGTTGTCATGGCAGTTTACCGCCTCACTAGAGATGCTGATCAATGGTGGTCATTGATTAAAAACAAAAGGAATATGATGAAGTATAAAAAATGTAATGGAGGGAGTTTAAAGAAATTTTCTTATAAAAATACTTTCCTCATGACCATCGAGCGGATATGGAAAGACAATTTATGAGTATGGGGAAAAAGGAGGATGAGAATGTCACAAAGCATGAAGCTAACTTTACAAGATTAGTGAGGCATGCTGCAGATTATTTACGTAACCCAAGAAGTAATATTGATCGTTTATTTTATGGGTTAAAAACATTTCTCCGTTGAGTATTAGTCTCACAATCCTTCTCGTCATACGAATATATTGTCTCATGTGCTATCAAGATAGAAAAAAATTCTCTAAGTCTTATGACTTTAAAGTAAAGAAAGAGTAGAAGAGATCTGCTGAACACTCTGTAAATGGAAATAAGGGGAAGAAGGGAAAAGTTGAATATCTATCCTGCAGTAAATGTGGGAAGAAACACCCTGGTACTTTCCTAAAGGGAATGAGAGTCTGTTACAAGTGTGGTGAAAAAGGCCACCAAGATCGTGATTGCAAGGGGAAGAAAGAGGCTATCAATGTTGAATGCTGCAATTGTATAGAAAGAGGGAATTATGCGAATTAATTTCCTAAGCATCAGGGGAACTTACCTTAGAAAAGGCCAAGGGATCAAGGCCAAGCTTATGCTATCACTACTGCTGATGTTGAAGCTCTAAAATACGTAGTGGCGGGTAATTTAATGGTTTACTCAAGTTTAGCCAATGATTTATTTGATTCTAGATCATCACATTGTTTCATATATTCCTAGTTTTCAAGAAAATTAGATATTTTCAATTTGATTTAACAAGGTAGTTGTCAGTTAAAACTCCTAAGTGAAGTATCATTGCAACAAAGTTTTGTGAATCAGTCCCCATTAGGGCATATAAATGTTCTTTATCTGCTGATCTCATCGTCATACCCATGATTGAATTTTATATAATCCTTGGTATAGATTGTATTTCAAACCATGATGCAAAAATTTATTTTAAGAAGAAGGAGGTTACTATTTTTGATGATGATGATAAACAACACCTTATCTTTAGAGCAGAATCGTCACCACCTAATTATTATCTAGATCCACCTCCAGTAGCTCAACTAAATTCAATTATTGGGGAGGAAGAGAATGAAATAACTGTGGGTGAGGAAAGGAATGTTCAAATAGAGGATGTAATTATTGTGAAAGAATATGTTGATGTGTTTTCAGAATATTTACCTGGACTTCCTTCAGAACAAGAAATTTAGTTTTCCATTGATTTAATTCTTGGTTCAAGCCCCATATCGAAGACCCCTTATAGAATGGCCACTGTGGATTTAGTGGAACTAAAGAAACAACTAGAGGAATTGAGTAATAAGGAATTTATTCTCCCTATTATTTCTACATGGGGAGCCCCTATCCTTTTTGTTAATAAGAAAGATGGATCTATGAGGTTGTGCACTGACTACAGGGAGATCAATGCTATAACAATAAAGAATAAGTATCCCCTACCTCGAATTGATGATTTATTTGACCAACTACATGGAGCTCAATACTTCTCAAAGATTGAACTTTGATCTGGATATCATCAATTGTGTGAGAAGAAGGAAGACATTCTGAAAACATCATTTCGAACCAGGTACATGCATTACGAGTTTACAGTAATGCCTTTTGGATTGACTAATGCACCCTCTATCTTCATGGATCTAATGAATAGAGTTTTCAAGAAATATCTTGATGACTTTGTAGTGGTGTTTATTGATGATATCTTTGTATACTCCAAAAGCTACTAAGATCATGAAAATCACTTGCACACTATCCTAAATACTCTTAGAAGAAATGAATTATATGAGATGTTTAGCAAGTGTGAATTCTAACTTCAAGATATTTATTTTCATGGACATATCATCTCTAAGGATGGAATCTCCATTGATCCTTCTAAGAAAAGAGAAATCCAAGAATGGATATCACCAACTAGTATAACCGAGGTACGTAATTTTATTGGTTTAGAAGGTTATTATCGACGTTTCGTCCAGAATTTTTCCCGGTTGGCTAACCCATTAAAAAAGATCACATGAAAAGGGGTTAAATTTGTTTGGACAAAAGAGTGTGAAGAATGTTTTGATGAACTGAAGAGAAGTTTAGTCAATTCTTCTATATTGACTCTACTATTGGATAATGATGGGTTTTTTATTTATAGTGATGCTTCAAAGAAAGGAATTGGTTGTTTCCTTATGCAGAATGATAGGGTTATTGCCTATGCATCATGACAGCTAAAAATTCATGAGAAAAACTATCCTAGTCATGATCTTGAGTTAGTATCTATAATATTTTCTTTGAAGATAAGGAGACATTATCTCTATGGTAAAAATGTGAGATTCATATTGATCACAAGAGTTTGAAGTATATTTTCTCACAAAAAGAACTCAACATGAGGCAAAAGCGATGGCTTGAACTACTCAAGGATTATGATTGCACGATACACTACCACCCGGGGAAGGAAAATAAGGTGGCAGATTCTTTGAGTAGAAAAGATCATGGAGTTTTAAACAAGATGAGAGTTGAAAGGGATCCTATTTTCATGGATCTAGTAAAGATGGATATGAGAATAACCATGGAAGGTGAAACATCAATACTTTTTGAAATGGTTGCCAAACCATATTTACTAGAAAGGATAAAGAGTTCTCAGACAGATGATGAAGAGTTTCAAAAGAATATTAAAGCTGTGAATGATGAGATATTGAGTGACTTTGTGTATGAAGATGGAATTTTGAAATTTGGGAAGAGACTTTGTGTTCCCGATATACCTGATCTAAAAAGGTAATTATTGGATGATTCTCATAGTTCCAATTTCTCTATACACCATGGTTGCACTAAGATGTATAGAGATTTGAAGGAACATTTTTGGTGGGACAACATGAAGAGGGAGATTACTGATTTTGTGTCAAGATGTATGGTTTGTCAACAAGTGAAGACTGGAAGGCAAAAACATGGAGGAGTCATGCAACCTCTTCCCATACCTGAGTGGAAATGTGATAATATTACGATGGACTTTGTCATGGGGCTAACAAAGACTCCTAGAAGGAATGATGCAATATGGGTCATTATTGATCATCTTACTAAGTCAACACATTTTATTGCTATAAGAGAAGATTTACCACTTGAATTTCTAGAAATACTATATATTAATGAAGTTGTGAGACTTCATGGAGTACCCCTATCGATTGTTTCTAATCGTGATCCACGTTTTACATCAAGATTCTGGAAAAGTTTTCAGAAATCCCTGGATACGGAACTTCATTTGAGCACTGCCTACCACTCCCAAACTGATATACAATCAGAATGGACTATTCAAACCTTAGAAGACATGTTGAGATTATTCTCACTTGAATTTCAGGGTATGCGGGATCAATATTTATCTTTGGAAGAATTTTCCTATAACAATAGCTTCCATTCAAGTATTCAGATGACACCATATGAAGCATTATACGGAAAGAGATGTCTCACACCAACCTGTTGGGATGATGTTGGTGAAAGAAAACTCATAGGACCAGAACTTGTGGAGGAAACAATGGAAAAGGTGAAGGTAATCCAAACCCACATCAAAGCAGCTCAAAGTAGGTAGAAGACCTATGCCGATAACCGAAGGAAGGATTTGAAATTTTAGGAAGGAGATCATGTTTTCTTGAAGGTATCTCCATGGAAGGGTGTTATACATTTCGGTAAGAAGGGAAAATTGGGTCCTATGTACATCAGACCTTTCAAAATTCTAGAACGAATTGGGGCTTTAGATTACCGTTCGGAAATGCCACAAAGTCTCTCCAAAGTTCATGATGTATTCCACATATCACTATTAAGAAAATACATACCTAACCCAACGAATGTACTCACCTATGAGGAATTAGAATTGGAACTTGATCTATCTTATTTAGAAGAGCCTGTCAAGTTTCTTGATACAAGAGAACAAGTGCTGAGAAACTGGACGACTCATCTGGTAAAAGTTATATGGAGAAACCATAAGATGGAAGAGGCAACATCGGAACCTGAGGAACTTATGATGAAGAACCACCCAAGTCTTTTTATGCAGTAATATTCTAGAAATTTTGAGGATGAAATTATTTGAAGGAGGGGAGAATGTAACACCCCATGCTTCGACGGTACGCTTCTCTTTGAATAATACAATAGCGTGTGTTGTACGCAACTTCGACTTCTAACACACCACAACCAATAAAACTAGCCGTTATGAATAGTAATACCCACTTTTTGAAATTTTATAAATTTTATCTTTCAAAATGGACTTTGTTTTTGGATTCGGAATATGAAATTATCTTAGGGTGAATTTTTGGTATTTTTCTGAAAACTTTCAATTTTTGATGAATAGTGAAAAACACTGAGTTATAGTTTAAAACAGAAATTTTATTTAAATAATTATTTATTTTATTTAAATTTATTTTAGGTCAAAATAGATACATAATACCTATATAAGTTCAATGTAATTCATTGGATTCAGTTTATAATAATTTTAGATATATAAAAATTTAATGAACTTTTTACCGCCTTTTACCCACCTCCTAGAAGCATTTGCAAATTTACATAAAACATAATTTTACTGATTCTATGAGTTGAATTTCAAAAAATTGAGAGACATGGTTGATATCAGTAAGTAAAATGTGGTTGAATAAGATGAAAATAATTTTTGGTGAATAGTGACTTTTTACTTTTATTTACCACGGTTAAAAGTAAATAGAGTAATTAAGGGTAAAAATGATATTATTATTACCCTAACACATGTCCTAATTCTATTGGATAAGTATAATTTTACCAAAAACAACCTTAGGAATAAAATATGAACCCCTTTGGTCCACTTGGATTAGATTAGGACATTTATTATTATTTTATTTAAAGAAGAGTTAAAAGTGTTAAAATCAAAGTTTAATAACTAAAAAATTTTAATATAGGGTTATACATAAGATAAATTAGTCTATAAATATTCATTATAAATATAAAAAGAATTAATACATAATGGTATTTTATTTATAATTTTTAGACATTAAATAATTATATTTATTTATGACACAATGATGATGCAGTAATTACCATATTAATGAAATATTAAAATAATTGAAATTATAAATATCCAAATAAATATAATTTGAGACGTTTTATGAATTATACTAATTTTCTAGGTTAATATGACATGTTAGGGTTAGTTAGATTATTTTTTTGAAGTAATAATGCTGTTATGAATTTATCAAAAACATAATACCAAATAGTGTCAAAATTGACATAAAAGAGTTTTTAAAACAAATATTATATTATTAAATGATATTCTATTCCTAAAAATCTAAGGTTCGTCCAAAATACTTATATAATGATATATATATCATTAATGAACCACTTGGGGTTCTATTGGAAGTATGTAGTATTTTTATTAACCATGTAATATAAAAATACAAAGAGACATGGCAAATGTCAAACTATTTAACTAAAAGTTAAATCTAAAAGATAAAGTTAATATAGTGACCCAAACCGGTATAAAACCTACCGGTTGAGTGTTTTTAGATCCATCCCCACCTTAGAATTTAAATAATTCATTTTTGATCCATTATAATCCAAAAATTATTTTATTATAAAAAAAATTTTCTAGCTTTTCCTAGGGCGCCCCTCACCCCTTTTATAAAAGGGTACTTACCCTTATCTCTAATTCACACCTTCAAAGACATTTGGGTCAGCCAAACCCTACCAAAATACCCTCTCAACTGTCCTGAATTAATCCTAGAGGCCTTCCTTTAGTCATAAAGCCAACCTAAGGAGCCCTTTTGATCAAATCAAAAGGAAGAACCCGAAGAAGAGGTAAATATTTCATCACCTCTTTCAAGTTCCTTTCTTCTTCAACTTCCTCTTTCTTTGTTGTTTCCATTATAAAATAATAACTCCAGTATATTCTATATAATGTGATGTTATTATAAATTTTGTACAACCATATTAATTATTCTATCCATCCTTTGAATGACATGCCACCATACGTGCGTACGTACGACTTACCGTCTCCACGTCGTGGTGTAATTGTTATTCAATACATTATTATTTGGATGGGTATAATAATGATGTGTAATTGATGTAAATAATAAATATAACATGATAATGATTATTTATATATTATATATCATCCAATTATATATTATTTTAATATCAAAATAATGATATCGTCGCTCGTGCGTACGTACAGATTACCGTCTCCACAAACGCGATGAGATTCATTCCCCATCATATCCATTCAAGAATAATTTTCATTAGATGATTAAAAATAATATTTAAAGACTTAATATCATTATGAATATAAATAATATACATCATATCCATAACAAACATTACTTACGTAACAAATCATATAAAGGAAAATGAATCAGTTTACACCCGAAACAACGATAATACTAAGATATTATTAACAAAGCAATGTTAAAATATCATATATGATATCATATTAATGTATATGATTCTAGTATAATTTTGTAACAATTATTTCACCATTATACAGGAGGTTAACCTACCCTCCACCAAGGAAAAGTACAAGGTAAGGGTTAATTTTACAATCTCTTTATTATATGAGGTTGTTTATACGCAATTATCTACTGGGTCCTCTTTATCATCCACATCCATGTTTCTTAAAAATTTATTTCAAAACATTTTTACTATTTACTAGATAATGGGGTAAATTCATTTATACCCTTATTTGACCTTATATGTTTTGAAAGGAATCTTTCTGTCGTTTTTCAAACAAGGTACTTTATGACCTTTTCGACAAAATTAAGGTAAGAATGTTTTTTAACTTATACGGCGGGTGGGGATATTTTCCACCATTATAATATCGTAGAAAATTCCCTTACAAGATTTCAAAATAAATGTTTTCTTTATAATTATGTGACACTTAAATGATTTCAAAATAGAAAGAGATATTTCTCTAAAAAAGGTTTTTATTTCATCTATGTCAACATCCTTTGATGGATTTTAAGTTTATTTGAAGTTGATTTATTATGATACAAAACTTCCATATTGTATTGAAGGTTTTGTGATATGTTTGACTGTGGATGTGTTATTTTTACACCATTTTTGGTTTATAGATAAAGTATTGAAATTTTGTTTTCTAGTTTTAATACGAATGTTTATGTTATGTTTAAACCTTTTCATATGAGGAATGCATTGGACTTAGTAAGCGATGGGTGTAGCCCGCTATAGATTCTCGATGCATCGGTAGGTATCATTAGACAAACTAGTGTCTTGGAACAAGGCCTTGACAAAATCTTATTTGTAGTCTTGGCACAATGCCTTGACTATGTGGTTATGAAGTCTGGAATTATGCATTCCATCATTATGAAAGTGGCTATTGATATTGCATGTGATTATTCGACTAGTAGAATATCCATGTGAGTAAGTAAATGGAATTATTTTGATTCATATTTTCCTTATTATTATGAAGATTATGTTTAAAAGGCTTTTGTTTTAGTTTTATACATTGCCTTAAATTTTTGCTCTTATTTTTGAAAGTTTCTGCTATATTGTTATCCTTACTGAGTATTTGAGCTCACCCCTTTCTATGTTTTATTTTTCCCAGGATGTGAAGAAGTATATTATGACTAACCTTTAGGGATAGTCTATGGGATATCAATGTTGTCTATGGAAACAATGTTGTTATAGTTTTCCATTTTATGATGTAATGTAAACCTTAAGAATGTATCTAGTACTTTCAAGGATACTAAACTAATCATTCTTTAAAGACTTGATCTTTTGTGATCATTACAATGATACGTAATAATGCACTGACTCTGGGCTTCTGGGGTCAGGGCGTTACATTTTCAAAGCTGTTTCAACAACAAAAGCTCTTTCCTTAACTATCTTCTTTTCAGATTTATTTTCTTTTTTATCATAAAAAAATTTTTATGGAAGGAGTTTCATAAATCTTTCATCATGATGAACAACCTGATCACATATTCCATATAATTATTCTAAACATTCATATTTATCTTTTGTTGAAAATTTATAACATCTTGAGAAATCCATTTTTCAAATTTTTGTAAGTTGGGAAAGTTTCTCATTCTACTTTCACTATTTCTTCTGGTTTATTGAAACCTTCTTCTAGGTAGAGATAATTTGTGCCAAAAATTATATGATCTATTCCCATAGATTTAAAAACACCATTAATAGTCATAAAATATTGATTTTCCATTTAAGAAATATATTTCTCTGTAGAAACCTTATTGAGGTTGGTAACTTCTTTCTTCTCTAACATACTCAGGACAAGGACTATCTTTTATTTTGAGTGAGATTTATACTTTTGTGGATTTGATAGGTTTATCACATCCTTTATCGACCCAATATTTTACAATACTTTTTTTCAGAACCTAAAATGTTAAAAGAATAAGTTGAAACATTATTTTTGGTAAGATAATATTTCACCTGGTTCTCATATTGATCATTCTCATCAATTTTATATGTCTCAGATTTTACTTTCAAAGCTTTGTTAAAGTTTTCATTAATCTCCATAAAGTTAATTTTGAACTAAAGGAGTTTTTATTGAAACTTATTAAAATATTATTCCTTAGATTCTAACTTCTTACTAATATCTTCAATCATATTTTCCTATTCAACAAGTCTAAGTTTGTAACATAATATCTCTTGAATGTATTCATCCTCCTACTTGATGACATCTTTTCTTCCATAAAAAACTTCTTCAAAATATTTCTTCATTACTCTAATTTCTCTCTTGAGAGTTTTGTTTTTCTCAAGACATGCAACAATTTATATTTTGAGCTGAAAATATCTATAAGATTCTTCACCACCTTCTTCACTTGATGAGGAATCTTTTGTTTTATCAACTTTTTCAATAAAGGTTCTGAATTTTTCTGAACTTTCATCTTCAGAATAATTTTTGTCAGTTGAGTCTGATTCAAATTTCTTACTCAATATACTTATTTTGTTTCTAGTAATAATCTTATTATATATGTTGGAAGAATTTTCTTCTTTATAATTTTTTTCCACTTCTTCCATCAAGGTTTTTCATCAGAATCATCTCGATATTATCCAACTTTCTTCTTGGGGAAATTCATATCAAAGTGTCTGATTCCACCACACTCAAAAAAATTAAGAGTAAGTTTACCTCCATACTTTCCTATTCCTCTTCGATAGTTCTTGTATATAAGAGAAATGATTTTTTCATTCAACTCATCATCTTCTTTACCATCAGAGTCACAATGATCAACATCTTTAACATCTTGGATTTTCATATTTCTTATAGCTTCAAAATCCATTTCATATTTCATCTTATTTTAAAAAATTGGATATTTCCTTATTTATAAGTAACAATAAAGTTATCCAATTCATCTAGAGATAAATCATATTTATTTTCTAAAGAATAAATTTGAGAATCAAATCTGTTCGGAAAGTTTATCATATGTTTCTTCAAAATTGTAGAATATTCCAAGTCATATCTTAATCCTATGATGTTGAAAACAATTTCATTTACTATAGTGAAGTACTAATCAATTGTTTCTTCATCTCTCATTATGATGTCTTCATACTTACTACTCCAGATTTATAGCTTCTCTTCCTTAACTTTAGTATTCCCTTCGAAAACACTTTCCAGCTTGTCCCACACCCCTTTTCAAGTATTGAGACCCATCCCCTTCTAATAAAAATTTACTAATAAGGACATAAGAATAACATTTATAGCCTTTCCATAAACTTCTATATTTATCTTATCTGCAAAGTTCATTGAATAATCTTTCTAAATTGGTGGAAACCCAATAGTAGCCACATAAAAACTTCCATTACAAGAGATAAGAGATAAGGAATCATCCTATTTTTTCATCCATAATAATTTTTTCCATCAAACGTATGAATACCTATACTATTAAAAAAATTGATATTATCAATGATAAGGATTCAAAAAGAGTACCAGGATTTGATACCAATTGAATTTAAAAAGGATAGAATAACAACTAGGGGGTTGAATAAGTTTTTCTCCTTTTATAAGTTTCAATACTTTTAAAAAATTACCCCTGAAACCATTAAGATTCATTTACTTATCAAATTTTAGTAAATACTCATGCATTAAAATGTAGGAAAGAAAGTAAAAAACACAAGATTTACAAGGTTCAGCCTCAGTGTGAGAACCTACATCCTTTCCATAACCACTTCTGTGGGTCTATGGAAATCCACTATTATGAATAAGTGAATACAACTTATGCCAAATCTCATTAGAATCCTTGTATATACAGATATGAAATATTATAATGAATCCTGTCAGTTTACAATGTTTTATTATGAAAAAATTGAGACAAACAAAATAATAAAGACTTTATTGAAACTGCTCCACAATTTATCAGTCTGAATCCTCAGTCTGATTTAGACAGATCCCATTTTCTCAATCTGATAAATATTGATTTTATTATCTCAATACGATGAGTCTAGATCTTATTCTCTCAATACAAGGAGTCTGGATCCGATTATCTCAATATGATGGAATCAATACAATGAACTCATTCTCAATCTGAAAAAACCAAAAATCTTCTTAAATTCTGAATATGATCTTTCTCAGTCTGATTAACTTAATAAAATTGAATTAATACGATCTTCTTAATACAATCTTAATCAATTCAGTAAACAAACATTCAGCTGTCGAATCCTTCTTATGAGATCTATGACCGGTAATGACTTTCACTTTATTTCTTTAACACTCTGACTTTTTCACTTGTGTGAAAGTTACTAATAAATGAATGATCTGAGCAAGTATTTATTGGCTCCTCAGAAATAAAAAGTAAGAAACTTGAAAACTTTCCCCACTTCCTCAAATTTCAAAATCTCTAAAAATATCTCATATTTAAACTTCAACATTGAATTCTTCAAACCTCCTTTTATTTCTATGAGATTTATGAAAAATTTAATTTCAAGTTTGACCTCTTCAACTATTCCCAAAACTTCTGGAATTTTATTTTTGAGTCTTCTTCATAATCAGATCATTATGAATCTGTTTCCTTCAAAGAAATTACGAATTCTGTTTCTTTCTCACATCATTATGATTTATTTTTCCTTCTCATATCATTATGATGGAATTACCATTACGATGGAAATACCATTATGATGGAAATATCATTATGATGGAATTTCCTATTATGATGAATTTTCCCATTGTAATGTAAATCTCATTACAATGGAAATCCCATTACGATGGAATTTCTCATTCTGATGGAATTCCCATTTTGTAACTCTAAAAAAATTTTAACCTCTCCACCATTTCTTCAAAATCTTTAATCACAATATTTTTCATGATTTGTGAGAAGTTTATGACCAGTAAAGCATCTTTTTATTTTTTTAGTAAGTATGAAAACTTTTCAACTCTTGACCTCAAAATCTTCTTTCAAAACTCTTCAGTAAAAATATAACTTCTTCCCTCTATAACTTTTTTCTTTATTTGGTTATGAAAAAGTCAAACTTGTAGAAAACAATATTTTTTTCCTTTGATTCTTTTGGATCTGATGATCTGAATATGATGCAGACAGATCCGATGATCCGAAACCGATGCTGGTTAGTCCGATTATCTCATTACGATGGACTGGGTCCAATTCTTGAAAATCAAAAACATTATTATACAAAAAGGATAGTCATCAACAAATATAAACACTTTTTTAAAAAAATTTATCACAAAGGTTCTTCAGGTTTGACCAACATTGATCGAGTCGTGATCTCTACTAACTTGAACTTCTCCCCTAGATGGTTATGTTCGAACTTCACTTCTTAGATTTCTGATTGGGCTTGGTCAAGGGTAAACCCTAGTGATGTTGCATCCTTACCAAGATATAATAAATTACATTCATAAGGGATGTTTCTACTGGTGAAACCTATATTTCCTTCTTTATGTGATAATTAACTTTCATCGTTACCCTTAATATAGACTACTCTTAATGGTTTGTTCTTAATCGCTATACCACAAATGGTCATAATGCCCAATAGTCAAATTGGACAATGGTCATATTGATCCATATATATATATATATATATATATACCAACATCTAAATCCATTCATAACATTATCTAAGTTCGTGTACCATATCAATTCCAATGTTTATTTTTATCTTCTTAATAGTAATTCATCATGTATAATTGTTATTATTTTTTGAGTATAATCCACTAAAGTACAAGATTATGGTGTTTCCACACATTGTTACATACTTTATGGTACTGGTTTTAGTTTTTTTATAAATTTAATTACTTAGTGTTTTTATTATATCAATATTTGTTGTACTATTATAGTGAAATAATAGAGTGTGCAATTTGACAAAATATTGTGAGGAAATGTTTATTTACTATTATAGAATCTAGATAATTACATTCTTCTCCCATAAAAAAATTCTTTCTTGAGATTATAAATAAATTTATAAATAAATGTGGGTAATACATTCTCATAGCATCTAATGGATCCCATGTGGCCTCTTCTAGAAGATGATTACATCAAAGAACCTTCACCAACTGAGTCCTTATATTTCATAGCACTGGTTCTTTTATATCAAGAATCTAAATTGACTCCTCTTCATATGATAAGTATGGATCCAACTAAACATGATAAACTTTTAGAACTTGGGTAGGGTCTAACATATACTTCATTAGAAGTGATACATAGAAGGCATAGTGAACATGGGATAGGTTTGGTGGCAAGGAAAAATGATATTACACTACTCCTACCCAGTCCAATATTTCAAATGACCTAATATATATTTCATAAAACTTACCTTTATTTTTAAATCATATAACCCCTTTCCATAGTGATATCATCAAGAAAAAATAGTCTCCCACTTGGAATTAAAAATCCTCCCATTGATTGTTATCATAGAGTTTTTATCTACTTTGGGGAATCTAGATATGATTCTAGATAGATCTTACCTTATCTTTCATGATCTGACTAAAGCTGGAGCTCAACCCAAAATTACCCCAAGTCCTCCTCCATAGTCCATGGGGTGGTGAACAGTGCCGAAGGCATAACTAACTTGAGGATAACTTTACCTAAGTACCTATACACACACACATATCCATATCTATACAGAATTGTAGAGGGAAAGAGTAAATTATATAATACAATTATAAAGTAAATGAAGACTGCATTAACCTCTAGATTGTACAAAATTATGGTAGTGTAAATGAAAAGTAAAGGGAAAAAATACACGCACAACTAGAAATATGTCCCAAACAAACCAAAATAGAAAAGTAAACTATTGAGAGAGCCTAAATCCTGAATCCCAAGCTACAACCACTGTACGCGGTCCAAAGTACCTAGTATCCCTAAGATCCTTTGTAGTCACGATCAAACATTCTATCATCTGCATAAGACACGACACGTATGGGAAAATCCCATACAGAGGTGAGTATATACATACTCATTAGGACACCCCGAAAGATGAAGGGGTAGTATTAAGAGATAAAATAAGAATAGAAATACATTATATATAAGATACAGTCAAAGAGAACACATCAACCCAACAAAGAGTGAAAGTAACCTTGTTCAAACACAATGGGATAACCATGATGAGTAGATGAACTGACCATATAGTATTTTCTACCTATAGCTAGTGAGTAGACTCATCCAACCATGATAATCTAGACACAAAAATCACGTGGCATACCCCATGCATCTTCACCTCTCCTGGAGGGAGAGTAACCAAATCCATGGTGTGTATATAGAAGAATATATATATTCTCATTCAAAAGAATCCAAAATGAGAGATTAAGGGGAAATTTATCTCATAGATTTTCCCAATAAGAAGAGTATCCAATAGTTTGAAAAGTACATCAATTATTCCCAATATCTCACGCATCTTCTCAAAATTAAGCATGCAATTCAATCCAAACCTATCACTATTCCACACAGTCGAGGGGCCACAAACTCTAAGTAGAGGACCTGTACCCAATTATTTAAAAGGGGTTCCACTCTGATGTATCTGTAGAGAACCCAAACCCATTCTAATGGGGGGTTCCACTCTAGTGTCATGAGGAACCGCACCCTATGATGATTAGAGGTTTCAATCAGTAAGGTAGAGGACCCGCACCCATGATGATGGAAAGTTCCACTCTAAATGTCAATGACCTGTGCCTTAGTACATTAGGGGGGTTTCACTTTGGTCATCGAGGACCCGTGCCCTACACAGTAGGGGGTTCCACTTAGAAGGTAGGTTTATAGGACCCATACCCATGCTGATGGGAGTTTCCACTCTATAGTTTGTGGACTCCAATGCCTAGATTTACTGGAGGGTATAACTCGGTGATCTCTGGTGATTCTGCCCGATCACTACTGGCATCAAGCGTCACCTTAGAAAGTGATATGCTTAGAATACTTCACATCATATCTAAAAAGTGATAACTGATGGAACCATCATGTTCTATGTGAAAAAATACACAAGATAGGCTACTAACGAGCCAAAATGTGGGTTCAAAAGAAGGATATAAAAAACCTTGAAGTTTCCTCAAAATAGATCAAGAAGTAAACAAAATGTGAGGGGACCCACATGGAATGTGGTCCCACTCCAACACTTGGCCATGTCCCTAGCAAGAACATGACTCCCATGAAGGTACTAGGGTCATAGAGGAATCCGTTAGGCTAGGTATTTTAAAAAATTTAATCGTCAGGATGATGGGACTTGTCGTCATTGATGATTTGAGACATGGTATGGTATGATGATCTCATGTAAATTAAATTGAGCACAAAAATTAAAACAAACACATAACTTGATCGAAATTGAAGCTGTGATTGACATATTATTATCGATGATGATAGCTTCTTGAAAGATCGATGTCAAGATCCCTCAAGATCATCCACACATGCTTTAAAAATCTATGTGCTCCTCGTTCTTCATAATCTAGGTTCTAGAATGATGTTTTTATGAGTCCTTCAGCATCACAATGATTATAATGATCTATTTCCTTCGATCCATTGAAGGCATGCTTGGATTGGTGCTCAGAGGGATAGTTTATCTCTCTATAGAGTGGGAGGTGAGAGAAAATCTTATTCTTGGAAAATGAATAATGAACCAAGAACTTCTCCTCTCTTACTTATATAGTGGGTGAGAAGATTACTCAGAAAGGGTTCCCCAACCCCAGAATGAAACAACCACTAAATAAGAAATAAATAAATAATATTGATGACCTAAACTATGTCCTAAATATTATTTATTATTTTATCACATACCTATAATATATATATATATATATATATATATTAAATGATAAACCCAAGTCATTAAATTGACTTGTAATTCCTACTTAATATTAAACGAACCTAGAATATTAAAATAATATTCATTCAAATAATATTTTCTCATATTTACTTAACCTGTAAATACTTTTAAGAAATCAAAACCAATTATTCTTCACTTGAATAATAATGAATTTATTTATTTATCTATGATCGATAACTTGGAAAAAATTCAGACCCTATGGTGGGGCCCCCCATGTCCGATATACCTACTCAACTGAGTATGGAAGATTCTTGAATACCCTATTATATGTGACCCTATAGGCCCTTATCTCGATAGAAGTGAATAAAAACTAGTGAAAAAGAGCAGATTCAAGCTACCATAAAGGTCCCTAAAGAGGTAAGGAAAGATATAATAATGACAACCAACATACGAACATGCACTATATACTATAATATCTTTGTCTTTAGATATCTAATAAATTAGGATACACACTTGTGTCATCGACCTTTTATTTCTTTATTATTTGTTGATATAACCGGATGTATTTACCTTTTGACTACCTTGGAAAATGATTTAGAAGGGTACTACTATCCTATTGAATAATTCCCAAGATATATAACTTCCTCAACATAGAAGTGACAAATACTTTCTTGACTATTCAACCAATATCATACCACCAATGAAACACCCAACACAATCTACCTTTCCATTATTTCTTTATCAGAGTTTTTTCATTGAATTAAAGTAGGTGATTAAATAGAACACATTGATAATTATCTCAAGTCAAGAGACCAATACACATGTATGTATATAGGAACAACCAATGAAACCTAAAACATGTGGTGTTACTATTGGCAGGTTTGTCCTCATGATCTCACTACCAGAGATCACCATGTGAAAATTTCATGAGAATAATTCTCAATGATTATGATCCTCCAGTGCCTGATAGTCAAACATCTACTGCACCCAGTTAGTAAGATGTATCTAGACCTTAGGAATCTTGTTTAAGATTAATTTCACAGTATCTCGAGGTTCTCATTATAGTCTGAGATCTTCTATAACATTTTGATACAAAAATTAATCTATGGACATTACCATTAAATAGTAGATGCATAAATATATACACAATAATGGTAATAATACATCATGTGTCTCTAACTATACACATGATATGATAATCAAAATCATTGTATAGTTGGGTCTAGGGTTCACACTATTACAACACTTTCACTTGCACTAGATCCAACATTCTAACTAACATTGTTATCTCTCACATGGTAAAGATCATGTTTCTACTAAGTATCGACTTTAGTTGTTTGGTCTTCCATGTTTTCTATGCGTGACTATTTTTCTATATGTGACCTTAACTCCTTTAGTAAAACATCTCAAGAGATGAAACCCTGAGTATATACATTTTTTTGTAGTGTCAAAACTTGACATCTTGGCTAGTACCAGTAATAGAATTATCATAATGATAAATATTTACTTGGTAGGTGTGATTACAAGAACTAGAAAACTCTGTTTCACTTAATAAATGGTTCTTAGCTTCCTTAGAAGCTGCAACATACTCAGTATTTACAAGTATGGATTCCACTGGCTAATATGATCTTGTATCACTCATGACCTTAGTCTAACTTTGATACTATATCAAATTGATCCAAAGGAAGACTAGTTTGTGCCCCACTATAACTAGTATCCCTTTTTACCCACATTCCTGGTGCATATCCTTTTATACTTTCCTAAGTACAATAAGATAGTTTTGAATTCTTCCCTTACAGTTCTCCTAGATATAACTAATATTTTCCTACTATTAAGTATATGATGGAAATATCAATTCATGTACATATCATGGAATATTTTATTGATCCGTTGCTGAAGTGTATGAGATACAACTCACTTCTTTAATCTCCTACTATTAAATTACATGTATACTTAGAGGGATTTATTCCATGTTACATTGGAAATAATTCTTCTCTTGAATTTTTCAAGCTTTTATTTTTCAATACCAAGTCACTATATGTATGATTGACTAGGTCCAAGTAACCCTTACATCTACCTAGTAGATCCTGTTCCCTAGAACTTAGGTTTCTACTTTAAGTCAATCACTAGAGAATTAATTTCATCTTGATCTTCACTAACTATAAAACCAATATCCATTTTCCATATATTGGTGAACGTATCTCACTTGTAAAATAATGGCGCCCCCACTATCCTTTTGTAGACACATGGAAAAGATTCATTAAAAATGAATATTATATGATCCTGTTGCTTAATTCAATCCTAAACTAGATTTCAGTAACTTGAAACCTTTATTAGCATTCTATGATGTCACCATCCCTTTTTGGTTGTATCATATAGACACCTTCCATGAAAGTTTTTCCTGAAATCCAACTTCCAATTAAATGATCGTAGAAATTAGCTATGAAAAATAAAATTATAATGAATTTAGGTATAACAACTTGGTATAAAAAATTGATCCTTATTGTTACCATGCTCATACTTCCCATGTATCATCTCACACGAATACCCAATGGAATATTCAAAATAATAACCCCCCTTTAACTTTGATACATAGAATCCATTATTATATTTTAATTGATATTTTCAATCTTAGTTGATTTATATATACTATTTTCTTGAAGGAATTATTATTAAAAATGAATAATTTATCACTGGATGTGGTGAATATAAAACCATCACTATAGTTTTAAACCTTCCTACACAGTATGTTTCTCTAGAATATACCTGATCCACATGTACTTGGGGGACTAGTTCTTATGCCAACTACTCATGCATCTCTGGAATTAACTAAACCCAGGTCAATATGGCTCCCACTATCTCTAATAGAGTTGTGAAACCTTTTATAGAAATATAGTCTATCATTTGACTACCACTCTTATATATTAGGGATATATGTAATATCATAAGCAACTGTTAGGATAATTACTTATATATACAATGTGTTTTTTCTTAATGTAAGTTTTTTTATATCCTCAATACACTCTTTGCATCTTAAACACAACTTATTATGACATTATGGATTTACATCATATTTTGACTTATATGATATCCATTTTTCATAATAGTTGTCATATGGTTATGGGATATTTCCATTATTTGAAAATAACATTTTGAAATATAACGAAATTTTCTACAAGTTGCAACATTGATACTACTTACATCATGTCACTAATGTATAAAATGTGTGTTTAGGAATTTATCTATGCTATATTTTTTTGATAAATGTTAACATGTAATAATTATCATCGATCAACCTTATTAACATCAATTCCATGATTTAGATAAGGTAATGTTTATTTAGGAATTAGTCCAAGCTATATTATACTGATCGATTATTGCTTGGTTAAGATATTCTTCATCATGCCGACACGAAGTAACTCATATCTTCTAACTATGAATATATCATACTTCACCTTACCATTCCTTAATTACTTAAAGGAATATTATGAAGTATATTTACCACTAGATTACCCTTGTAATAGTTCATGCTATCTTGTTGAACTAATTCCAAAAGCTTTGTGACATACCTTTATTTATAAAGGTCTCTTTGTCTGAACTAAATATATTGATTATAACAAATGTGTTTATATTTACTGAGTCTAAATACCAAATTGGGTATATCATTGATGTACACTATTATTTTGCCTTGACAAAGAATTATCCTTCCACAACTGGGTAAATAAGTCTTACATTTTATATTCATCATGTATTTCCTATGATTCAAGTACCACCGAACTATTTGTTGAGTACGAGACACCACAAAAAAATATTCATTACTAAAATTGGAATGAGGTATCCTTATCTATAATGGATATATGAGATAATTTTTTTAGTTATACTCAATAATAGTTTTAATTAAATCATCTACTTGGAAGTTAGAAGTTATATGTTTCTCACTGCTGACATATAAATCACCCTTTCTCAACCGCTCGGAGAGTACACCTAAATTCTTATAATGTTTCTATTAATTAATTGGTTACTATATTTCAATACACATATGTGAAAGGAATAATATATTCAATACCCAATTAGTATGTCATAAAAATTATATTGATGAATATAAATAAAGAAGCAGCGATAACTTGCTTCTTTAATTCAGTTCACTGTGATTAACTTCCATAGATTTTATTTCAAGTTATTCAATGAAAATAACCTCTTGTCTATTTACCAGCCTTATTTTATTAAAGAAAGTCGTGAATGTGTCTTTTATGTTTACACTTTCCATTAACCTTTTCGTTTTTTCCTTTCAATTTTCTCTCCATAATAATTAAATTCAGTCTGTCCTTTATATTATTATTGATTGGAGAACTTTATCTAAAAGGTAATGAAGAGATTATTCCATCCAATTTGTTTTATAACCTTAAATGAAACTGGAGTATATGGATGAAAAATATGTAAGAGTGTTATTTCTTGAAATATCATGACCCGTCTTTCATATTTACACAAAGCCAGTGTAATTATCACTCATTCATATTTTGATTCACTTTCTCCTCATAATATTCTCAGAGATGAGACAACATGTGTAATCATCCACATCCCAAAGTTATAACCACAATAAACATCATAAATTGGTGATATCATTGTGACATAACCATCATATGCTTCATACATGTGTCTCTTGTAAGCAATTTACACCCTCACTTCCTAAGGTTACTTAACAGGTATAGGGACACCATCACCTTGAATTTACGATATCATAGTAGTGTGATCAAGTAACTTTACCACACTTGGAAACTGATGCTAGATAGGAAATTAATTTGTCCAATTATTATTATAGTTTATCTTTTGTGATATTAATTTCTATTTTCTTCAAAAATAAATATATCTACCAGATAGATCTTTTATCTTGACTACCAAATTATACTTTATTGATTAATCATATAATTAAATGTATCTCACTATTTTATAGAATTTTAGGAACCCTATGTACTAGAATCATAATACTATATTGCTTGAGTATTCTAGTGGCAATGATCCCTAAACCTCCCCTTATAGTCTACAATATTTAGCTACGCCACCACTCAGAGGGTTCATGGTAGGCGTTTGACTAGGAAACCACATTAACTGGCAGTTACTTAATCTATTGAGCGAAGTATTAGATTCTAAAATCATAACTTTATTTACTCAATGCTTGACTCTAAAATTATACCAAGTTATATTTGGATAATCCTTATTACCAATCTAGTTAAGTCAACCCACCACTATCATAAGAACTCCTCGATAGTAAGAGACACCCTCAACTTTGGATGATGAGCACCCCAAACACTTAGTTTTTTCCAAATTTGAATGATATAAGGTAGTTGGGAATTAATATGTAATACCCCAACCCTAGAAGCCTAGAGTCGGTGCATTATTTTATTACATTGGCATGATTACAAGGAATCAAGTCCCGAAAGACCGATCAATTTAGTAGTCTTGGAAAATAGATTACATACATGAATGTTACATTACACATTAGAAAATAAAACACAACATAAGTGATTATTTGAGAACTCCATTAATCCCATAGCTTAACCCTACTTATCAATCATAAAACACTTCTTGGAATCCTTTGAAAATAAAACATAAGAAAGGGGTGAGCTCAGATGCTTAGGAAGGATAACAATATAATGAAAAATTTTATAAATAAGCATAAACATTTAAGGCAATGTATAAGAGTAAAACATAATCCTCTTAAACTTAAAATTCAGAATAATATGGAAAATATAAATAAAATAATTCCATTTACTTATTCACATGGATATTCTACCAGTCCAATAATCACATGAAATATCAATAACCAATTTCATAATGATGGAATGCATAATTACAGACTTCATAATCACATAGTCAAGGTCTTGTTCCAAGACTACAAATAAGATTTTGTCAAGTCCTTTTTCCAAGACACTGGTTTGTCTCATGAGACCTACTGATGCATCAAGGATCTATAGTGGGCTCCACCCGTCACTTACTAAGTCCAATACATTCCTCATATGAAAAGGTTTAAACATAACATAAACAGTTGTATTAAAACTAGCGTACAAAATGTCACTACTTTATCTATAAACCATGAATGGTATAAAAACAACACATCCACAATCAAAAATATCACAAAACCTTCAATATAATATGGAAGATTTGTATCATAATAAATTAACTTCAATCAAGAATAATATCCAAAAATGATGATGAAATAGTTGGAAATGATAAGTAAAACTTTTTGAGAGAAATATCCCTTTTTGTGAAATCATTTAAAAGTCACACATTTTTAAAGGATGACATTTAAAAGATATTTCTGAATCAAAATGTCCCATACCACTTTGAAACTTTTTAAAGGAATTAACATTTTAAAACATTCATGTCCATATAAATAAATCCTTAAAACCATTTTGAAAACATGAAAATTAATGAGAAATATTTATAAGAATAAATATTTAAACATTTAAAATGATGTTTTAGTTAAAGAGTAACTTAAAATAATCATTTAGAAATTTCTATTTTGAAACATGGACATGGATGATAAATATGTCCCATAAAATACTTACACATAAACAATCTCGAATATTAATGAGATTGAGGAATTAACCCTTACCTTGTACTTTTCCTTGGTCGAGGGTAAGTTAACCTCCTATATAATTGTTAAATAATTGTTATTAAATTATACATGAACCACATACATAAATATGATATCATATATTATCTTCTAATATTGATTTGTTAATAATATTTTTGTAGTATCATCGTTTTGGGTGTTAACTGATCCTTTTTCCTTTATATTCTTGGTTACGTAAGCCATGTTTGTTATGGATAGGATGTATTTGATTCATATCCAGAATTATATTAAGTTCTTAAAAATTATTTTTTATCATAAAATGAAAATTCTTCTTGAATGATTAAAATGGGGAATGAATCTCATCGCGTTCTTGGAGATGGTAATTCGTACGTACGCACGAGCGATAATATCATTATATTGATGGTGAAATAGTATGTAATTGGATGGTATATAATATATAAATAATCATTAAAATTTTATATTTATTATTTACATCAGTTATACTCATTATTATACCCATCAAAATAATGAAGTGTTTGAATAACAAACTACACCACGACGTGGAGACGGTAAGCCGTACACACACACGTATGGTGACTTTGTCATTTATAGGATGGATAGAATAACGAATATGGTTGTACCATATTTATAATAACATCACAGTATATAGGAGGTACTGGAGTTATTATTTTGGTATGGAAATAACAAAGAAAGAGGAAGTGGAAGAAGAAAAGAACTTGAAAGAGGGTGGTGAAATTATTACCTCTTCATCGGGTGTTTCCTTTTGAGTTGATGAAAAGGGATCCATAGGTTGGATTTATGGTAAAATTAAGGACTATAGGTTGATGTGATGAAAATGTTTAGGATATTTGGTCAGGGGTTGGCCGAGACAAATGGCTTTGGAGGTGTGATTTTGAGAGTAGGGGAAGTGCCCTTTTATAAGAGGGGTGAAGGTCACTTTAGGAAACGATTAAAATATTAATTTATTATACAATCATATTCGGTTTATAATGGCTCAAAATGAATTTATTTCGAGACTTAGGTGGTTATGGGTCGAAATACTCTCAAAAAATTGGTTTTAGAAAAGTTTAGGTTACCATTTTAAACTTATCTTTTAGATTTAACTCTTAGTTAAATAGTTTAACTTTTACCGTGTCTTCTTGTATTCTCACACTACATGGTTAATAAACTTACCCTAAACTTCCAAGAGAACATAAAGTGGTTAATTAATGAAATATATAATATTATTTAATCCCTTTGTCCAAACCTTATATTTTTAGGAATATTATATCAACCAATAATATAGTATTTGTTTTAAAAATTAATTTATGTCAATTTTGACACTATTTAGTATTTTGTTTTTTGTGAAAGTCATAACAACCTTATCACTTCTATTTTTTTATCTAATCAACCCTAAAATGTCATATTAACCTAGAAAATTTGTTTATGGAATCAAAACTTTTAAATTATATTTATTTTATTATTTATAATATAAACTAGTTTAATATTTCATTAAGAAGGTAATTACCGCATCATCATTGTGTCACAAATAAATTTAATTATTTAATCTCTAAGAATTATAAATAAAATAACATTATGTAGGAAATCATATTAATATTTCTAATGAATATTTATAGTCGAATTTATCTTATGTATAACCCTATATTAAAAATGGTTTAGTTAATAAACATTGAATTTAACACTTTTAACTCTTCTTTAAATAAAATAATAATAAATTTTCTAATCTAATCCAAGTGGACCTAAAGGATCATATTTTATTCCTAAGGTTGTTTTTTGTTGAATTAGACATATCCAATAGAATTATGACATGTGTTAGGGTAATTATAATATCATTTTACAATTAATTACCCTATTTACTTTTAACCGTGGTAAATAAAAGTCAAAAGTAACTATTCACCAAAAATTATTTTCATCATATTGACCCACATTTTAGCTAATTATTTCAACCATTTCTCTTGTATTTTTGAAATTAAACTCACAAAAGTGGTAAAAATTATGTTTTATGCAAATTTGCGAATGCTCCTAGAAGGTGGGTAAAAAACGTTAAAAAGTTCAATAAATTTTATTACATCTAATTTTATTATAAAATTACTCCAATGAATTAAATTTTACTTATATAGGTATTATATATGTATTTTGACTTAAAATAAATTTAAATAAAATCAATAATTATTTAAATAAAATTTTGGTTTTAAATAATAACGTAGTGTTTTTCACTATTCATCAAAAATTGAAAGTTTTCAAAAAAATACAAAAAATTAACCCTAAGATAATTTTGATATTTTGAATTCAAAAATGAATTATATTTTACCAAATTAAAAACATATAAGTTTCATTTATTAATTTAAAATTGATTCCCGTTGTTAAAACCAAATAGCGGGTTTTTAAAAAGTTAAAACTATCAAAAGATTGACATGTGTTTATGTCAAATTTAAATGTGAAATTACTTATAATGAACTAAATTGTATTAAATAATAAAAATATAATATAATTATATTTCCAAACCATTAAAATGTATTATTTAACACTATAAATTAATTTGATTAAAGAAGTTGTTTTTAATTAAAATTTAGTATTTTTTACTATTCACCCAAATATGAAAGTTATCAGAAAAGCACCAAAAATTTTTCAAAAATAAATTTTTATGTATCTATTATAAAGAAGAAGTATATTTTGTAAAATTTAATATATAAAAGTGTCAAATATTGGATTTAAAAAGGGTTCTCCATTAAAAGGCGGTAAAATTGCATTTTCTGAAAAATACGCCCTTTATCTGAAAAAAATGAATTTGTTCTTATATTATGTCTAAGAAAAACAAAATATGGATGTTAAAATTTATATGGAATATATAAAATTCAAAATTTAGATAATACTATTCATAACCTCTTTTGAACAGTTAGTTTGGTAAGTCGTGGTGCGCTCGAACTTGGTGTTGCGTGTAGCACAAGTTATTGAATTACTTTGAAGAAATAACGTACTATGAAATATTGGGGTATTATATTCTCCCCTCCTTCAATAAATTGCGTCCTCATAATTTGAAACCATTCTTCGAAAATAAAAGTTTATAAATAGAAAAATACCTTTGTGGAAAACCCACATCAGAAATTGGGTTAATAAAATTTAGTCTTAATAAGAGGGAAAGGGAAATGAAAAATTCACCACCAAATTATGATTTTGATTAGTATAACATTGGTGGAAATTAGAGAGACATAATTTGAGGAAAACCATAAATATTTATAGAGAGTGATTGAGGTCATCAATCCCAAACAAGTGTAAAATTGAGGGCCTCAAAGCCATCAATCTATGATGATTTAAAATATCATTGGTTCAAAAAAACATAATGTATCAGGATAAAACTTTTTTGGTTTTAAGATCCCTTGCCTAAAGTTTAAGAATTAATTTATTCATAGAATAAGAGGAAAAAAATATACTTTACAAGTAGAGTTTCATCCTTCAACTAATTCCTACCACAAACTCATCTTTCACTCCAGAAGATAATAGAATTCAAAAATATTCTATTTATCCAAGTCGTATAGGGTTCCAAAAATAATGAAATTATAATTCATTTGTCATAATATTTAAAAAAACTACATTATACAAACTAGTACCTCACGTATGCCAGTGGTAGGTGATCTACCCTTGTCGCCCTTCAATTGTGGGTTCAAGTCTCCTGGGCTTGGCAGACGCGACAGGTTGTCACCCGACCTCCGGGTTGTTCTTTTTATGAAAATACAAAAATAATATCAAGAAATGATTTAACCCTAACAAAAGTGTAATTACCCAAAGTATCATTAATGTAAATCCCTCTTGATCTAATTAATTATCTCTTTATGTTTATATAAAATGTCAACTTCTTTGGTTTTATGATACGAATTTTGACCGTTTCTAATATAGCCGTTGAACACTGATCACATGATTAGAATAAATATAGGACTTTAACAAATCCAATTTACTCAGAAAAAAGAAGCGATGACATCATCTAGTAGAATTGCCCCATACGAAGCCCATTTTTCGGAACTGGGAAAATAGGTGGCATCCTTGGGCTTCGCTCTTGAGCAAGCCCAAGATGAGCTTCATCATGTCAAGCTCGAACGAGACCGTCTACGGAAAAAATGGAAGTTGATAGAAATTACCACTCGAGTGATGCTATCCGAGCCACCCCAAGAGTCTGTCACCATCTCACACCTTAACCTTAGGTATTATGTGGTTGTTTTAAGGGGTTATGTTACAAATAAATAGTACGATGTTCATGTACATTATTTCTAGTCATTATTGATACATTGTAAATAGTTTTAAAGTACAAATAGTGTTTTTAGTTATTATTTAATTAAGAATTATAATTTTTTGAAATTAAGGGATCTTTGAATTAAACAATATTTTAATAAAATATTATTATTATTATTAAATTAAATTTTATTAAATATAAATGATCTTATAATTTTATGAATGCAATTATAATTTTTATTAAGGTTTGAAATCCATTTCTGTCAAAACCCGTGAATTTTCGATAAATGTCGGTTTTTATTTTAAAAGTAAAAATTAACGTATTTAGAAAATTATTTAGATAAAATAAATGTTATTTCTGAAATCAGGACGTCAAAAATATCCAATGGTGAATTGTTCATAATTTTCTGAGACAGTCAAATTTTTGGGTAAAAATTAAATACCATTTAAATATATAATGTGTTTTGTGACATCATAATGACCCAATAGTGATGTAATAAAACACTATAAGCTTTATTTTCGTCCAATATATGTTTTAACATTAAAATAATGTAATTTTGGGTTTGTTTGACTTACTTTTCAAAGCATTAATGGACCCCTAAAGACTTCTTAAACACCTTGTCTTTTTAAATTAATTTCCATGGGAGTGTGACTCACCTCCACATAAGCAACCTTATTATTTTAAGAATTTCGGACTTTGGACTTATAAAATATTGTTTTCCTCTTCCATTTTCCAAAAACCATGGGCAAAAACCATGGTATGGTTTTTGGTTTGGATTAATTTAATGTAAGGGGACCCAAACCTAAATAATAGAGAATTCCATCACCTTTCCTATATAAACCCACCAAAGCTCCCACTTCCTCCACACTCAAAGCCTTTGGAGTTCGTCAAAACTCTGCCCTACTATCTCTAGAATCTTCCCATGGTGCCCCAAGCTCCCAAGAAGCCTCTCACAATCCTCTCTCTATCCTTTGGAAGCACACTTCCAAGTAAGGGTTTTTCTTCCTTTCTCATTTTTGTCAATTTTCTTTAAGTTGTATTGGCCTTTTAATTTCAATTATGAATGTTGGGGTATGGTTTCGCACCTCCCCCATACTTCCCTTTTATTGTTTGAATGATGGGAGACCCCTTTCTCTCTCATTAAATTTCTCCAATGTACACTCGTTACTATGCCGAAATTCCAAAAGGAACTTCTCTCTCTTCTTTTGCATTCATGCAATAATTGTGTATCATGAATATAAATTCCATTACAATTGTTGGGACATGTATCTATATGACCTCCTTACTATCCATTACATGTAAATATTATGAGGAACCCCTTTCTCTCTCATCAGCCATTTTTTATGAATTCTTATGTCACGCCGTTACGCTGTCGAAATCGCACCGATTTTCTAAGCCAATGCCATTGTGTAGTGGATACCATGCCCATTTCTCCATCAAGGGTATTCAACTTTATGAACATTTATTTATTGATTAAAAAGTTTAATGTATGAATTCCACATTCCTTTATCTTGGAATAAATAATTATGTTTTATGAATCCATGTTTTATGATCCATGTGGCACACTTATGCATGAAATGAAATGTTTAAGAAGGGTGCACCTTTATAGCGGTCCAATGCATTGGGTAAAGTATAGTATCATGATACGTCATGTGCAATGAGTGTTTACTCATGATAATTCAAGTGCAACTAGGGTTTACTCGTGCTTTATGTGCAATGAGGATTTACTCATGCTCTATGTGCAATGAGCCTTGGATCATGCTAATTCCATGTTAAGTGTTATTGCCACATTTCCATGTTATGATTATCATGATTTATCATGACTTTATGTTCATGTTTCTCTTATGATCTATTGATATGCCTATTGTCTAACATGTATTGTACTCCTCATGTTATTACATGTGTACTCCCTTATTGGGCTTTATAGCTCACCCTTTTCTTATGCTTGTCCTCAGGTTATCCAATGCAATGCTAAGTAAGAGGGAATGTAGTGGTCATGTAAAGGAAGTTTTCAATAAAGATGTTGTATTTCATGTTTTAAGTTTTTATGTAATGTTCCTAATCCCCAAAGACACTAAACCTATCAATCTTCTTTGTTGTATCAGGTGAAGTTTTATGTAATAAATCATGTTTAAGTTTGTAATAAAAGTAGGGTTGTCATAGTTTGTATCAGAGGATAGGTTTAGTTATTTTTGGGTTTAGGATTAGAAAACCCTAGTAAAACCTTTGACATAAGAATAAGTATAATAAAAACATCCCTATGTTTTGGTAAGTACTGATTAAGTGGTTTATTAAGCAAATACATCCTTGTCTGGATACGAGCAATTATAGGCGGCTTTGGCACAGATGTATCCTAGGGGTAAAACCTGAAAACACCACTTTGAGCTAGACTCGAACGAGAACTGGTGCACGACAACGGGTCTTGCTGCACTCTTGGTTATGACACTCCCGGGGGATATGCTTTGGTAAATTCACAAGCTTAGTATGAACCCTTATTAAGGGAATAAAAAAAACCCCTAAGAATATATTTTAGTAAGTAGATCATGAAAATCCAAGATTGAAGCCTATAGACTCATGGGTTAAGGAAATAAAAGTTTATTTATAAGTAATCAACTTTTTTCTTTAGATTACCCTTTATGTGTTACCCTAAAATTTCCTTTTATTCCAACAAATGGCCGGTAATAGGAGGACTCGGGCTAACAACCGTTGTGAAGATCAGTGTGATGACTATACTAATGAGATGCCCAATCCAATGGGAGTGGGAATTGTGAACTTTTTCACAATTCTCTCTCATCTAACTCAAGTTTTGAATAGAAACATGGGTCAAGAGGAACGTCCAAAACCCCCCTAAGAAGGAAGAAGTTGCTATCGAGAGCTTCGTGAGGCAAATGACTCCTACTTTTAGTGGATCATCTGATCCCACGATTGCTGAATAATGGATCAAATCCATTGAAAAGATCTTCTCCATCCTTCAATGTTATGAACAAGAGAAGGTTATCCTAGCTGCTTATCGTATGGAGGGTGAAGCTGATCAATGGTGGACATTGATCAAAAATACGAAGCCTGAGGAGGAGATCGAGGCGTTAGAATGGAAGGATTTCCGGAAGATGTTTTTCGATAAATATTTTCCACGCACCCTCCATCTTAAGATGGAAAGGGACTTCCTTTACCTCAAGCAAAAAGACAAAGAATCTGTTGGAGCGTACGAGGAAAACTTCATAAGGCTTTCCCAATATGCTTCCAGCTGTGTCGTTACCCTCAAATGCAAGGTTGACCGCTTCTTTGGTGGGATAAAGCCTATCCTGTGGAAAGCATTAGCGATCTGTGACTTCGGCAGCTATGAGGAAATTTTCTGATGTGCCCTCAAGGTCGAAATGGAGATCGGGGAATCACAGGGGTATCAAGGGGATAAGAAGAGTAAGGTGAACTTCAATGCTAGTGGTCCGATGGATAAATCCAATGGTGCTAAGAAGATCCAGCACCCCTCTTGCCAAAAGTGCGGAAAGAAGCACTCTGGAAATTGCCTTAAGGGGACGAGGAAATGCTTCAGGTGTGGAAGAGAAGGGCACCTAGCTATTAACTGTCAGCAAGAAAGACCCGCGGCTACGACAGAGGAGAGGAACGCTCCGTTCGAACCTCAACGCATTTTTTAACAATACAAATGCAAATAACCGGTGCATTTTTCAAATCAGTTCCCTAATCCAAGGGTTTTTGGAGGCAACCAATAACCTCCAAGGCAGCAAGGAAGAGATTTTTCCATCACTTCGGCCGAAGTGAACCCTGACAACAAAGTGGTGACATGTACGCTAGTTATTCATTCAAGAATAGCGAACATAATTTTTGATTCAGGTTCTACGCATTCTTTTATATCTCGAAAGTTTAGTAGAACAATCCCAGCACCACCACAAATCATGGAAGTGAAGATGTCGGTGAGTACGGAAAATGAGGCAATCATTGCATCCCATGAATATAAGTCCTCCCCTGTTTTAATCTGTGGATTGAATTTCCCAGAAAACCTAGTCATACTCCCTCTGGTGGAATTTGACACAATTCTTGGCATGGATTGACTTTTCTTATATAGAGCCAACATAAATTGCCGGGAGAGGGAAATCACACTCCATATGGAGAATCGACCCCCGATTCTTTATAAGTGTCAGGAGGAAGATGAATATCCTTTATCTCCATCATCTCAAGCATGGATATTACTACCCTATGATCATGCATATCTGGCTCAGATGATTGAGTCCAAGGAAGAAACCATCATTGAAGAAATTCCTATTGTGAGGGAATTTGCAGAAGTGTTTCTCGAGGAACTGTCTGGTCTTCCTCCTATAAGAGATGTTGAATTATCAATTGAACTTATACCCGGGGCTTTACCAATATCCAAGACTCCATATAGAATGGCTATTGTAGAGCTTGAAGAGCTGAAGAAATAACTACAGGAGAATCTGGATAAAGGGTTTATATGCCCAAGTGCTTCACCATGGGGTGCACCAGTCCTCTTCGTCAAGAAGAAGGATGGGTCAATGCGGCTTTGCATCGATTATCGTGAACTTAACAAAATCACGATAAATAAAAAGAATCCTCTCCCATGAATTGATGACTTGTTCAATTAGCTGTGTGGAGCACAATACTTCTCCAAGGTGGACTTGCGGTCGGGATATTATCAAGTAAGGGTGAAGAAGGAAGATATCCCCAAGACTGCTTTTCACACAAGATACGGGCACTATGAATTCATAGTAATGCCTTTTGGACTCACCAATTCTCCAGCAATCTTCATGGACTTAATGAATAGAGTCTTTAGAGATTACCTTGACAAATTTGCAGTAGTCTTTATAGATGATATTCTAATATACTCCAAAACCAAGGAGGATCATGAGGAGCATTTAAGAACTGTACTAGAGACCTTGCGCAAAGAGAAGATCTTTGCAAAGTACATCAAGTGTGAGTTCTAGTTGAAGGAGGTCTCATTCTTGGGCCCTATCATCACAAACAATGGGATATCTGTGGACCCCTCCAAAACAGATGCAATTGAGGGATGGCCGAGGCCAACATCGGTAATGGATATCCGTAGCTTCTTGGGGTTAACTGAATATTATCAACGATTTGTGAGGAATTTATCACGATTGTCCAACCCTCTTACCAAGCTAACTCGGAAGGGAGTAAATTTTTTTGGAGTGATGAATGTGAAGAAATCTTTAAGGAGTTGAAAAGGAGGCTTATCACTGTGCCTGTGCTCACTTTACCCACAAGAGGGGAACTTTTTGTGGTATTCAGTGATGCTTCGAAGAAGGGCTTAGGCCATGGGCTGATGCAGAATGATAAAGTGAAATCCTATGCCTGAAGGAAATTGAAAATCCATGAGTGAAACAATCCAACGCATGATCTGGAGTTGGCAGCTGTGATCATTGCCTTGAAAATCTGGCGACATTATCTCTATGGAGAGAAATGTTAGATATATACTGACCACAAGAGTCTTAAATATATATTCACACAGAAAGAGCTTAATATTCGCCAGAGAAGATGGATAGAGCTCATCAAGGATTATGACTGTTCAATACATTACTACCCTGGGAAAGCGAACAAGGTGGAAGATGCCCTAAGTAGAAAGGACCCAACGATTCTATCAATAATGAGAATTGAGAAGGATCCAATCTTCTTAGACTTGATGAAGATGGACATGGGAATCATAAATAAGGGAACATCATCAATCCTTTCACAAATTATTGCTCAACCGTCTCTTTTGGAAAGGTTAAAATATGCTTAAAAGGATGATGTGGGAATTCAGGAAAAGGTGGAAGCTATCAAAAAAGGGAAATCCTCGGAGTTTAATGTTAATAAAAAGGAATTGTGCGGTTTGGGAAAATACTATGTGTTCCATAAAGTCCGGATCTGAGGAAGGAACTTTTGGATGACGCACATAGTTCGAATTTCTCCATTCACCCAGGGAGCACAAATATGTATCGAGATCTCTGAGAAAACTTTTGGTGGGATAATATGAAGAAGGAGATCGCTGAATATACATCAAAGTGCATGGTGTGTCAGCAAGTGAAGTCAGAGAGGCAGAAGTCTAAGGGGATGATGCAGCCATTGCCCATACTAGAATGGAAATGGGATAGCATCACCATGGACTTTGTCACCAGACTTCCAAGGACATCCAAAGGAAACAATGCAATCTGGGTTTTTGTGGATCGTCTTACAAAGACTGCACACTTCATTTCTATTCAGGAGGATTTCTCATTGGATCAACTGGCACAAATATATATCAGGGAAGTGCTAAGGTTGCATGGAGTACCACTATCTATTGTGTCTGACAGATATCCAAGATTTACCTCTAAGTTTTGTAAGAGTCTTCAACATGCTCTAAATACTGAACTGAACTTCAGTACGACCTATCATCCTCAAACTGATGGCCAATCTGAGCGGACTATCCAAACACTTTAGGACATGTTGACAGTGTGTTCAATGGAATTTAAAGGAGGATGGGATCAACATCTTCCTCTGGTTGAGTTCTCTTATAACAATAGTTTCCATTCAAGCATCCAAATGGCACCATATTAATCCCTATATGGGAAAAGGTGCAGAACACCAGCATGTTGGGATGAGGTCGGTAAACGTAAGCTGATTGGACCAGAAATGGTCGAGGAAATGGTGGAGAATGTGAAAACCATTCAGCAGCATATCAAGGCAAGCCAGAGTCGACAGAAGAGTTATGCAGATAACCGTCGACGAGACCTTGAGTTTAAAGTTGGAGACATGGTTTTTCTACACATATATCAATTGAATAAGGTCATGAGGTTTGGAAAGAAAGGTAAGTTAAGTCCAAGGTACATCGGTCTCTTCAAGATTCTTGATCGTGTCGGGGCTGTGGCCTATCGACTAGCACTTCCACCTACTATGGCCAAAGTACATGATATCTTTCATGTATCCCTCTTAAGGAAGTACATACCAGACCCTTCACATGTACTCTCTTCTGAGGGTGTACAATTGAAAGATGATCTTTCTTATGAGGAGCAACCATTGAAGATCTTAGATCATAGAGAAAAAGTTCTACGAAATAAGACAATGCCCCTCGTCAAGGTGTTGTGGAGAAACTAAAAGTTTGAATAAGCGACTTGGGAATCGGAGGAAAAGATGAAGCTGAGTTACCCACATCTGTTTTAGTGTGGGAAAAGGAAAATTTCGAGGGAAAAATTTCTTAAGGGGGGAATATTGAAACGACCCAAAGTTTCATTAATGGAAATCCCTCTTGATCTAATTAAATGTCCCTTTATGTTTATATAAAATGTCAACTTCTTTGGTTTTATGATAAGAATTTTGACTGTTGCTAATATAGCCATTGAACAGTGATCACAAGATTAGTATAAATATAGGACTTTAACAAATCAAATTTACTCAGACAAAAGAAGCAATGACATCATCCGGTAGAATTTCCCCATACGAAGCCCATTTGTTGGAACTCGGAAAATAGGTGGCATCCTTGGGCTTCTCCCTTGACCAAGACCAATCTGAGCTTCATCATGTCAAGCTTGAATGAGACCATCTACGAGAAAAGTGTAAGTTGATAGAAATTACAACTCAAGCAATGCTATCCGAGCCACCCCAAGAGTCTGTCACCATCGCAAACCTTACCCTTAGGTATTATGCGGCAATTTTAATGGGTTATGTAACAAATAAATAGTACTATGTTCATGTACATTATTTCTAGTCATTATTGATACATGGTAAATAGTTTTAATGTACAAATAGTGTTTTTAGTTATTATTTAATTAAGAATTCTATTTTTTTAAATTAAGGGATATTTGAATTAAATAATATTTTAATAAATATTATGATTATTATTAAATTAATTTTTATTAAATATTAATGATCTTATAATTTTATGAATGTAATTATAATTTTTATTAAGGTCTGAAAGCCATTTCTGTCAAAACCCGTGAATTTTCGATAAAAGTCAGTTTTTATTTTAAAAGTAAAAATTAACATATTTATAAAATTTTTTAGATAAAATAAATGTTATTTCTGGAATCAAGATGTCGAAATTATCCAACAGTGAATTTTTCATAATTTTCTGAGACAGTCAAAGTTTTGGGTAAAAATTAAATACTGTTTAAATATATAATGTGTTTTATGACATCATAATGACCCAATAGTGATGTAATAAAATACTATAAGCTTTATGTTCGGCCAATATATGTTTTAACATTAAAATAATAATATTTTGGGTTTGTTTGACTTACTTTTGAAAGCATTAATGGACCCCTCAAGACTTATTAAACACCTTGTCTTTTTAAATTAATTTCCATGGGAGTGTGACTCACCTCCACATAAGCAACATTATTATTTTAAGAAGTTAGGACTTTGGCCTTATAAATTATTTTTTTACTCTTACCTTTTCCAAAAATAATGGGAAAAAACCATGGTATGGTTTGTGGTTTTGATTAATTTAATGTAAGGGGACCCAAACCTAAATAATAAAGAATTCCCTCACCTTTCCTATATACACCCACCCAAGGTCCCACTTCCTCCTCACTCAAAGCCTTTGGAGTTAATCCAAACTCTACCCTACTCTCTCTATAATCCTCCCAAGGTGTCCCAAGCTCCCAAGAAGCCTCTCACAATCCTCTCTCTAGCCTTTGGGAGCACACTTCCAAGTAAGGGTTTTTCTTCCTTTCTCATTTTTGTCAATTTTCTTTAAGTTGTATTGACCTTTTAATTTCAATTATGAATGTTGGGGTATGGTTTCGAACCTCCCCCATATTGACCTCTTATTTTTTTAATTATGGGATACCCCTTTCTCTCTCATTAAATGCCTCCCATGTACACCCATTACTATGCCGAAATTCTGAAAGGAACTTCCCTCTCCTTTTTACATTCACGCAATAATTTTGTATCATGAATCTAAATTCCATTACAATTGTTGGGACATGTATATATATGAACTCCTTACTATCCATTACATGTAAATATAATGAGGAACCCCTTTATCACTCATCAACCATTTTTTATGAATTCTTATGTCACGTCGTTATGCTGCCGAAATCGCACCGATTTTCTAAGCCAAAGCCATTGTGTAGTGGATACCATGCCCATTTCTCCATCAAGGGTATTCACCTTTATGCACATTTACTTATTGATTACAAAGTTTCATGTATGAATTCCAAATTCCTTTATCGGGGAATAAATTATTATGTTTTATGAATCCATGTTTTATGATCCATGTGGCACGCTTATGCATGAAATGAAATGTTTAAGAAGGGTGCGCCCTTATAGCGCTCCAATGCATTGGGTAAAGTATAGTATCATGATACGCAATGTGAAATGAGTGTTTAATCATGATAATTCAAGTGAAACGAGGGTTTACTCATGCTTTATGTGCAATGAGGATTTACTCATGCTCCATGTGCAATGAGCCTTGGATCATGCTAATTCCATGTTAAGTGTTGTTGCCACATTTCCATGTTATGATTATCATGATTTATCATGACTTTATGTTAATGTTTCTCTTATGCTATATTAATATTCCTATTTTCTAACATGTATTGTACTCCTCATGTTATTCCATGTGTACTCCCTTACTGGGCTTTATAGCTCACCCTTTTCTTATGCATGTCCTCAGGTTATCCCATGCAATGCTAAGTACGAGGGAATGTAGTGGTCATGTAAAAGAAGCTTTCAATAAAGATGTTGTATTTCATGTTTTAAGTTTTTATGTAATGTTCCTAAGCCCCAAAGACACTAAACCTCTCGATCTTCTTTGTTGTATCAAGTAAAGTTTTATGTAATAAATCATGTTTAAGTTTGTAATAAAAGCAGGGTTGTCATAAAAAGTATCCAATGTCAAACTTAATCGATTCCATCCTTTAGACTTATCCAAAATACTTATGTCCAAACTCACAGTCCAAAATTTATAAGGAAGGTAAACACAATGAATATCCCTTTTTCCATGTAATAACATGTGAATACCTTCATCATGTATTCTTTTAAAACATTGTAACTCTCTGAATTACCATAAAACCTTATTGATTACATTCATGATCCCTTATTACTTTTAGAATACTGGATATAATCCTTCTATCTAAAAATGTTGTAAACTCCAACAAAGATGAAATATACAAATCATTAATCAGTTTCAAGGTAGTCAAGAATATCTAATATAATTTATCCAAATAAATAATATATTATTCCAAAATCAATACCTCAGTATCAGAACCATATTATGGTTTATCTTTATCTCAAACATATATTTTTCAAAAAATTTAACCTGATATCGAGTCACTTTTCTTAGTTCCACACAATCTCAAGTCCTTAATGAAATAGTACTGCAGTACAATCCTTATATAGTCTATAATTCTTATAACATGTACATCATTAATAAAACACTCAAATGAAACAATACTTTAATAACAAAATAAGAAATCTAATAATTCCTCTTCATCTTTGGTAGTATCATAACTTGATTATTATCCAATATCAGCATTTGGGGTATACTCTGATGATTTGGACATTGATTCGCGTAGTGTCCCAACTTCTTGAAGATAAGGCATTGTACATTTGAAACCTTTTTCTTACCCTTGTAATCACGTACTTGCTTTCCTTTTTCTCCACATATATAACAAAATCTTATTCCCTTCAAGCATTTACCAAGGTGATTCTTTCCACAATTATCACATATGGGAAAATCCTTCTTTCCACTCTCCCCTTTATCCATATTTCTCTCTTCCATCCTTTTCTTCTCTTGCTTCCCTTTAAATCCATAGGACTCATAAAATTCATTACTTATCTTATTAAAACATGATACTATTTCTTCATATGATGAGAATACATGGGAAACTATTTCCCTTTTAAATGTTGGCCTAATACCATGAATTATATGATCCTTCTTAATCTTTCGATCAAGAGTATTGCTGGAATTCTCATTCCTTCTACTAGGCACCATTTCTAAACAATGCAATACACTAGGTTAGTTTATGAATCACAATGCATAATTCCAAACTTGTAAAATACCTAACATAAATTGAAAAGATTATGTATATAATATATAATCATAAAATGTTTTTTTGAGGAAGTATTTACTCTTAAATCCTTCATAATGTCTTGTAATGAAAATTTGAATTATCCTAAGCATATCCCCCAGGAGTGTCGTAACCAAGAGTGTAGAAAGTCCCGTTGTTGTGTACCAGGATACCCCAAGTCAAGCCCGAAACTCCTTGTCAGAGTTTTCACTCCTAGGTATATCTATGCCTGAGCCGCCTCTACCTGATCGTATCCAGACAGGGATGTATTGCTTGGAAAATAAAAAAAATATCTATATTACCAAAATTCTATAAATTTTTTCTATACTAATCCTCAAAGTCTATCTTAGGGTAATGTTATCTAATCAGAGTTTATCTCAATCTATTTCCAAAGTTGTTGCTAAACTTCCTCTGATACCAACTGTAATGCCCCGAACCCAGAAGCCCAAAGTCGGTGCATTATTTTAATACATTGGCATGATTACAAGGAATCACATCCCTAAAGACTAATCAATTTAGCAGTCTTGGAAAATAGATTACATACATGAATGTTACATTACACATTAGAAAATAAAACACAACATAAATAATCCTTTTAGAACTCCATTAATCCATTAGCTTAATGCTTCTTATCAATCATAAAACACTTCTTGGAATCCTGGGAAAATAAAACATAATAAATGGGTGATCTCAGATGCTCAATAAGGATAAAAATATAGCGGAAACTTTCATAAATAGGCATAAACATTTAAAGAAATGTATAAGACTAAAAAATAAGCCTTTTAAACTTAAAATTTTGCATAATATCAAAAATATAAATCAAATAATTCCATTTACTTATTCATATGGATATTATACTAGTCGAATAATCACATGCAATATCAATAGCCAATTTCATAATGATGGAATGCATAATGCCAGACTTCATAACCACATAGTCAAGGCCTTGTTCCAAGACTACAAATAATATTTTTTCAAGGCCTTGTTCCAAGACACTAGTTTGTCTCATGAGACCTACCGATTCATCGAGGAGCTATAGTCGGCTCCACCCATCACTTACTAAGTCCAATGAATTCCTCATATGAAAAGGTTTAAACATAACATAAACATTTGTATTAAAACTAGCATACGAAATTTCAATAATTCATCCATAAACCATGAATGGTATAAAAATAACACATCCACATTCAAACATATCACAAAACCATTAATAAAATATGGAAGATTTTTATCATAATAAATCAACTTCAATCAAGAATAATATCCTAAAAGGATGATGACATAGTTAGAAATGATCAGTAAAACTTTTTGAGAGAAATATCCCTTTTTGTGAAATCATTTAAAAGTCAAACATTTATAAAGGATGACATTTAAAAGATATTTCTGAATCAAAGTATCCTATACCACTTTGAAACTTTTTAAAGGAATTAACATTTTAAAAAATTCACGTCCATATAAATAAATCCTTAAAACCATTTTGAAAACATAGACATTATTGAGAAAGATTTGTAGGAATAAATATTTAAAACATTTAAAATGATGTTTTAGTTAAGGAGTACCTTAAAAGAATAATTTCAAAATGTCTTTTATGAAACATGGACATGGATGATAAATATTTCCCAGAAAATACTTACAGAGAAACAATCTCGGATAATAATGAGATCGAGGAATTAACCCTTACCTTGTACTTTTCCTTGGCCGAGGGTACATTAACCTCCTGTATAATAGTTAAATCATTATTATTAAATTATAAAAAAACCACATACATAAATATGATATCATATATGATATTCTAATATTGCTTTGTTAGTAATATTTTAGTAGTATCATCATTTTGGGTGTTAACTAATCGGTTTTCCTTTATATTCTTGGTTATGTAATCCATGTTTGTTATGGATAGGATGTATTTGATTCATATATAGAATGATATTAAGTTCTTAAACATTATTTTTAATCACAAAATGAAAATTATTCTTGAATGATTACAACGGGGAATGACTCTCATCACGTTCATGGAGACGGTAATCCATACGTACGCACGAGCGACAAAATCACTATATTGATGGTGAAATTGTATGTAATTGGATGGTATATCATATATACAGAATCATTAAATTGTTATATTTATTATTTACATCAGTTATACTAATTATTATACCCATCCAAATAATTAAGTGTTTGAATAACGAACTACACCACGACGTGGAGATGGTAATCCATACGTACGCACGTATGGTGACTTTGTCATTTATAGGATGGATATAATAACAGATATGATTATACCATATTTATAATAACATCACAGTATGTAGGAGCTACTAGAGTTATTATTTTGGTATGGAAAAGATTTAAATATTAATTTATTATACAATCATATTCGGTTTATAATGGCTCCAAATAAATTTATTTCGAGCCTTAGGTGGTTATGGGTTGAAATCATCTCAACCAATAGGTTTTAGATAAGTTTAGGTGACCATTTTATACTTATCTTTTATATTTAACTCTTAATTAAATAGTTTAACTTTTGCCGAGTCTTTTTGTATTCTTACACTATATGGTTAATGAACTTACTATAAACTTCCAAGAGAACCTCAAGTGGTTCATTAATAACATATATAATATTATTTAATCCCTTTGGACGAACCTTAGAGTTTCATGAATTTTATATCAACCAATAATATAGTATTTGTTTTAAAAATTAATTTATGTCAATTTTGCCACTATTTGGTATTTTGTTTTTGTGAAAGTCATAACAACATTATCACTTAGAAAAAATTTATATAATCAACCATAACAAGTCATATTAACCTAGAAAAGTTTTGAATGGAATCAAAACTTTTAAATTGTATTTATTTTAACATCTATAATATAAAATATTTTAATATTTCATTAAGAAGGTAATTACTGCATCATCATTGTACCATAAATAAATTTAATTATTTTATCTCTAAAAATTATAAATAAAATACCATTATGTATAAAATATTTTTATCTTTCTAATGAATATTTATAGTTGAATTTATTTTATCTATAACCCTATATTAAAAATGGTTTAGTTAATAAACTTTGAGTTTAACACTTTTAACTCTTCTTTAAATAAAATAATAATAATTGTCCTAATCTAATCCAAGTGGTCCTAAAGGATCATATTTTATTTATAAGGTTGTTTTTGGTCGAATTAAACTTATCCAATAGAATTAGTACATGTGTTAGGGTAATTATAATATCATTTTTACCTTTAATTACCCTATTTACTTTTAACCGTGGTAAATAAAAGTCAAAAGTTACTATTCACCAAAAATTATTTTCATCTTATTGATCCAAATTTTACTTACTGATGTCAACCATGTTTCTCAGATTTTTTAAATTCAACTCACATAAGTGGTAAAAATTATGTTTTATGCAAATTTTCAAATGCTCCTAGAAGGCGGGTAAAAAAAAACGTTAAAAAGTTCAATAAAAGTTTTTACATCTAATTTTATTATAAAATGACTCCAATGAATTAAATTGAACTTATATAGGTAGTATATATCTATATTGACTTAAAATAAATTAAAATAAAATAGATAATTATTTAAATAAAATGTCGGGTTTAAATAATAACGTAGTGTTTTTCGCTATTCATCAAAAATTGAAATTTTTCAGAAAAATACCAAAAATTCACCCTAAGATAATTTTGATATTTTGAATTTTAAAATGAAGTCTATTTTACCAAATTAAAAACATATAAGTTTCATTTATTAATTTAAAATTAATTCCCGTTGTCAAAACCAAAAAGAGGGTTTTTAAAAAGTAAAAACTATCAAAAGATTGACATGTGTTTATGTCAAATTTATATGTGAAAATACTTATAATGATCTAAATTATATTAAATGATAAAAATATAATCTAATTATACTTCCAAAACATTCAAATGTATTATTGAACATTATAAATTATTTTGATTAAAAAAGTTGTTTTCAATTAAAATTTAGTATTTTTCACTATTCACCCAAATATGAAAGTTATCAGAAAAACACCAAAAATTTATCAAAACTAAATTTTTATTTCCTGATTCTAAAGAAGAATATTATTTTGTCAAATTAAATATATAAAAGTGTCAAATATTGGATTTAAAAAGGGTTCTCCATTAAAAGGTGGTAAAATTGTATTTTCTGAAAAATAATTTCTTTATCTGAAAAAATGAATTTGTTCTTATATTTTGTCTAAGAAACACATAAATGGATGTTAAAATTTATATGGAATATATAAAATTCAAAATGAAAATAATACTATTCATAACCGCTTTTGAATAGCTAGTTTGATAAGTCGTGGTGTGCTCGAACCCGGCGTTGCGTGTAGCACAAGTTATTGAATTACTTTGAAGAGATAACGTACTATGAAATCTTGGGGTGTTACAAATATTTTTTCAGAGTTTTTTTATTCTCTTGAAAAATGTAATATATTTCTATTAATCTTGTTCATCTATGTTGTCGCGCTCACAACTAAACATTAATTTAAACATTCATTGCTTATTTATGCATTTTATTATTTATTATTTTATATATTTTTCCCATTGTCATAAAAGGCATAAAATAATAAATAAATGAATAAAGGAAATCTATTACCCGACTAGTATTGAGCATCTAAAAAGACCTAGGGGTATCATACCTAATTCGTAGATTAACACTTGATGCAGCTCATCCCCTGTACAGTGTGTCCACTACTTCTCTAGAGTACCACCTCGACTCGGCATTATCTGCCTCTTACACCGTCCTTGTCATGGATTACCTACTCTTCTTGATGGGGTTCTCACAATACACCATTTCCATTAATTGGAGAAAAATACTCGCACATAGGCGAGGAGGACTAAGGCTGCAATGTACATAAGACGAATTGGACACATGAGACCTTACACATATTGACCAAAAAAGAAATGATAATGAGAAAACCATATTAATTAATTACAAACATCACACACAATTAATTAATTAAATGTATACATATATAGGTCGGTGCTCAAGACTAATAAGTAGGTAAAATTAAAGTGAGATAAATATTAAATTTTAATAATTTAATTATGATTTTTATTAAAAAAATTAAATGAATTAAAAATTCAAATAATTTATTAATACACATTCAGTTAGAATATTAATTTAATTTTAATACCAAAAATTAAATTAATTAATTAGTTCAAATCAATACTTAAATTGAATTAATTTTATTTTTGGGTGTTAAAATTATATTTTAAAACAATAAATTAATATTTTAATTAATTTAATTTTATTATGAAATTTAATTAATTAATTATATTAATTTAATTTAACCTGAGGCCCAAAACTCAGTGCAGGGCTTGTGCGGGTTGAGCTGAAACCACACAGTCCCATTCTAAGATGTGTAAAGCCAGTTCAAGGCTATTATGGACCTGAAGGGTCCGATCAGACCCATTTCAGGTTGGCCAAACTTGCCTGGTCCATTTCCGGGGCGATTCAGGTCCAACAGAACCCATGAAGGGGTTACCTCAGAACTGATCACACTTAAGATTTTCTATAGGGGATGCAGCGGTCTAGTAGGGGACCTCTCAGGTTGCCACAACGGTGAAACGAGAAGGAATCACCACTCAGATAAGTGGGATTAAGTGATCTAGACAGTACAAGAGAGATGTAGCACCGGATCTAGCTTGTCCTTCATGAAGGGGAAGTAGTCTGGCGTGGTTGGAGGGAGGTGCCAATGTCGGGAGAAGCGGTGTGGTTGGATCTATGCTGAGGAGGTGCCGTGTGGGGTCCTGATCTTCTCTGAGATGGCAGTGTGGGCTCATCCATTTGGACAATGATTGGGGAGCTCGACACGATCTGTCCAGCAAGGAGGTATCACCACATGACATCTACATGGGGAGGGATGACCAGTGCTGAAAAGGCAGAGGGGTGGAAAGTAGCTGCTCTGGCTCCCTGGTCTATATCTAGATGGCCTTTTGGGAGACCGTGACCTCGAGGGGGATACACTACTGGAAATATGATCTTTCCCAACACTTCTATACCAACAGTTTGTAAAAACCATTGGTATAGCTACCATTTCCCAACGGTTCACCAAAACCGTTGGGAAAGGGTCACTATTTCCCAACGGTTTATGCAAAACCGTTGGGAAAGGGTGTGTTTTGAGCCTCTTTCCCAACGGTTCACCAAAACCATTGGGAAAGAGTGACCCTTTCCCAACGGTTCACCAAAACCATTGGGAAAGGGTGTTTTTTGAGCCCCTTTCCCAACGGTTCACCAAAACCGTTGGGAAAGGGTGTGTTTTGAGCCTCTTTCCCAACGGTTCACCAAAACCATTGGGAAAAACCACCCAAAATTTCAACCTCCGGCCTACAAAAACTCAACCCACCCTAACCTATCCCAACGGTTTGGAAAACCGTTGGGAAAGGGCTATCCCAACGGTTTTGAAAACTGTTGGGATAGGTTCTTTAATTTTTTTCAGCTCTACTAACCGAGAACATTATATAAATCAAAATTTTAAATAATTATGATAATACATATATATATTTATGAAATTATGTTTACAAAAGTGATGTTAGCTTAGTGGTTAAGTTGTTCGATTATAAACGAGGGGTCATGGGATCAAATCCCAGCGGATGTTTTATTTTTGGAATTTATATACCAACGGTTCCATTACCGTTGGTATAGATTTCATATTACCTATACCAACGGTTTCCAAAACCGTTGGTATAGGTCTATACCAATGGTTTTTGGAAAATCATTGGTATAGACCTATCCCAACGGCTTACTTGGCTACGGTTCTCCAAACCGTTGGTGTAGGCTATACCAACAGTTTGGAGGCCTATACCAATGGTTCCAAACCGTTGGTAAAGGTTAGTTTTCCAGTAGTGATAATGGAATGAGGCGAGTGGAGTAGGGTAGGACGCACGACAGCTAGTAGAAGTGTGTCCAGGGAGGCATTGGCTCAAGTTGATGATGGGAGGAGAGCAACACTTAGGCTTCGGGGTGAGCACACTAGTGGTGAGGCCACACGAGGGAGAAAGGGGGGACCTCCCATATGGAATAATCTTCAAATGAATATTTTTTTATTTGTTTCTTCCAAGTCTAGATGCTAGGAGTGTAAAAAAATTCAACCAAAAAAAATATTCCATTTTATTTATTCCTTTGGTTTCTTATGTATAAAATTCCACATGTTAAATAAAAAAATAAAACCACCTCCCTAATTTTATTTTTAAATTTGTCTGTATTAATATGGTTAGACCACCCCTTGCAACATTTTTCAAAAGTATAAAAATTTAGACTCTTAAAATAATAATAATAAATATTATTATAAAATAATAATAATAATAATAATAATAATAATATTATTATTATTTTTTTTGGTCAGAAAATACTATTCCAACTGAAACCGGTTTCACTGGAAAAATCTTTATTCACTTCGACTTATTCAAATTTAAATACCTGAGATCAAACCAAAAAATGATACATATAATTCTTTTTAGATGACCATAACTTGGTTATCTGACCTCAAATCAACTTGCTGGTAGAACCATTGAGACCAAAATCAAATCCTTCACTTAAATTTAAAGCAACTTATTTTTTTAGGATCAGAAAATTTATCCAGTCACTCTGATACCAATTGAAGATACTAGGTCATAGTGGATGCTGGTGGACTGAGGATTTTAAAAAAATTCATCATCGGGATAAGGAGACTTGTTTTCTCTAACAATTCGAGCCCCGATACAGTCCGAGGATATCATGCAAATTAAATTGAGAAAAAAAGTTAAAATAAACACATACATTGTTTGAAACTGAAGCCGCACCCAACATCTTCTTATCATCAATGGTCAATACTTTAAGGATCCATAGAAGGATCCCTCTAAATCATCCACACATACTTCAAAAATATGTACACTCTCTGTTCATCATAATCCAAGTGCTAGCACATAGTTCCAATGAGTCCTTCGACATCGCGATAATCACCATGATCCGTTGCCTTTGATCCATTGAAGGCATGATTGGATCAGTGCTCAGAGAGAGGATTTATCTCTATAGAAAGAAATATGAGAGAGAATTTATTATTCTTATAGAATGAATAGTGCACCAAGATCTTATCCTCTCCCGCTTATATAGTGGGTGAGAAGATTACCCTAAAAGGGTTCCCCAACCCCCGGAATGAAACTACTAAATAAGTAATAAATAAATAATATTGATGAACTAAATCACATCATAAATATTATTTATTATTTTATCACATACCTATAATATATAAAATATATATTATGTGATAAACTTGAGTCATTAATTTGACTCGTAATTACCACTTAATAATAAACAAACCTAGAATATTAAAATAATATTTATTCGAATAATATTTTCTTGTATGTTCTTAACTTTTAAATACTTTTAATAAATTAAAACCAATTATTCTTTAGTTGAATAATAATTTATTTATTTATTTATCAACGATCGATAACTTGGACAAGACTCGGACCATGTGGTGGGGCCTACCATGTCCGATATACCTACTCAACCAAATAGGTCATATTCTTGAATATGCTATTATATGTGACCCTCTAGGCCCTTATCTTGACATCAGTGAATAAAATCCATAGACCAAGATTAGAGTATAGAAACCCATCAAGGAACATAAATAGACAAGGAAAGTTATAGAAGTGAAAACCTACCTACGAACATGTCTCTTTGTATTTAGATATCTCATAAAGTAGGATGTATACTTGTGTCATCACCCTTTTCTTGCTTTATTATTTTTTGATCTAACTGAATGGATTTACCTTTCCAATACCTTGGAAAATGATTTATAAAGGTACTACCATCCTAATCAACAATGCCTGAGATATATAACATACTTAACCCCGAAGCGATAAATCCTTTCTTGAGCATTCAACCAATGTCATACCACCAATGATCCACCCAACACAAGCTACCTCACCATGATTTCATTATTATGGTTTATTCCTTGCATCAAAATATGAGATAAAATGGAACATATTGATAATGATCTCAAGTTAGGATACCAATACATACTTCTGTAGATATGAACAACCAATGACACCTAAAACATGTGGTTTCCCTATTTGTAGTTCTATCCTCATGATATCACTACCAGAGATCACCAAGTATGAAATTCATGAGAATAAGTTTTAATGCTTATGATTCCCCAACACCTGATAGTCAAATATCTACTGTGTCCATTCAGTAAGATGTATCTAGAGCATACGACATTTGTTTAATATTAACATTAATATCATTGCATATCAAGGTTCTCATTATAGCTTAATATCTCCTATAACCTTTTGATACTATAATTAATCATTAGAAATTACCATTAGATAGTGGATGCAGAAATATATACTCTATAATGGTAAGAATATATCATTTATATCTAACTATATACATTATATAGTAATCAAAATCCCAGTATAGTTGGTTCCAGGGAACCACCTATTACAACATCCCATCCCATGTAGTAGTACACACTGTATAGGTGGACTACATGAAGTTTCTAGGATAACCAGTACTAGGATATGTCTTGTTGGTTGTGTCTGTGTACCAGACCTTATGTCCATGTACCAGACCCTGTGTCCGTGTACTCTAGTACACAACTGTGTACTTGGTCATATACATCTATATTGGTTCTTGTCTATGTGATCCATCACATGGGTTGTCTAACCAAGGAAGAAGTACATAACATATGGGAGGGATACATGTCGTGTCATCTTTAACTTTTCCCAAAACCCTAGCCATTGATGCTGAGGGACTATACACCATGTGTTCATCCCCATACACGGTGTGTAGTTTAGTTTTTTCTAGAATCTTTAGATCCAATTTCCACACCTTATTCTATTCATCCAGATTCAATTTTGGTCCTATATTCATCAAAAAAATGGTGGATCTATAAAAAATCACAGTTTCTATCCTTCGTTCATCAGGAATTAGCCTCCGGTGGTTCATCAAGGGTTTTTTCACATGAACTATTAATCATAGATCCTTACACCTTTGTAGATCCTACCTATGATTATCAAAAAAATTATTTGAAACTTGTAAACATCCCAAATATGTGCCAATTCCATCAATATATACATTTTATATTGATCCTTCATGGTTCTGGGGGCCCGATTGGGCTTGGTACTGCTCGACAATGTGCAATCAAGACCGCAGAGTCCTACCTGTACTGAACGAGAAGAAGAATTGAGAGAAAATAACCATAAAAAGGTTTAAAATATATTTTTCCAAGATTTATTGGCCAATGATTAAGAATTATTATTTGGGGTTTGAAACCAATGAATTAAATTAATATTTCAATACACTGGTGCATGGAATTGGACACAATTGGAGTAGATCCAAGAAAAAGGATGGATGCACTCAATAAATTTAATAAGAGGGTATAAATCACCATTTGAAGAGTCCTAACTAGATTTTGGATCATTAATTGTTGAAGAATTTGCATGCCAATGATCAAGAAAATACATTGCTTTCGCTGCATTCTAATCTAATTTTCTCTAGTGTTTCTTCATCATCTGACGAGATTCGCCAATGGAGAAAGAAGAAAGAGCCTTGGAATTCTCCCAGGGTTTATGTGCCTATCCCTAGAGAATTCACTATAGAAGAAATCTTATAGATCATTTCACCGCATCAAAATGAATGAATGAATGAATTTAATAATTAATTAACTCACTGAATGTACTGCTAATGAGGGAGGAGTCCGAATGCCCCCACACCAACCCATTTTATGTCGCACCTAGGGTAAACACCATATTCCTAACTCAATCGTGGTCTTAGATTTCTGATCTAAGCTTTTGTTTAATATTTATCCAGTTTTCTTTGAAAAGTTTTACATGAACAATATAAAATATATTTAATATTTTTATAAAATTAATTCATGGCACACCGAGCTTTGGAATCGTACTCTATCTCAACACCTAGATCGGGATATATATATATATATATTTCAAAATATTATAAGGTAAAAAATGGATCTCTAAATTATTCTATACTTCATTATTTTCATCCTCCAAAATAAAAACTAAACAAAAAAATCTGGATACAGAGCTCGCACTTAGATCTCCTTCCCCCAAGAACTATCATACACATTTTCATACTGCCACAACATGTGGATCAAGGGGATGGTCCGTCCAAAAAGGGTTATCTTCTGCCGATCCTCAATCATCATCGAGTTCTCTACAAAAGTGGATCTAACCTCTATGTCCAACCCACCTAAGTTGTTAACATATGTGGGGCCAGGCATGTGTCTTCTTAGCTGCGAAACATGGAAGATGTTGTGAACCTACTCTAGCTGTCGGGGTAGGGGAGGTGGTAAGAAACCTTACCAGTCCTCTGCATAATCTCGAATGAACCAATGAAACTCAGGGATAAATTTGCTCCCTGTCTGGACCACCGTAATCCTCATCATGGGAGGACTCTCAGGAAAATGTGGTCTCCCTGCTCAAAATACAAGGGCCTACAATGGTGACCTGTATAAGATTTCTGCCTACTCTAGGACATCTTTATCTGCTCATAGATGACCTAGAATTTTTCCATCATCACTTATGCCATCTCTATGCCCACAAAAGATATCTCACTAATCTATGTCCAACACAAGGGTGACTTGAAAGGTCTCCTATATAGGGACTCAAAAGGTGCCATACCGATAGTAGAGTGGTAGAAGTTGTTGTAAGCAAACTATACCAAGGGAAGGCGATCCTACCAACTCCTGAAAAATTCTAACACGTAACCCTTCAGCATATCCTCCAGCACCTAGATTGTGTGCTCAGTTTTCCCATCATTTCGGGGGTGAAAGGCTTTACTCATCCTCGTATGAGTCTCGAATGCCTCCTGCATACCTCTTCACAATTGTAATGTAAACCAGGATTCACAATCATAGATATTTTTCGATGGAACCCCATGAAGGTTAATGATCTCCTTTATGTATAACTACCCAAAAAACTCCACTAAAATCTACTCCTTAATAGCAAGGAAGTGCACAGATTTCGTGAGTCAATCAACTATCACCCAGATGGTGTCATGACCCTTCACTATCTATGGAAGACCTGTCACAAAGTCCATGGATATGCCATCCCATTTCCACTATGGGATCTCAAGAGGCTACAAAAACCTACCAAAACTTAGAGATCAGCCTTCACCTGATGACAAATGAGGCACCACGAGACAAACTCAGCTATGATTCATCTCATGTCATAACAAAAACACTACTCCTAACAGTACAAAAAAAACAAGGCAATTAGAAGGGGTTATATTTTTCATTTAGAAGGGGTTATAACCCCTTCTAAACACTTTAGTAGATTTTACCCATAACCACCACTAAAGTGAATGCCTACTCTGATTAGAGGTGGTTCTGGGTAATCGCTGGTAAAGTGAGATTGTATTTAGCAATGTTTAGATTAGAGTAGGTTTTAACCCTCACTAATTTCACCCTAAATGCATCAAAAACAGCTTAATTAGAGACAGTTTTAACCCCTTCTAATTTAATTTTCAGTTTAGGGGCTGTTAAAACCACCCCTAAATGAGTCCCAAATAGCTTAGTTTAAGGGTGGTTTTAATAAAATATCCCCTAAACTACCTAGTTTTTTTAAATTACCTATGAAAACATGGTACACCCCTCACACCACCTTGGAAAACCCAATCAACACCCACCCACGTCCCCTGGACACCCCACCACGCCCCCCCTGGACAACCCAACTGACACCCCACCACACCCCTGGACAACCCAACCAACACCCCACCACACCCCTTGGACAACCCATGGGACACCCCTAGACACCCCACCATGCCCCCACCTCAGGATAACACCCCTAACAACCTATGCGCCCCCACTGAACACCCCTGACAAACTCTGGACAAACCACCCTGACCACACCAGACAAACCCACATGCGGAGAAATATTGAGGCCTAGGCCCATGCACCAACCCGCAGACAACTACCGCGAGCCCAACCCTGACGAGCCTATCCCAACTCTTAGGGAGTAAAAATTTTGTAGTAGCTGGGATTTGAACACAGAACCTTGTAGAAGCAGCGGGGTGCTTCTACTAACCAAGTTTCCTGCTTTTTGTTTAATATATACAATACATATTATTTATTTAGATACATAAATTTATTGATTATATATATATATATATATTTGTGTATAGAAATATAAATAATAGAATATATATTTTTATATATGATATATAATATATTTGTGTATAATATTTATATATAATATATATTTATGTATAATATATATATATTATATGTGTATATTAAATATATATAAATAATTATATTTACAAATATAAATATATATTTATACATATATTTATAAATTCATTTATATTTTTGTGTGTGTGTATTTATGTATTTATAGATATACTATAATTATAATTTTTTTTATTTATATAATTTTTTTATATACTTATATATACATGTGTCTGTGTGTAACAATAATATTAATAATAATAATAATAGTTATAACAGTTATTTTTTAAACTATAAAAGTTATATGTTGGTTTTATAAATACTATACGTTTATGCATTTTATTATTTATATTATACACATATTATATTAAATACATTTTTATTATATATTTATGTATGTAATTATATACGTTTATATTATATCATGTATACACATATATATACACACAAAAAATTAAATACAATCACATAATTGGAAATATATATAATATAATTAAATGATATATATATTTACTAAATTAATTTATAATTAATATGGTATACTATAATTTATATAAAATAATTATATAATATATTGAAATTTATATATAAAGAAATGTTTATAATATAATGGACAATGGTATAATCGATCCTTAAGGATGGAGGAACGGGAAAAGCTTCTCCCGCTCGTCGAAGAGAGGCTTACCCTAAATCACCCGAGGAGTCTGAATCTCCATGCTTATGTCTCGAATCATGGTGCGGAATCGAAATTTCCTCCGACAAAACAAACTCGGACGAATACTTTGGAGATCTCGAAGGATGTTTCGATCTTCAATGGCCTTGCGGGAGGATCGTTTACTTCGCGGAAGAATAGATCTGTGCAACGTATTGTTAAAAAAGGAACCATTGCTCACGTCTCAGCCTCAGATACTGCAATCAGGGAATGAATTGATTTGTGTAAGAATTCTCTTATTACTCGCGTTTCCTTAACAAAGGGTATGAAACCCTGGAAGGTCACTGATCTTGTCTCTTGTCTCGTTTCCATTTGGGGTTTTGTGGATTTCAAATGTGTTTCATTAGGACATGGTTTCTTTCATTTTCTTTTTTCCTTCTGAGGAATTTAAAGTACGTGCCTAGGGAGTAGGCTCGGTTAATCTCAAACCAGGTACCTTGAGACTCCATGAATGGAATTTCAACTTCAACCTTAACGATTTCAAGGACACATGTGCGCAAGTTTTGGTGAAAATTCATGGTCTTAACTGGGTTTTATGGCACCCAGAAATTATGTTCGACATCTCTTCTGCGATAGGTATCCCAATTAGATTAGACACTGCTATGGAGATGGTTAGTTATGGTCACTTTGATCGGGTCTTAGTTGAGGTTGATATGAGTTCAATGCTGATTGATCGAGTAGTTCTGTCAACTCCAAATGATGAGATAAATCTCAGAATTGAATATGAGAGAACTCCACCTTTTTGCGATGTTTGTGGTATTGTTGGGCATGAAAAATATTCCTGCAGGAGGGACCTTATCTGTTCTAATTGTCATCTTAAGGGTCATGATATCCTACAATGTCGTAGGAAAGGAATTCATGGAAATGATCAGCCTAAAAATAAGGTTGGTCAAACACTAGATGGAACCTCAAAGTATGTTACAGATTTGAACCGTATTAATACTACAGACTCCTCTCTAGCTACAAAAAGTCATGACTCTAATCACCTTTCTTTGAAGAATGGTTGTGCTGATTTGTTAAATCCCAGACCTGTCCCTTCTCTTCTGAATGACAACCATGTTTCTGTGGCCCAAACTAAATCCTCCCAGTCTTGGGCAGACATGGCTGAGAATACAAAACTTCTTGTTAGTGGATTCAATTTTAGAGATGCCCTATCTAAAGGAATTGCTGAGGAAAATGAGTGTGAAGAATCTGATGATAGCCAAGATATTAAAGAGCGTGAAGCACAAGCTGATGTTGATGTTGATTTTTGTCAGGAGAAATAAATGATTTCCTCAAGGAATAGAAAAGGGAAAATAAAAATGGATGCGGCCTCTTCAAGGTCCAATTTCTCCCAAACCTACAAACATAGTGAGGGTTCAAAAAAAGCAGTTGGAACTCCTATGGATTTGAGCTACAACTTTCAAAAGCCTGTCAATAGGCAGAAACACTATGAGGGAGCTAGTCCTGCTGGTAAAAAGCAGGCTTCTAGATTCCCTGGCCTTGGAAGACTTCGTAACCCAGAAAATCCAACTGAGGTGAGTCAAACACGTGCGGGGGACATAAATGGACAGGACTCTGCTCAGATTTTAGGGACATGCAAGGCGATGGAAGACTCTCCTGATGCTAGCAAGGATTTTCGTGCCGCTAAAAATGTTCAATTAATAAAAAGAGTCATTGATTCCTCAACAGGATCAGTGGAAGGCTCTGGCAAACTACAAAACAGACAGAGTCTCCTGCAACTTAAGGGTACTGAAATCCCAGTTACAGCAGCTCCAAGTGCAGAAAAAGACTCTTTAGGGGACCCATTAACTCCAAATACAATGGGAGCAGAACAAGCTGTGCTTTATGCTATGAAACACGCTGGATCCTCATCCAACAAGATTCAATCTATTTATAAGGTGAGTTTATGAAACTCATTTGATGCACTTGCATCCAGAAGTAGCAAGGAGGAAGGAAAAAGTTCTGAATATGTGTCTGGCATAGTGGAGATGACGACTGCTATGGATGTTGATCTTCCTAACGATGAAGGTGGTCCTTGGTTGCAGGCCGGAACATCGCGTCGGGGACGTCCCCCTAGAGGTAGGGGTGGTAGATCCCCCCACCACAGTATGAGCACTCGTTCACGAGTGACGTGATCTTGTTTTTGTATTTGGATGTTCCACATTTTCTTTCTTGTTCAATAAAGAGGTCTTTGAACCTCAACTTAAAAAAAAAATATTTATAATATAAATATATAATATATATCTATATTTATATTCAATTTTGTCTATATTATATATATTTATATACATAATATAATATAAATTTATTTATACATATATAATAAAAATGTATTTAATATAATATATGTATAATATAAATCATAATATAAATGTATATTATTTATTAAACCATATATAAATATTATATATTTGAATAAATATATTTATAATTACATTTATATTATGTATAATAATATTTATATATGTATAATTTTTTGTTTGTATGTATAAGTATTTATTTAAAGAATTTATATAATTCATTTAAAAACATTTATATAACATGTTTATGTAATATATATATATAGAAACATACACACACTCACATATATTATAAAATTTGAATTTATATGAGATTTATTTTAAAAAATAAATAAAAATTTAGAGGGGGTTTAAAACCCCTCTAACCAAATGGATTAGTAGTGGTTCCTGAACCCACTCTAATGTCATAAATTAAAGGGGGTTCAAAACCCCCTCTAATCTAAGGGATTAGAGGCAGTTCATGAACCCCCTCTAATTTAAGAGATTAAAGGGGGTTGGGAACCCCCACTATTTCCATTTTTAAAAAATTCCATTATATATATATATAGCATCTAATATCTAAATGAATATATATACAACACCTCTAAAATCCAACTGAACATATAGTGCCACTAATTATTAAATTAGCAGTGATTTTGAAATAAATGCCTCTGAAATCCAACTAAATATTTAAAAAATAATGCTAAAAAAATTTAGAGGGGGATGTGAAGCCACTCAAAATTTGATTATTAGAGGGGCCTATGAAGAACCCCCTCTAAAATAAATTTATAGGGAGTTGTGCATAACCCCCACTAAAAAACTGTCACTAATATGCTATTTTTTTGTAGTTTGAAGGTCTTTGTACATCTTCCCCACATCAGAATGTACAACTAGGGGAGAATTGTTGAACTCTTGCATCACCTCCACCTGCATCATGACTGGAACTACTATTCACCCCTTGAACAAGATGTGGTGATTACCTACTTCAGAATATCCATCTGGTGATTCTCATATGGATATCTAATCATGTAAGACCTCATAGTCGATGTCTCCTAGATGAGACTCCCTCACATGCTTAAGAAACGGAGGTGTCAACACCATCGACTGAAGAAAAGTTATACTCTCCTACTCCACTAGGTTCAGCTATAGGGAAGAAAACCGCTCTAAAGCCTCCTGAACTAAGAGAGCCTACTTTATTCTAATGGAATCTGTTACAATGTTTTTCTTCCCTAGAGTATATAATATCTTGAAGTCAAAGTCTTATAGGAACACCAACCAATGCCACTGTCTCAGGTTTATGTCTCTCTACGTGAAGACGTACCTAAGACGCTGGTGGTCTAAGTAAACCAAAAAGTGATCCCTTAGAAGGTAGTGCCTCTAAATCCTTAGGAAGTGGAATACCACTGCCAGATCTAGGTCATGAGTTGCATAGTTATTCTCGTGGGGTATCAACTACCTTGACCTGTATGCGATAACAACCTACCATTGCATCAACATGCAACCAAGCCTATCTTTTGAGGTATCACAATACACTATGCATTATATTCCCTCCTCTAGTAATTTTAACATAAGATTACTCATTAGTTTCAGCCTTAAATTCTCAAAGGCCCTATGGTTCTACTTAGACTATGTAAAAAACCACCCCTTTTTTATCAAGGCAATCAAAGGGGCTGTAACTCTGGAGAAGTCTTCCACAAACCTTCTATAGTACCCCTCTAAGATAAGAAATTTGTGCACTCTGACACACTCTTTGGTGGATCCCAAGAAAGCACTGCATCGATATTTTCTGGGTCCATGGCTAAACCATGTTAAAAAATGACATGTCCCAGAAAGTGAACCTCATGAATCCAGAACTAGCACTTTGAGAGCTTTCCGTGAAGCTGGTGCTCTCAAAGAAAATCCAGGACCATCCTCAAGTTCTCTACATGTTCCTCCTCTGATGCAGAGTAGATAAGTATGTCATTGATGAACATAAACATAAATTGGTCAATGTATAGGTGAAATACCTAGTTCATAAAATCCATAAAAATGGTGGGGGAATTCATCACACCAAAGGGAATCACTAGGAACTCATAGTGTCCATAGTGACATCAGAATGATAAATTTGGAATATTATCCTCACGAACCCTCAAATGATTATACACAAACATGAGATAGATTTAAACAACCATCTTTCACCTCACAAATAGTCAAAGAGTTCATAAATCCTTGAAAAAGGGTACTTGTTCTTTATCGTGGCCTAGTTTAGATGATGACAATCCATGAAAATATGCAAAATCTTGTCCATATTTTTAATGAACAACACTGGGGTTGCCCAAGGGGACACACTAGGTTTGATGATACCTTTCTCATGAATGTACTATAACTGCAACCGTAGCTCTCAAAAATCGATAGGGGCCATTTGATATGTTGAAGAAGATATCAGATCAGTGCCGAGATGCAAGTCAATGCAGAACTCCATATACCGCCTAGGAGGTAGTCCCAGAACATCCTTAGGGAAAACATCCATACAATACTACAAAATTGAAGGAACCTAGATGCATGAATATCCTATTTCACCAAGGGTTATATCCTCCTTCTCATAGAACCCACTTTTCTTTCCATGAGATCTCTCTCGCTAGAAAAGAAGAACATTGTCCCATCAGTGCATAGACATATGAATTTTCTATAGTGATAGTCAATATGGGATCATACCGTGGAAAGATAATACATACCCAAGATGACATATTAGGGTTCCATTGTGACAACCAAAAGGTTCCATGTGAACCTCTCTCCACCAAGTGATAGCTCACACTACCGACATATAAAAGATACAGAAGAAGTGTTCCCTATAAGAACCTCAAGATGAAGCTTCTTGGATATTGACTCAACTGGGAGCTCCATATCTTGCAATAGGAGTATAAATATAAAGGAATGAATGTAAATTGGGTCTACTAATACTGAATTAAGAGTAGAAAACACATATATCATACCACTTATCATCTTTTGTGCTACATGATCATAAACCCCCAAAACCTGCAATTGTCTGCGACCCCGACCACTAACTCCATAATCCTAATGTGGGATACCTGATGGTGGTGTTGGAAGGATATCATAGCATCTTCCACAACCCATAGCTCCTTTTTCCCCTCTGCAAGTTCCTCCTCCCTTGGAACCACCCTATCCACACTCACAATATTCCTGATCATGATGCTACCTTTACTGTGGTGGTTCATCAAATATATACCTATGACGATCGACATGTATGGTTAATAAATTTCATGCTATGTGACCTCACATGACACAAGTAAATCACCACCCCTCTATAGTCTTCCCTGGCGCTCTATGATGCATCTGACCATATTCATAAGTCTGATCATAGGGAGGTCTCCTATACCGAGATCCCGACGCCTGGCGTCTTATAGATATTTCAGATGACTCAGCTTTGTGGAACCCACTACTAGTTCCATTTATCTGGAATCCCTCTAAAATAAAGCTCTCTATCACTGGTGGTCACTCCAAAACCCTAACATAGATGGGGATGCACAAGGGAAAAACGCTGGATCAGATCTCTCTACAGGGTCCCTACTCAAAATTTTGTGCTTAGATATAGCTATCTTGGATCATGTAAAGGGAGTACCATGTAAGGTCTATAAAGATCTATATGTACTTATCCACCATAATCCCTCTATACCGTAGCTCTATCCACTCCTAGATCCGGACTGAGAACAAGCAGGATGGGTAGTGCTCCTTATAAAACAAAAGATGGATGTAGGTCCATGAGAGTGTCAAATCATTGTGCATCTACATAATAAGGCTCAAATAGTGCCTATATTCTCTTTGGAAAGGCTATATACCAGTGAAACCACATGATATATCGGTTTCTGAATGAGCCTGATGATAGAAACCACCAACTCTAGCCAATCCTGTAGTACCTTAGGATCTAGCTAGCCACCAAATCTCTGTGGCCTTTGGCACTGGAACTTGTAGAGTGCACTAAGCCTACGTGCATCCTTATCCTGATCTGCTGGGATAATATATTTCTCAATAATGGAGGTGCTACTACCTTCCCACCTAGAGGAAGGTTTCGTAGGATGGACACTAAACTAAGGCATTTTTGCTAATCAGATCGCCACCACAATCCATAACTGGTATCCTGGATGGCTGTCGTCATGTAGGAATCTTAAGATTTATAAAGATGTACCATGATAAGATGAGAATATATATAACAAAAATGGGGTGTTTAATCAAGAAATACACTCAAAGACTCAATCCTATATTATGTACGTACCATTGATCCCTGGAAAAAATTTCTTAGTATGCCAAGTCAACAAGCAGGTAGTCAAGGTCCTAGTGAATGGATATGTCAGCTGCCCACACCATCATCAGACTCCCTAGCCTGAGATATGCACTCAAGAATATTTGAAACTATTTCCCTAAACCAAAAAAATCCTTTTAAGGGTTCTAGTCCGAACAATGTCCCATGGAATGAACTTTATTTGAAACCAATCTGTCATGACCCAACCCAAGCCAGGGTTTGAGCTGTAACCACCCCAAGCCTGCCTCCATAGGCCATAGGGTGGAGACTAGTGATGAAGGCATAAGTAACTCGAGGAGTCCCTTTCCTAAGTACTTGTACACAAACACACACATCAGTTTCAATGCATAAGTGAAGAGGGAAAGAGTAAAATTTGAAAAAAAAGCTATAAAGTAAACAAAGAATGGTTGAAACTCTAGAGAATAAAAAAGTATGGCAGAATAACTGAAAAGTAAAGGGGAAAAATACAAACCCAACTAGAAATATGTCCCAACTTGAAAAAACTGGAAAAGTAAACTACTGAGAGAGCCCATATTTTAAATCCCAAGCCATGACCACCGTACATGGTCCAACGTACTAGGTATCCCTAATCTCCTCTGTAGTGATGACCGACCTGTTTTTCGTCTACATAAGACATGACGCGTTCTATAAAATCCCATGTAGGGGTGATTATATACATACCCAAAAGGACACCTTGAAATCTGAAGGGGGAGTATTAAGAGATAAAAAAGGATTATAAAGTCATTAGATACAAGATACGATGAAATAGAATAACTCAACCCAAAAAATATTAAAAGTAACCTCGTCTAAACATAAGGGTCTAAACATGATGAGTAGATGAACTACCCATCGAGTCTTCTCCACCCATAACAGGAGAGTAGACTCATCCAACCACAAGAAGCTAGAGACAGAAAACATGTGGCATACTCTACAAATTTTCGCCTCTCCTGGAAGGAGAGTAACCAAATACAAGGTGTGGATACAGAATAATATATATATATATATATATATATATTATCATTCAAAATAAGCCCAAATAAGAGAGTAAGGGGATCTCTATCTCACAACTAATCCCAAGAAGAAGAGCAACAAATAGTTCCAAAAGTCCATCAATGATTCCCAACATCTCACACGTCTTCCCAGGAGTAACCGTGCAAGTCAAGACATGCCTCATCACTATACCACATATTCTAGGGGCCACAAACATGAAGTAGAGGACCGATGCCCTATTACATCAGGGGGGTTCCACTCTGAAGTATCCATAGAGGGCCAACACCCATGCTAATGGGGGTTCCACTATAGTGTCATGAGGACCTTCACCCTATGCTGATAGGGGGTTCCACTCGGTAGTGTAGAGGACCCACACCCATGATAATGGGGGGTTCCATATAGAGTTTGAGGAACCATGCCCTGGTACATCAGAGGGGGAGGGGGGTCCACTATGGTCATCGAGGACCCATTCCCTAGACGATAGGGGAGTTATACTCAGAAGGTAGCTATAAAGAAACCACAACCATATTTATGGGGGGTTCCACTCTAAAGGTCTAGAAACCCACTACCCATATTTACTAGAGGGTACACCTTAGTAATATCTGGTGATTCTACCCAATCACAGCTAGTGTCAGGTGTCGTCTTAGAAACCGCCATGCCCGAAACATTTCACATCGTATCTCAAAAGACACAACTAAGCGAACCATAATATTTTATATGAAAAAAAACATAGGTTAGGATACTAATATACCAAAATCCAAGATCAAACAAAGGATGTATGGAACCTTGAAAATTACTCAAAAGAGGTCAAGGAGTACACAATGTATAAGGGGAACCGCACAACATATGGTCCCTCTCCATCACCTGGATGTGTCCCTGGATAACACATGGCTCTCATACCATGTAGTAGTACACACTGTGTAGGTGGACTAAATGGAGTGTCCAGGATAACTAGGACTAGGCCACGTCCTTTTGGTCATGTCCATGTACCAGACCCTATGTCCGTGTATTCTGGCACACGACTATGTACCTGGCCATGTACTTCCACATGGGTACTTCCACATGGGTTCCGATCCATATGATCCATCACATGGGTAGTCCAACCAGGGAAGGAGTACATGGAATGTGGGAGGGATACAAGCCGTTTAATCCTAAATTTTTCCTAAAATCCTAGCCACCGCTGCTGAGGTGACACAAGCTATGTGTCCATCCCCATACACAACCTGTAGTCAGGTTTTCAAAAGAATCTTAAGATCAGATTTTTGTGCCCAATTATGTTTTCAAAACATTTATTTAAGCCCTATATTCAGAAATAAATGGTAGATCTAGCTAAAAATCATATTTTCTATCCATCGTTCAATGAGAATCGGCCTCCAGTGGTTCGTTAGGGGGTCGTTGTATGAACATTTCTTCATGGATCCTTCCACCTTCATAGATCCGACCTTCTATTGTCAAAATTATTATTTAAAACTTGTAAAAATCCTAGATATATTCTCATTTTGTCGATCCATGCTTTTTTTTATTGATCCGTCATGGTTTCGGGGGCCTGATCGGGCTCGGTGCCACCCGACAATGTCGAACTAGTACTGCGGGGTCCTACCAGTGACAAAAGTAAAGAATAAATGGGATAAAAGCACCATAAAAAGGGTTAAATGGTATTTTTCGAATATTTCTTGTCCAATGATCAAGAATGGTGATATGAAGTTAGAAACCAATGAAATAAATTAAGATTACAATACACAGGCACATGCAATTGGCCACAATTGGCGCATATCCAAGAAAAAGGATGGATCTGCTCAATCAATTTAATCAAAGTGAGTAAATAAAAAATTTAAGATCCCTTACTAGATTTTGTATCATTCTTTGAGGAAGAACATACACACCAATGATCTAGAGAATCCATTGTGTTTACTGTATCCTGATCTAATATGACCTGGCATTTCATCATCGTCTGATGAGATTCACTAATAAAGAAGGATGGAAGAGATCTAGAATTATACCAAGGTTTATGTGGATAAAACTAGAGAATTCATCATGTAATTAATCTTATATATCATTTTTCTATGTCAAAATGAATGAATGAATGAATTTAATAATTAATTAATTCACTGAATGTATCGCCAACGAGTGAGGATTCCCAACACCCTACAATGACCCATTTTATGTCGAACCTAAGGTAAAAATAACATTCCAAAATCAAATGTGGTCTCATATTTATGATACGAGCTTTTATTTAAGATTTATTCATTTTATTTAAAAATCTACGTGTGCACAATATAAAATATATTTATATTTTTATAAAATTAATTTCGGGAACACTGGGCCACAGAATCACACGTCATCTCATTTCATAGATTTGTAAATATATATAGAAATATTTCAAAGTATTAAAAGGAAAAAAATGTGTCTATACATTCTCAGTCATCACTTCCACAAGTTCTAGACCCAAAAACACTATTTCTCTGAACTTATCCATGCACGTCAGAGTTCAAAATCTATTTCCATACAAGGATTATTATGGTTCCATATTAATGATGGAGTGGTAAATTTTATTTTAAGAAAACTCTAAAAGAGGTAAATACTGATCCCAAATTCCTTGGTAGTTAAGAGATAATAACCTTGGAATATCTTCCAATGTTTATATAGTCCATTCAAACTACCCATTTATTTGAGGGTGATATGGAATACTGAGATTAAGCTCTATATCAGTATCCTTATGGAGAATCCTCTAAAATTTTGATGTGAACCTTGGGTCCTAAACAGAGACTATTAATAAGGGTGTTCCATGAGGTCTAATAACTTCATTTATATACAACCTTACAAGATGCTCTAAGAAAATCTTCTTTAATTAAAAGGAAATGTTCCAAATTTGTGTGATGATAAAGAATGACGCATATAACATTACTCCCATTAGATTTCTTAGGAAACCTAGTGATAAAATCCATAGTAATATTATACCTCTTCCGTCTTGGTATAGGTGGAGGCTGTATTAATCCCTCAGGAAGTTGTATTTCAGCATTCGTTTACTATCATACTCGGCATCTTACAATATAATATGCAATTTCTCTCTTAATATTTTCCCACTAGAGGTTATATTGGATATACCTATACATCTTAGTACCACCAAGATTTATGGATAAGTTTTATCTATGAGCCTCATGCAAAAAATCCTTTTTCAACTCCGGTATATATGGAACTTGTAACCTCATACCCAAAAATAAAAATTCATCATCACCAATGTTGAACTCTAGAAATTTCCCATGCATCTCATCTTCCATATTATTTTTTAGGGATTTATAAACATGTTGAGATTTCTTAATCCTCTCTAATAAAAATAGTTGGGTAATTACATGGAATAAGAATAATGATTTTTCTTCCATTAAAATACCCAAGTCTATATTTATTAGGAATTTGAGAATTGGATTGTTTTTTACCCCCAATGTGGATACGATATCATGGTATTTTCTAATCAAAGAATCTAATACCTTTTTTTATTTCCCCATATGATAATGGATAAAACAGTCATAATCCTTGATTATTTTTAACCATTTTCTTTACCATATATTAATATCTTAATTAGTAAAGATTTTTTTAAACTTTTTCTATCGGTGTATATGTCACATCTCTATCCTTAGAGGTAATGTATCCATATCTTTAGAGTAAATATTATTGCCACAAATTATAAATTAGGAGTTGGATAATTAATCCCATGGGGTTTCAACTGCCTTGATTCGTAGGACATAACTCTATTATTTTTCATTTGAACACATCCAAGACCGTTCCTTGAAGCATCACTATAAATAAAAAAGTCTTCTTCACTAGATGGAAGAGTCAATAAATTCACACTCACCAATATCCTCTTTAATTATTCAAAAATATCTTCACATTCCTTTTTCTATGTGAAATTAACCCCCTTACATGTTATCTTGGTTATCATATTATCCAATCAAGAATGTTTAAAAAAAAATCATAGATATTATCACACTAACCCAAGAAAACATTGTATTTTATGTTATGTCAGTAGGTATTAGAAATTCCTTACAAAGAGACCCATGATGGATTAAAAAATTATAGGGGTGGGGTGAATTAGTGGTTCTTTTTATTAAATAATTTTATTTTTTATTTTTACCTCTTGAACTTGTTATGGTTGTCGATCCACTGAATATTATCTCTCAATCTCACTTTGTGTGCAATTGTAAAAATTGAGGGAGAAAGAAACACACAATATTTATGATGTTTATACAAAATAATACTCCTTATTGTAACTTTTTATTCCCCCTATCTACTAATTATTCACTATCAAACATGTTATTACAATTTCTTTCAGCACCAACTGAAAGTCTTCTTATATGGATCCAACTGAGAGACTCATGATTTTAGATCCAACCAGAAGAATGTTTCTCCAACTCCAACTAAGATAATATTATTGAATTAAACTCTAACCAAAATACTTATGTTCTAGATGTAATTGAGATACTCCTCTTTCTTTTATCTCCAACCAAAATATGTATTCTATGTCTCCAACCTAGTGACTCATCTTTCTCCCTACTCCAACTAAGAGACTTCTTGCTTTTGGAACAAACCAGAAGACTTTACCTTTATTCAAGGGTTGATACACTGTTATATTAATATATAATCTTCCTCCATGATCTTTTAGGATCTTAATAGATTTTGTAAACTTCAAGTATATTCAATATCCATTGGTTGGGTCTATTGTCCTTGCTCAATTATCTATGATCACCTATACTTGATCAGTTGCCTCAGTGAAATTATGATCGGGCTTGAATTTTTATTTATGATAATGAAGTCTTAACCTCAATTAGATGTGTGTAAGTTATGAACAGAAATTATTTACTGATACTTTATGAAAGAAGGGACTTACATAAATCAATGAAACTTTCTTCTGGAATTATCAAGTAAAACTCATCAAGTACACTTCATGTATGAAAGTGTAATGTTTGATGCATGGAATATTGAAATGTTGAAAACCATTTACTTGTATTATTATTTTATGTTCTATTATCAATTCTATTTGGGTATCTCAATTACTCAAGATATGCATGCATGTATTTTATACATGTGTATGCACTATCAACTATTCATTTCTCCCTACCTTTTATATTACTTTTCACAATAGGTTTAGGTATCACATTGTTCACAAGTTCCTTCATGAAAACCTGAATGGGTGGTGCAGAGATTCTTCTTCCTTGTGTGAAATAATGTTTGTCACTGTTCTTCTTCTTCTTCTTATTCATGAGACACAATGTAAGTGTACACTGCCTTTCTATACCTCACAGTGTTCATGCAAAACAGAAGAATATGCGTAAGGGTATCATGATCTCAAATGGATTCATAGTTCAAGTTTATTCACAAAGAAAATTGAGTTTTCTTTTGAAAAGTTGAGTTCCCATACCTTCATATTATCTTTCATGTAAGGCTATTGCAAGATGGATTATCTCTTTACAAACTAGTATGATCTCTTAGAGTACTTAGCAAAACCCTCATCCAAGGGTTCTTATCCTTTTATAGGCGAGTAACCACCACCTATTCTCTGAGAATAATGTTGTGTCAAAGAGAATCATCATTGGGCTGAAAATCTCAGCATATCTCAATATTTTGAACCCCATATATTTCAACATCCTCAATTATTCCTACAATGAAAAACAAGGTATCACTCATTTTGTGAGTTCGCATTATCTCCTCTCATAAAAGAAATATTTTTCAGCATTTAAAACCTTAGAACACATGTCTGTAACTTAGATTCTCAAAAAACTAACTACAACTGTGTTTACATTCTTCCATGTCGACTTCTTAGAGTAATAACATGCATGTAAGACAATGATTACATAAACGAAATCTGGTTGATCCTAAATGACTCATCCTGTTAGAATTATTATGGAATATGGATGGTTTATCGATTGATGGAAGTCCGACCTGAACTTCAGCATGTAGAAACACTTAGATGAGGATTGAGAGGTTGAATACAACACTGCATCAAATGAATAGTTCAGATCAACCCCATCAGCTAGCCTATGAAATTTCTAAAACATTAAAGGTAGATGAACAATACCCCACTTTTCCATAATCCAACTTTAGACATGCGATATGTCTGGCCTTCAGTATATCAAGAATACCATGTTGCTAGACCACCTTTCTATGGAAGTGGGGGATTGTCACCCGCATACACCTCAACCATGAAACATGGGACACATTCACCCATATTGTCTTAACAACACCCCTTGGACCAAGCTATACACTCCTCTAAATATGCACTCCTATGGGCCTTATACATGGTCCCACTCTCATACCTACTGCAGTACATGCTTCTTGGGATGGCTCTCCCACGAAGTTGACCCTCGAGTCCCCCATGTGTGGTTGATGGGTTGTCCGTTGTGGTCTTGTAATAATTGTAATTTCTTTGAAAACCCTCTATAAAAATAGCTAGAAAATATTCTCATTACCCATAAAAAATGCCAAAAAATATTCTAAAGAATCCTGATTAATCTCTACTTCCTCTTCAAATATTCTTCATGTAAAATGTAAATACATTTTACATGGCCTTATTTTAATTACTCATGCAATAATAAAATATTTCATAGCCTCCTTCCAATTATTCTTCTTCTCCAAAAATTATAGTAATCAACATGTACTCCTCAACACATGTCCTTTACATTAAAAGATCAATTAAACAATCATCACATTTACATGGATAATTGTCTAAGAATGACATCCAATGTCATAAAACTAATATATAAAAATTATCCAAGAATAAACACTTATCACCATCAAATTACCAACACATATTAACATATCATTGACAAAAAATGAAACACTAGGCCCAACCCCCCCCCCCCCCCCCCCATTTCATTTTGTTATCAATATATCTTAACATATTTAAAATTCAATATGTGTGACCAAAACCCCTATCTCATATCATTTTTTCTTATGAAAAAAAAGTTTTCTCACTTATATGAAAATCTATTAATCAATTCTAAGAGATGGATAATATCACATGATTTTCTTAGGAGTGATCCTTTAATTAATTAACTTTAAGTCTACATGGTCTAACCCAGTGTAGAAAACAAGAGAGATACAACCAAGGTTGTCTATGCTGTCCATAAAAAACCATGAACATGAAATCATGCATAGAAATTATCAATTATTATTTAAGGGGTTGTGAGTAATTAGATTTATCATAGAAATGAACAATAATTCACACACTTCAAAATACACATCATAAAGTTCTAGTGAAAATAAATAACTCCCCCTTTGTCTCAAATTTCTATCAACAAAACACCCCTTTAATTGATATAATAAATATAATTATGAATGATGGATTAAAGTGTGATTTAAATACCTTAATCTTCATATTTTAAATCCATATAGAATTTCCAAATTCACTAGAGTTTAGTAGAATGATATATTATTTTCAAGATTTCTCCTCCATAAGGGAAACACACTTTGTAACGACCCGAAATTTTGAATAAATATTGTTTCCTAATTTTGTGTGTTATTTTATTTTATTTTTTTATACTCAACAAAAATGTTTCATTTGATAACATGAGTATAATTAAAATGAGACCATTGGGCTTTGAATGTTATATGACCATTGGTTAATATGACCACTGGAAACTAAACGTTTTGATTATTGCCTCTAAATACAAGTAATCTTGGTTAATTATTATAGAAAGAAGATTCGATGGCCTCACCCAGTAGTCTTGGACCGATCGAAGCCCATCTAATAGAACTTGGGAAGGAGGTAGCACAACTGGGCTTTGCTCTGGACCAAACCCAAGACGAACTTCATCATGTGAAGCTAGAACAGAATCACCTTTGCGAGAAGTTCAAACTAATAGAAATTACTACTCGTGCGATGTTAGCCGAGCCTCCCTTAGATTCTCTCACCTTAGCACACCTTACACTTAGGTCCTATGCTGGTGTGATAAGGGGCTATGTAAGGAGACCGTAACTGTCTTGTGTAATCCTTTGTTTTAAATAAAAAATTGGGATTTCTTCTTATGATGAAGTTTATGAATTTTCAAATGACCGGATAAATATAGTAGGCATATTTTTGATGAATTTTAGAAAAATGATATTTTAAAAATGGTTATGTAAACCTTAAATAATTAGAAATGTGTAGTGATTTTCGAAAAATGGTCTTCTATAATTATGTTCAGTACGAAATTTAGAGTCTAATAAGATCAACTTAATTTTTGATGAATAGTAAATTATGAATAGTGATTTTATGATTAGGATTAGTAATGTGTCCAAATGGATTAGTAATCTCACTTAAAGAAAGTATTAATATAATCTAGGCACCTTGATTAAGTAATGTGATTCAATAAAATGGTTAAATAATGGTTTCATAAATTATTATTCAAGTATTAGTTTTTTCAGGTGAATAGTGTTTTTTAATTAAAAATTTAATTAAAAATATTTAGAAAATTATTTTTATAAAATGGATTTCATTTTTGAACTCAGAGCACTGATATTATGCTATGATAATTTTTTGGGTTTTTTCTGAAAAAATGAATTTTTGGTGAATAGTGTTTTTATTTAAAAATTAAATTAAAAATATTTAGAAAATTATTTTTATAAAATGGAGTTCATATTTGTAATCAGAGCGTTGATATTTGGTTAAAGTGAAATTTTGGGATTATTTTGAGAAAGTTGAATTTTCGATGAATAGTGAAAATACAGTTTTTAAGTTACGGGTGTCTAATGACATCATTAAATGATGTATTAAGTATGTAATCCAATATGGTAGACTTTTGAATAGTAAGATAAGGTATGAGGTGTCCCAAGTGGCCAATACCATGGGCAAATACCATGGGAAAGCCCATGGTTTTTCCAAAACCACTAATGAGGTGTCCCTTGGCCATTAATGCCTTGTCCCCTCACTTTCCCTATAAATACCAAGACATCCTCTCATACATTCGACTCCACACTCTCCCCCAACGAATTTCTGGTCTCATTACCTCCCAAGGAGTCCTCCCATGGTTCCCCCAATCCCTCAAGGTCCCAACCTTTGAGTTTTGAGAGTTATGTTTTAAGGTAAGGGATCTGATCTCTCTCTTTCTTTTCAAGAAATATCTTTTACGTAATTTCTTTTATGCTCCATGTTCTTATGTTAAAGGGTGTTCTTTTATACTCCTCTTACTGCCCTTTTAATGTTATAATAATGAGAGATCCCCTCTTACTCTCATTATTTCGTTTTATGATGTTTTAAGTGGCGTCGTTAGGCTGCCGAAATTTTTGTAACAGATTCTTTCTCCCTTCTCATTTTTCAAGATCTATTATCATGTAAAGTATTTCAAGTTCCTTTTTATTATTTTGGGGTATGATCTCTAAATTTATCATACTGATATTTTATGATCATATGATGAGAGACCCCATTTTATCTCTTCAATTCAGTATTTTGATGTTTTAAGTGGCGCCGTTAGGCTGCCGAATTTTTAAGTGGTTCTTCACCCTTCTCATTTTGAAGTTCTACTTTCATGTCAGTTCTTTCAAGTTCCTTTTTGTTATGTTGGGGTATGATATCTATATCTATCATACTGGACTCTTATGTTCATATGATGAGATACCCTATTTGATCTCATCAATTCATTTTTTTTGAAGTTTAAGTGACGCCGTTAGGCTGCCGAATTTTTAAGTGATTCTTTCACCCTTCTCCTTTTCAAAGTTCTAATTCCATGTCAAGTCTTGCAAGTTCCTTTTTATTATGTTGGGGTATGATCTCTATATCTATCATACTTATCTTTTATGTTCATATGATGAGAGACCCTATTTGACATCATCAATTCATTTTTGGTTGAAGTTTATGTAAGGCTGTTAGGCTGCCAAATTTTCGTAAGAGAAATCTTATTTTTGTCTTCCTTTCATGTTCTTCATTTCATATGGTATATTTTCAAATTTCATTACCATGTTCTTAAATCCCTTATATTCTGTCCCTATACTGTTTTATGGGCCATTTATCATTGTTTGACCCATGTCCCCTCTGTATTAAATGTTTTCTAAAACCCTGTAACGTAGCTGTTGTGCTGCAGAATTTTCGTCTCAAAATGCCTCTCTCTTTTTATCAAAATTACTTCATGTTATTAAGTGAATACTCAAAGCTCTTATTTCTATAGGGTTATTCACATATATACAAAAATTTTCTATTTTAAATTCTTGGATTTACATACATGATACCCGCTTTCCCTTTCCGTGGGTTTAAAGTGATGTAAAGATCATGTCTTTAAAGTAGTTTTTAAAACGTTATGATTATGAAATGAAACCCATTTCTTTTATTCTATATGGGTTGTTTATGAAATTATTTATGATGATATATTTGGCTCACATGATAATAAAGGCAAATTTAAGGGTGTGCCCTGATAGCGCTCCAATGCATTGGGTAATGATGTAACCACTAGAGATTACAATTTTCACGATACCTTGGTGAATAACCTTGGTAATTTTCAAATGACACCTTGGGGATGGACCTTGGTGATATGTTCATGATTGTCTATGTTAAATGATGTATCCACATCATCAAGTTATGAAAATGTTATTTTTATTATGATATGCCTCATGATTTCATTCTCATGCCTTAAAGTTCTTTTCATGACCTTATTGAAGTATCTCAAGTTCACATGTAAAATATTTCTCTTGTTTCCCTTACTGGGATTTTTGATCAACCTTTCTTTTGATGTATGTCCCCAGGTTATGTGATTCAGTAATGAACCTAGGATGAAAATGAGGAGAAGCCTTTCAAGTGTTTTAGAAGAATGTTTTATGTTTTCATGTTTAAAGTTCCTGGTTTCCAAGACACTAAACCTTAAAGATCCTCGCTTTTGTAAAATGTAATGAAAGTTTATGTGATAAAAAGGTGGGATGCTATAGTTGGTATCAAAGGATGGTTTAGTTATTTGTGGAAATTAGGATATAAAAACTCTAGGAAGAACCCTATAGAAAAGTTAAAAAATAGGAAATCTTCCTGGTATTTTGGTGAGTATTGAGTAAGGGGTTGTCAAGCAAATACATCCCTGTCTGGATACGAGCAGGTAGAGGTGGATTTGGCAGAGCTGTACATAGGGGTAAAAACCGAAAACACCGCTTTGAGCTAGACTCGAACGGGAACTGGTACACGACAACGGGCCTTGCTGCACTCTTGGTTACGACACTCCCAGGGGATATGCTTTTGCAAATTCATAAGCTTAGTATGAACCATTGTTAAAGGAACAAAGATAAAATAAAATAAATATTCACATAAGAATATATGATCATGGATAACCTAGATGAGAACCTAGGGGATCACAAGTTAGGGTATACTTTTCTTCTACAAGTTATCCTTATATGCTTTCAGTTCCTTTTCATGATTATTGGCTAAGTACTTAAGCCCCTAATTATGCTTTCTCTTCTTAGTTAATGGTGGGAAATGGAAGAACATGTACCAACAACCAATGTGATAGGAAATGCGACCATTATCATATTAATATGACAGGGATGATTAGGGGATTAAAATATGATTATTATTTTGGAATACATTCACTATTTTGGGGACTCTATATGATCGAGGTAAATAGATTACTACAGTATTTTCATTGAGAAGTAAGGTTGACTTATATTTTGAAGAATCGATGAATTTAAGGTGGACTTATAGTAATTTAGGTTACTTATGGGAATGATTAACCTATCTTGGGTAAACTATGTTTAGGTTAGATAATTTTATTATAAGATGTTAGGAGTGGTTGATGTTGTTTGGAGATGAACAATGAAGTTTATTTTGGAAGACTATGTTATCAAGTCCTCCTTGTATTTGGGTTTCAATATTAGTTTGGTTTATTTTGAAGAATTTTAAGGACCGTTATTTATGGAATGGACTATGATGAACTTTGGGTAGTACCATGGAACTTTGAAGATTTAATAGTAGTTTCCATTCCTATGGGATTATTTCTTTTTGAAGAGTTGTTTTACCTTACCCTTTCTGTTTTTGGGATAATGTTTAAATATATAAGAAATAGATAGTTAATATTTTGTGGATTATAAAGATGATTCTTGTGTTTTGATGAGACCAAGTAGTTTTGAATGCTCATAGTTTGGAGAAAAGATTAGTTTTGGGTAGAAACTTATTAAAGGATGAAACTCTACATGAAGATAGGTATATTTTCTTATGTTTTTGTTTTATGTTGTAAATGAATTCCTCAAAATTATGAAAAGGAACGTAAAACAAAAACGTTGTTGGTTTACGTTTACTACTAGGTAATCAAAGACCGTTTACACACATCATAAGTTTGGGATTTTCTTATGGTTAACTTTCTCCTAATCATGTTCTCTATCACTCTCCCCCAGAACTTGACCCTTTGTTTTTCTTCCATGTCCATGTTTTCCTCCATGGAATCCTAGTATGGGTTAACTCGGGTGATCTTTGTACTTCCCTTTATTTCTTTTAAAGTAATAGTTTTTCTGACTCCTTTTCTGATGTGGGACTTTCAATGAAATTTCAAAACCCAATTTAAAAAAAAAAATTGCGAGGATGCAATTTCTTAAGGGGGGAAGATTGTAACGACCCGAAATTTTGAATAAATATTGTTTCCTAATTTTGTGTGTTATTTTATTTTATTTTTTTATACTCAAAAAAAATGTTTCATTTGATAACATGAGTATAATTAAAATGAGACCGTTGGGCTTTGACTGTTATATGACCATTGGTCAATATGACCACTAGAAACTAAACGTTTTGATTATTACCTCTAAATACAAGTAATCTTGGTTAATTATTATAGAAAGAAGATTTGATGGCCTCACCCAGTAGTCTTGGACCGATCGAAGCCCATCTAACAGAACTTGGGAAGGAGGTAGCACCACTGGGCTTTGCTCTGGACCAAACCCAAGCCGAACTTTATCGTGTGAAGCTAGAATGGAATCGACTTTGTGAGAAGTTCAAACTAATAGAAATTACTACTCGTGCGATGTTAGACGAGCCTCCCTCAGATTCTCTCACCTTATCACACCTTACACTTAGGTCCTATACTGGTATAATAAGGGGCTATGTAAGGAGACCGTAACTTCCTTGTGTAATCCTTTGTTTAAAAAAAAATGGGATTTCTTCTTATGATGAAGTTTATGAATTTTCAAATGACCGGATAAATATAGTATGCATATTTTTGATGAATTTTAGAAAAAGGATATTTTAAAAATGGTTATGTAAACCTTAAATAATTAGAAATGTGTAGTGATTTTCGAAAAATGGTCTTCTACAATTATGTTCAGTACGAAATTTAGAGTCTAATAAGATCAACTTAATTTTTGATGAATAGTAAATTATGAATAGTGAGTTTATGATTAGGATTAGTAATGTATCCAAATGGACTAGTAATCTCACTTAAAGAAAGTATTAATATAATCTAGGCACCTTGATTAAGTAATGCGATTCAATAAAATGGTTAAATAACGGTTTCATAAATTATTATTCAAGTATTAGTTTTTTCGAGTGAATAGTGTTTTTTAATTAAAAATTTAATTAAAAATATTTAGAAAATTATTTTTATAAAACGGATTTCATTTTTTAACTCAGAGCACCGATATTATGCTATGGTAATTTTTAGGGTTTTTTCTGAAAAAATGAATTTTTGGTGAATAGTGTTTTTATTTAAAAATTAAATTAAAAATATTTAGAAAATTATTTTTATAAAATGGAGTTCATATTTGTAATCAGAGCGTTGATATTTGGTTAAGGTGAAATTTTTGGATTATTCTGAGAAAGTTGAATTTTCGATGAATAGTGAAAATACAGTTTTTAAGTTACGAGTGTCTAATGACATCATTAAATGTTGTATTAAGTATGTAATCAATATGGTCGACTTATGAATAGTAAGATAAGGTATGAGGTGTCCCAAGTGGCCAATACCATGGGAAAATACCATGGGCAAGCCCATGGTTTTTCCAAAACCACTAATGAGGTGTCCCTTGGCCATTAATGCCTTGTCCCCTCACTTTCCCTATAAATACCAAGCCATCCTCTCATCCATTCTACTCCACACTCTCCCCCAATGAAGTTCTGGTCTCATTACCTCCCAAGGAGTCCTCCCATGGTGCCCCAAGCCCTCAAGGTCCCAACCTTTGAGTTTTAAGAGTTATGTTTTAAGGTAAGGGATCCGATCTCTCTCTTTCTTTTCAAGAAATCTATTTTATGTAATTTCTTTTATGCTCCATGTTCTTATGTTAAAGGGTGTTCTTTTATACTACTCTTACTGCCCTTTTCATTTTCTCATAATGAGATATCCCCTCTGACTCTCATTATTTCGTTTTATGATGTTTTAAGTGGCGCTGTTAGGCTGCCGAAATTTTTGTAACAGATTCTTTCTCCCTTCTCATTTTTCAAGATCTATTATCATGTAAAGTATTTCAAGTTCCTTTTTATTATTTTGGGGTATGATCTCTAAATTTATCATACTGATCTTTTATGATCATATGGTGAGAGAACCCATTTTATCTCTTCAATTCAGTATTTTGATGTTTTATGTGGCGCCGTTAGGCTGCCGAATTTTTAAGTGGTTCTTCACCCTTCTCGTTTTGAAGTTCTACTTTCATGTCAGTTCTTTCAAGTTCCTTTTTGTTATGTTGGGGTATGATCTCTATATCTATCATACTGGACTCTTATTTTCATATTATGAGAGACCCTATTTGATCTCATCAATTCATTTTTTGTTGAAGTTTAAGTGACGCCGTTAGGCTGCCGAATTTTTAAGGGATTCTTTCACCCTTCTCCGTTTCAAAGTTCTAATTCCATGTCAAGTCTTGAAAGTTCCTTTTTTTTATGTTGGGGTATGATCTCTATATCTATCATACTGATCTTTTATGTTCATATGATGAGAGTCCCTATTTGACTTCATCAATTCATTTTTGGTTTAATTTATGTAACGCTGTTAGGCTGCCGAATTTTCATAAGAGAAATCTTATTTTTGTCTTCCTTTCATGTTCTTCATTTCATATGGTATATTTTCAAATTTCATTACCATGTTCTTAAATCCATTATATTCTTTCCCTATACTGTTTTATGGTCCATTTATCATTGTTTGACCCATGTCCCCTCTCTATTCAACGTTTTCTAAAACCCTGTAACGTAGCCGTTGTGCTGTAGAATTTTCATCTCAAAATGCCTCTCTATTTTTCTCAAAATTACTTCATGTTATTAAGTGAATACTCAAAGCTCTTATTTTTATAGGGTTATTAAAATATATACAAAAATGTTCTATTTTAAATTCTGGGATTTACAAACATGATACCCGCTTTCCCTTTCCGTGGGTTTAAAGTGATATAAAGATCATGTCTTTAAAGCAGTTTTTAAAACGTTATGATTATGAAATGAAACCCATTTATTTTATTCTATATGGGTTGTTTATGAAATTATTTATGATTATATATGTGGATCACATGATAATAAAGGCAAATTTAAGGGTGCGCCCTGATAGCGCTCTAATTCATTGGGTAATGATGTAACCACTAGAGATTACAATTTTCACGTTACCTTGGTGAATAACCTTGGTAATTTTCAAATGACACCTTGGGGATGGACCTTAGTGATATGTTCATGATTGTCTATGTTAAATGATGTAGCCACATCTTCAAGTTATGAAAATGTTATTTTTATTATGATATGCCTCATGATTTCATTCTCATTCCTTAAAGTTCTTTTCATGACCTTATTGAAGTATCTCAAGTTCACATGTAAAATGTTTCTCTTGTTTCCCTTACTGGGCTTTTTGCTCACCCTTTATTTTGATTTATGTCCCCAGGTTATGTGATGCAGTAATGAACCTAGTATTAACATGAGGAGAAGCCTTTCAAGTGTTTTAGAAGAATGTTTTATGTTTTCATGTTTAAAGTTCCTAGTTTCCAAGACACTAAACCTTAAAGATCCTCGGTTTTGTAAAATGTAATGAAAGTTTATGTGATAAAAAGGCGGGATGCTATACACTTCTTCTTTAATTTCATGGTATTCAGTAGACCCCATGAAGGAATATGTCTTCATGTTGTCTAGCAGTGATGAACTCAAACTTCTTCTTCAATTCCCTACATGTTAGTTGTATAAAATAATAGGGAATAAGGATGAACCTTCTTGTTTTTAGGAGTAAACTTTAGGCTGAGAACTGACTCTCAACCTGGGCCATTATTTTCTCCTAATTTCATTCTTCCATTTGTGTGAATCTTACATTTCTATAATAGTCATTTGAGTACATGAAGTATACAGTGTTTTCACTTTTGTTTTGAATAGAACCCACTAATTATATAGAATATCCATGTAGCTATGTGAATAATTTCTAGATTTACCACACCTTTAACACAAGTCACTATCTTTGCATGAAATAGATCTTTCCATCTCAAATTCTAAATCTAATTTATTTCCTTTGTCTTTATCATGTTTTTATTATTCCTTAAATTTCTTATCCAATTTCATTTGATTTGGATAAAAAACTAGGAATTATTTCCTAACATTATATGTCTTATCATAATATTCACATGAATTACCAATACTTTTCTATTGAAGTCTCTCCTATTTCACAACATAGGGAATATCTCTTGGTAGTATTGTCTTGAATCTCTCTTCTATGTGACCTTCCTTTTGATTAAATCTGCCACAAAATTCTTCAAACTGAGCCTTCTTTTGCCTATGGGAAATTATCTTATTAAAATGTTTCTTTCTCCCTTCGATATAGGAGAGGATCTATCATTATTTTTCATGGTCACTGTTTGTTTACCAATATTCTTGTTTTGTTCACATACCAAAGTTGACTTGTCACCTTTAATTTTCTATGGATATCTCTTTTTTGGTGTAGGTATTTTATTTTCTTAAATTTTCTTCTCATAAATTCAGGACTTATATTATTTTCATGAATAGACATGTTATTACAGCATTCTAGTGCCTTGTTCCCAAACTTCTAGGAACACCAACAATATCCCATGTGCCTTATTCTTTTTCTTTTGTGGTGTAGTTTGTTTTTATTTAACATATTATAAACCTTTATTCTTTTGAGTAAAACCACCACTCCTTTGGAAACTTATTGGGTAATATATCTTCATACATCCTTTCTCATCCACCCTTGATGTGGTGGCTTTATTAGCATTTATCACCATCTATAGTTTCTCAGATTTTGGTTTGAAACCTATACCTACATTTGAAACAACATTTTTATATGATATATTGTTTGGTTTATGAGATAACTTCTTCTTAGATGATGTTTCCATGTGATAGGAGGATGAATTATTTATTTTATTGGAATTATGATCCTCAATAAAAACTTGTGTGGTAGCATATCTTTTTCCATCAATTTGGGAAGTCATATATTGTCATGAATCTTGATTATTCATTCTCACTTCTGGATTTAAACATGTGATGTTGAGGGAGTTCTTCTCATCCTCAAATGGTATCATCTTGTATTTATAATCATCCTTCAACTTCCTCAATTTTTCTTCATGCATGTTTTTTGATTCTTACAAATAATTGTCAAGCTCCATTACATTGTTTTATTTATCCTATAATTGAGTATCTTTGACAACCATAGAAACTTTGTAAATATTTTCAAGTTCATGAAAATATTCTACAAGAATTGTCTCAAGGATATCTTTCTCAAAAATAAAAATTTATAGTTATTAAACAAAATCAATATATCTTTCACTACAAAGAAAAATTATTTCATCCTTTTCTTTTATAAGTTTTGTGAAAGTGTTGGATATGCAGACCTTTTATCCAATACCTCTTCCAAAGCATCAACCTCTTCTTCCATCTATAATTTTTTTTATTCTAAATACCCATTATTCCTATAAAAATAAAATTTATAACTTCTTTGGAAACTTTATTTATATTTTATTTGAATTCATAAAGATTATTCCTAAGTGATAAATCATCAACACATCTTAAATAAGATTTATAAGAAGAATCATAATTAAAATAATTATTTATATCACCTTGATTACCGTTAGTTGGAAGTGTCCCAAGATTTAATGTAATATTATTATTCAACTTCCTTGCCATTATTTACTTTGTATTATTCTGAGTCTTGTAAAAAATATCAATTTGATGTAGCTCACTAGTTTCCTAAAATGTATACTTCATAAAGACTCTATTGAATCTTTGGAGGGAACCTTTACTATGATAATAATTATATAGTCCTATAATGGATTGACCATTGAGAGGGTAGGGGTGAATCAAGGGTTTCTTTTTATGAAATCCATTTATTTTTTAATTAAACATATCGATTTTTTTAAAGTTCTCTATCCAATCAATATTGTTTCTCAATCTCACCTCATGTACAGTTTTAATAATGGAGAGAGATAAGAACACATTATTTAAATGGTCCAGAAAAATCCTACTTCTTACTGTAACCAGTTATTCCCCCCAGTTATAGATTCTTCACTATTAAACAAGTGATTACAACTTCTTTCAACTACAATTGAAAGGATTTTTTTATAACTCCAACTGGGATAAACCTACTTATTTTGGCTCAAAACAAAAGTCTTCTTCTCACTCAAACTTAGAGACCCCTGTTACTTTCAATTCCAACCAAAATACTTCTAATTCGACTCTAACTGAGAAACACCTATTACTCCCAAATCCAACTAAGAGACTTCTTGATCTTGGAACCAACCAGGGGAATTCAACTTTCTTTACGAATTAATCCAATATAGGATGATTATCTAATCTTCCTTTATAATCTTGTAGGATCTTACTTTCTCATGTACACTTAAATTATATTCAACAACCATTGGAAGACTCTATTAGCCTTGATCAATTATCTATGATCACATGTACTTGATCAGTTGCATCAGTTCAACTATACCTGATCTTGAATTAATCCTTTTGATAATGAGGTCCCAACCTTACTTAGATGTGTGCAATTTGTGTACACAAATTATTCACTGATACTTTATATAAGAACATACTTTCAAAAATCAATGCAACTTCCTTCTTTAATTCTCAATTTAAACTCATCAAGTACACTTCAAGCATGGAAATGTAATGTATGATGCATGCCATCTGAAACCCTATTACATTAAATTTCTTGTATTATTATTTTATGTGATATTATCAATTTTGTTTTAGGAATATCAATTACTCAATCTATTCTTGTATGTATTTTATGCATGTGTATGCGCTTACAACTATTCACTTCTCCCTACCTTGTGTACTACTTCTTCACACAACAGGTCCATGTATCACACTATTCTCAAGTTTCTTCATGAAAAAATCAATGGGTGGGTCCAATATTATTATTTGTTGCATGAAATAGTGTATGTCACTATTATTATTATTATTCCTAACATAGTGTAAGTGTACACTTTCTTAAAAAATCTCATAGTGTTTGTGAAAAACATAAGGATACACATAAGGGTATCATTCTATTGAATGGATTCATAGAATAAGGTTCTTTATAAATATCTTGGACTGCTATTTTTACAAGTTGAGTGCCCAAGACTTCCTATTCTTCTTTACATAAGGCTATAATAGGAGGTATTATCTCTTTTAGAACTATAAGGGTACACAATGGCTTTGTTTTTTTTTGAAAAACATGAGCTCTCAAAATAAGAAGCAACACCAATAGCTGAGGGTTCTTATAATTTTATAGTCATGTACCCACTACCTCTTATTTGATAATAATTCTGTGTCAAAGAGAATCATAATTGGGCTGAAAATATCATTGTATTTCAATATTTTTAATCCTATATCTTTTAACATCCTCAATTAATCTTATGTCAAAAAACAAGGAGTCTCTTGTTATATGAGTTCACGTTAGCTCCTCTCAATAATGTGATATGCTTCATCATTTTAAATATTCAAATTCATGTTTTTATCTCAAATTCCTGATAAGAAGACCAGAAATATGATTGTATTAAGACATGTTTAATTATTCGTGTAACAACATGAATGAATGACATAGATTGCATGCATAACATTAGGTCAATCCCAAATGACTCATCCCATTGGAATCATCATGGAAGATGGATAGTTTCTCAATCGATGGATGTATGACATTAACTCTGGCATTAAAAAACACCCAGATGAGGACCAAGAGGTTAATGAAAACACTGGTGTCAAATGAATGGATTAGATCAACCCCACTGGATGACCTAAAACATGTCCATAACATTAAAGGTGTAGGAATAGTACGCTAATTTTCTGCAATCCCTCATCAAACATGCGTTATGTCTGGAATTTGGTATATTGGTAACCCTATGCCTCTACACCACCATTTCATGAAAATGGGTGATCAATATCTGCATACACCTCACCCACACCACATAGACCACACTCACTTAAATTGGACCATTGAAACCCCTTGTCCCAAGCTATGTGCTCCTCCAACATGTGCTCTTATGAGCCTTATACATTGGAAAATTTCATACCTTCTACCATGAAGGCTCCTTGGGCTGGCTCTCCCACGAGGTTGAACCTCAGGAACCACATGTGTGGTTGCTATAAAAAGAGTTGGCCAATATTCTCATTACCCATAAAATAATTCCAAAACATATACTCAATCATCCTTCTTCATATCCTCTTCCTATTAAAATATTATTTATGTAAAATGTAAATACATTTTACATGGTCTCCTTTTAATTCCTCATGAAATAATAAAATATTGCATGACCTTCTTCAAATTCATCTTATTCTCCAAACATTGTAGTAATCGATGTGTACTCCTCAACACATGCCTTTGACATTAAAATATCATTTAAAAAATCAACACATTTACATGTATAATTGTAAAAGCATGTAATATAATGTCATAAAGTTAATGAATAATAATTCTCCATGAATTACCACTTCTCACCATGAACTTACCAAACACATACTGATATATCATTGACAACAAATGAAACACTAGCCCAAACACCTTATCAACCTTTAATTTTAATGGGAAAAAATATATACCATCCTCGGACACAGTATGACTAAGGAAAGAAACTTATTGAAGCTAAAATTCACATTTAATAAGTTTCCCATATAACTATTTTTACTCAATACCTCAATAACAATTCATAAATGTGTATCATGCTCCTCATAAAACTTAGAGTATATAAGAATGTCATCAATAAATAACACCACCAAATTATCAAGGTATTTGTTGAATACTCTATTCATAAAATCCATACACATATAGAGATAATTTATTAATCCAAATGACATTACTATGAATTCATAATGACCATAACTCATACAAAAAGATATTTTTAGAATATCCCAATTCTTAACTTTTAACTGATGGTATCTAGAATAAATATGAATATTCAAAAATAATTGATCCCCTTGAATTTGACCAAAGTGGTCATCAATACATAGAAATGGATAATTATTATTTACATTAATTCCATTAATTTTCCTATAAACAATGAATAATATCATTGTCCTATTATTATTATTCATAGAAAAACACAAACGATCCCCATAGTGAAACAATCAGATGAGTGAAACCTTTATTTCATAAGTCTTGTGTTTGCTTCTTCAAAACAACTAAATCCACTGGATCCATCTTATATGGTGGCTTAGATTGTGGATTCACATCATAGATGTGATAATGGATAATTAAACTTCTTGATCAGTGGATAATATAGGAAATTAATTAAGAAATACATAAATATATTCCTACACAACTGGTACCTCTTATATTATTAGAAAACCCTTAATCACCATAGATTTAATCCCATACCTATCCTCCTTAAGAATTTATTAAGCTGGGTCACTTAGGGTGGTTCAAGAAAATAGTCAGGTAATAAAATCTCTTCTTGAAAAAGAAGTAATTTTTTACTTTCAATATTAATTATAACTTGTTTCTCACTATAATAAATTATTACTTTTTAATTTGAGATCCAATCCATCATCAAGATTACATAAAAATCCAACATAGGTATGATGATTACATTTGTAACTATAAAACACACATGTATCATAATTTAAACTACTTAGTGTATCTTTATTGAAATAAAAGTACCATTCAGTGTTCTAACTGATAAATTATTCCTTAGTATAGAATGGGTGATTGAATATTATTTACAAATATGCATTATTTAAAGGAACACATAGATCTAGAATCAAAAAATGTATTAGATAACTTTTAATGTATAATTAAAGTACCTACTAACACATCATTTAGATCTTCAACTTCATCCACTGTTATAAAAAAAGCATGAAATTGATACAAATGCCTCTTTTGTAGAATATTATCTTGGTGATTAGAGTATTAACTAGATTAATTACCCATATCCATATATTGGAATCATTTCACATTGATTTCTTCCCTATTTCCTTTACACTCATGAGCCTGATGACCTTTTTCTCCACATTTAAATCTTACACCCAATACATTTAAATAGGTTACTAGGTGTACCCCCACATTTATTACCTATTGTTAAATATAAAATTACTTTATTTTCATCCCAACTACTCTTTACACATGGTGATACACTATCCTATTCTTCTCAGGTTTCCATTTATTAAAAAATATTTGGAGAACTATTTATTTTTGATAACACTTGCAACTATCTCCTCATATGTTGAGTAATTATGAGATACCAAAGATATTAAAATACTAGGATTTAAACCACCAAAGAAGTGATCAATATTTTTTTCATGGCTATGTAGATAATCCACAAAACACCTTGACAAAATTGTAAAATTATCATCATAACCAGCCATCATCTATTATTATTTTTGTCTTAGGTTAAATAATTTTCTTTTTATCTCTGAATGTTACTCTAGAGGAAAATACTTTTCCAGGGAAATTAATTTGAATTCAATTTATTCTATGTTTTAAATCTATTCTATTTCCTTATTATTTTTAATTAAGTACTACCATTGGTTATAATCACTTATTAGATGATACACCACCATAATGCATTTTTTATCAGATCTCTGTAAATCTAAAAATATTTTCTCTAGAGACTCAATCCATTTTTTCCTCCATGGGATTAGTGGAGGCACTAAATGGTAGAGTTTTTTTCCCCATAAAATTATCGTAAGTGGTTGATCCCTATAGAGGGGAAAATGGGTAATCTATGCGGGCAATATTATTTAACATAACCTGAGTCAATTATCCTATATTAGTCATAATTTTCTCACTAGTAATATTAAATCCATTATTCTAATTATCCAGATAGTCATAAAATTGTTCATGGTTGTTGGCCTGGTTTTTGATTATCGGAGTAGGTTCCATCATTTAAAAATAATGTTATTGATTAATTAATTAACTTCTAATGCAAATTATCAAAAAGATTATATAATAATTTCTTGAAATTTTCTAGTGAAAAAATCAACATTCTCTACCTACATTTTTATTAATCTAGTTTTAAGGTTTATAATAATTATTACACTAATACCAACTTTAATTACCCTAACCTTGTTTCTCTATAGATGGTGGGTTATTTCTTACATGGAAAACAAAGTGCAAGATATTACATTACAAGGATCAATGTTTAGTAGTCCTTAGGATACTAAATACATAATGATTACATTACAACTTGGTATTTTACTACATGAAAGTACACATATTTATTCCAAAATTATATCATTAGAGTTTTTAAATCATATTATTCCACTTAATCACATAGGGAAATGGGAATATAGAGTAAAGGTGATGATCTTGAATACTCAATAAGGGAAAATGTACAACATAATGTAATAAAGGATAAATATGGCATAAGCGACATCATGATTATAATTGTAGACATAAAAATTAATACATATGTATAATCCATGGAAGAAATATAAATACATAATCACATGCATCACATAATAATATAATATATAGAATTGCATAATTCCGAACATCATAAACATATTGTAAAGGCCTTGTTCCAAGAAATTATATACAAAGGTTAAGGAAACTCCCCTTACCCTATCTTAGTTATACCATGAGACTTTTCAGTGTACTTAGGGACTATATAATTCCAACCTCCACCTACCACATAAAATTCTAATACACTCCATCACATACTAAATGATTATAGGTTATACATGGAATAATGTTAAAGGATGAAAAACTTAGAAATACAAGGTACATTCTCCCAATGAAACTTATCATACATGATCATATGGTATGAAAAAATAGATTATATGGGTCATTAATAGGTTTCTATAGCCAATGGATTAATAAGAATGTCTAAATTAATTCACTTAACACATATAAGGAATATTTATGGATTCATAGTTTTTAAAAAGTTCTAACAATGAGTGATTTGTACATAGTTATAGCTAATAGGTACATATCAAGATTAATGTTTTTTAATGTGTTTAGTAAATTGTATTTGTAGGACCCTGGGACATCGTGAGAGGGGAGGGGTGAATCAGGGTGTCAATTTTTTCTCTTAATGTGATGGATCTTGTCCCCACGTTGGTAGGAACTTCTAAAACCTGTATGATGGATATGATCAGCAATCGAACATTCACATCTAATGAGGTGACACAACAATTTTACTTGGTTCACCACTAAGGGCTACGTCCAAGGAGCATATGCCGATAGGTTTCCAGTCGTACCTAATTCCACTATTCTTAACTAGTTGTGGATTACAATGGTTCGGGCACAATCACACTATCCCAGACTCACTACCTTTACAAAAGTTCAGGGATAGCTCACTACGTCCCTTGGGTCACTCCCGTTGATTCCCCCTGGCTCACTGCCTTTGGTGAAGTCTCAGTCAGTTTATAGACGTGAGGGTCTCTTCAATAGATTCACATTGATTTATTTGCCTCTGCTTAGCACGAGACTCTTCTTGCATCAGTATCCTATGTTGATGCTCTTTTGTAATCAATCTTCTACTTTAGTGCAATAACTGAATGCACTAAATCTTTGTAATATTTTCCTCTCTTTATGCAGACCTGAGTTTAGTTGCACAAACCGTTCTTCTTCTTTTCACAAAGCACAATGAGGGTGTTAAAAACTAGTCATGTGTGTGCGGTACTACTTCTCTTCGTAAAACCAAATGGTTCTTTGTTCTTCTGTCTTCGCAAAGTATATTTGAGAGTGCTAAGAAACTATCAAAGGCCTGCAGGACCCCCAAATTTTTCATGCACCCTTCCCAGTGTCTTACGCGTAAAATTCAAACATTGTGCATAAAAACAACTTTTTGGCATGAAAAAAGGCTTTTCGAGCAACTCTTCTTTTTCATGCAGAACTTCTCTTTTTCATGCAACACCTTCTTTTTCACGCAATACTTCTTCTTTTCGTGCACCACTCTATACCTCAATTTTTCCGCACATCAGAGCTCAAGATTTGTCTAAGTTTCAAGCCTCTCTCAATGAGAGGGGTTCACCTCATATTTATAGGTGTTTTTGATCTTGCGCGTAAAACCCCTTCCTGCACGTAAAAGTGTCTCTCAGTTCCTTAGATTACGCGTGTCTTCCTTTTATTTTCACGCACCACCTGGATTTTTTCATGCACGTCATGAATTTTTCATTTTTCATCATTCTGAACATGAATTCTCTCTTGCGTGTAAAACATAAAACCCACATTTTGCGCACAACCATTTTTTCGCGCACAAGTTTTATTTTCCACGCACATGGTGCAAACATCTTCGATTTTTTCGCGCACCTCTTACCTTTGACGATTTTCAGTATTTCTGATCCGAGACACTGCTTGCGCAAAAAACTCACCCAGCTATTTCGCACAAAACATTGTTCCGCACACATTCCCATTTTTCCGCGCACAACTCTGTTTTTCCCGCAGCCCATGCCTTTACCATTTTTCAATATTCTGATTCTGAAACACTGCTTGTGAAAAAAAATTCGCTCCACTATTTCGCGCACCATGCTGTTTTTCGCGTACAACTATCCTATTTTGCACACAAACCCCCTATTTCGTGCACAACTTCCTCTTTTCATGTACCACCTTTTGAAAACAACCCATGTCTTCATTTTCCAATTTTCAGGGCAAAAAATTTGGCAAACATTGGGAAACAACTCCACCTTCAATATATGCTTCGGCCATAACCTTCATGCTTCTTTTTAGGATTTGGATTCTTCAGCAACTCTTCTTATTTCTTCACAAACTCTGCTATCATGATATATACCCTTTGATAGATTAGCTTTAGGGTCACCATAATTTGATACAATGTGAAGTTCATTATAACACCCCCACCTTTTTATAACATAATTTTTCATTACATTTTACAAAACTGATGATCTTTAAGGTTTAGTGTTTTGGAAACCAGGAACTTAATACATGATGACATAAAACATTCTACTTAAACACTTGAAAGGATTATTATTTGTTCATCCTAAGTTCATTACATCATCTCATAACCTGGGAGAATACATCAATGGAAAGGGTGAGTAGAAGGCCCAGTAAGGGAAACAAGAGAAACATTTTACATGTGAACTTGAGATACATCAATAAAGTCATGATAAATAACTTTAAGGCATGAGAAAGAGATCATGAGGAATATCATAATAAAAATAACGTGTTTCATAACTTGAAGATGTGGCTACAACATTTAACATAGACAATCATTTCTGTATCACCATGGTCCATCCCCAAGGTTTCATTAAACAATTACCAAGGTTATTCACCAAGGTATCGTTAAAATTGTCATCTCTAGAGATTAAGTCTTTACCCAATTCATTGGAGAGATATCAGGTCGAACCATTAATTTGTATTTATTATCATGTGAGACAAATATATCATCATAAAACATCTCATAAATAACCCATATAGCATAAAAGAAATGGGTTTCATTTCATAATCATAATGTTTTAAAAACTTCTTTAAAGACATGATCTTTATGTCACTTTAAACCCACAGAAAAGGAAAACGGGTTTCATGCATGTAAATCCCAGAATTAAAATATAAAATTTTGATATATATGTGAATAAACCTATATAAGAAATATCTTTGTGTATTCACTTAATAAAATAAAAGAATTTGAGAAAAATAGAGAGACATTTTGAGACGAAAATTCTGCTGTATAACAGCTATGTTACAGGGTTTTAGAAAATATTGAAAAGAGAGGGGACATGTGTCACCCACTCATAAATGATCCATAAAATAGTATAGGGACATAATATAAAGGATATAAGAACATGGTAATGAAATTTTAAATACATACCATATGAAATGAAAAACATGGAAGGAAGACAAAAATAAGATTTCTCTTATGAAAATTCGGCAGCCTAACGACGTCACTTAAAACATCAAAAAATGAATTGATGAGATCAAATAGGGTCTCTAATCATATGAACATAAAATAAAAGTATGATGGATATAGAGATAATACCCCAACAAAATAAAAAGGAACATGAAAGACTTTACATGAAAATAGAACTTGAAAATGAGAAGGGTGAATGAATCCCTTACAAAAATTCAACAGCCTAACGACACCACTTAAACATTCTTAAAATGAATTGATGAGAGAAAGATGGGGTATCTCATTATATTAAAATGAAAAGAAAAGTATGATGGATAAAAAATAAAATCCCCAACATAATAACATATAGCTTAAAATAAATGACATAAAGGAGCATACATGAAAAGAAAGAGAGTGGCAGGATCCTTTACAAAAATTTAGCAGCCTAACAGTGCCACTTAAACATTCTTAAAATGAATTGATGAGAGAAAGAGGGGGTCTCTCATCATATGAAAATGAAAATTAAAGTAGGATGAATATATAATAACATCCCCCAACATAATAACATGGGGATTAAATGAAATGACATACAAAAGAGTATTTGAAAAGAAAGAGAGAGGTAGGATCCCTTACCTTGAAGAGTAACTTCGAAATCTTGACGTTTGGGACCTTAGGAGGCTTGAGGGAACCTTGGTAGGACTCCTTGGGAGGTAAAGAGACCAGAACTTTGTTTATAAGGATTTTGGAATGGAAAGGATGAGAGAATGGCTTGGTATTTATAGGGGAAGTGAGGGGACACGGCATTAATGGTCAAGGGACACCTCATTGGTGGTATTGGCAAAAACCATGTGCTTGCCCATGGTATTTTCCCATGGTATTGGCCACTTGGGACACATCATACCTTAGATTACTATTCATAGGTCTACCAGAATTATTACATAATTATTACATTCTTAATGATGTCATTAAACACCCGAAACTCTAAACTGAAAATTCACTATTCATCGAAAATTCAACTTTTTCAGAAAAATCCCAAAATTCCACTTTAACCAAATAAAGATACTATGATTTCAAAAATGAACTCCATTTTATGAAAATAATTTTCTAAATATTTTTAATTTAATTTTTAAATAAAACACTATTCACTGAAAATTCAACTATTTTAGAAAATTTCCAAAAATTCACCTTAACCTAATATCGATGCTCTGAATTCGAAAATGAACTCCATTTTATAAAAATAATTTTCTAAATAATTTTAATTTAATTTTAAAATAAAAAACACTATTCACCTCAAAAAACTAATACTTAACTAGTACTTTCTGGAATAGTTTTTTACCTATTTTATTGAATCACATTACTTAATCAAGGTGCCTAGATTATATTAATACTTTCTTAAGTGAGATTACTTAATTCATTTGATCAAATTACTAATCATATGCGTAAAATCACTATTTATAATTTATTATTGATCAAAAATTAAGTTGATCTTATTAGACTCTAAATTTCTTACTGAACATAACTATAGAAGACCATTTTTTGAAAATCATTACACATTATTAATTATTTAAGGTTTATGAAGTGCCCGGATCAGTGTGAATCACTGAGAGGGGGAGGGGGTGAATTAGTGATCCTTTAAAACTTTTTACTAATTGATTCTTTATCAATTAAACCTCTATGTCTTGTTAAGGCCTCGATCCACTCTTCTTGTATCTCTCAGCCTTTCCTCGAGTGATGCAGTAAATGTAAAGGCACTGGACACAAGGATTTACAAGGTTCGTCACCAAAGGCCTACATCCTTGCCATGTTGGTTATACGCCCCAACATGGTTTCTCTCATTATAATCGGTTAGTATTACAATGGTCGATACAGAGTCCCACTGTATCTCTCCTGAGTCCCACAAGAGGGTCTTTATACTGCGTCCCACAGTGTTACCAGAGTCCCACTGGCCTGCTCCAGAATCCCACTGAAGACTTCTTCCACCCTGAGTCTCACAGGGGGCTTCTCCGGGCTCCTCGAGTCACACGAGTAGCTCTTCTTCACTTTAAGCTTCTTCAAGTATCTTCAGCAGTCTGGGATAAAGACTGCTGGCCATGCTCTGTACCTCTGCTCACTTGTGATTAATAGGTCTTCTTGTCTTGCTCAGGATTTATCACCTTCTTCTAAGGATGACCTGGCCTCTCTCTTCAAGAATCTTCAACAGCCTCTGAAAAGGTCTATTGGTCTTGCTCAGCACTTCTGATCACTTCTGTTGATCAGGCTCTTCTCAATCTACTGAAAACTCAGACAAATGATTTCTTTATCTTCAGTCTGGCTTCAGTCTGGCTTCAACACAACTTCATGCACTGAGTGCATGGAAACTCTACTTCTTCATGCACAGACTGCATGTCCTCTCAAATTCTTCAAGATCTTCTTGGTCTTGGTCAACTCAAATGCACACAAGAAGATTTGACTTGTTTACGTGTGCACGTGCATGCATGCAAGCATGCACTCCCCTTATTCTCTTCTTGGTGTAGTAAACCCTCAGATGGTGTAATTATTTTTAGCACACACCTTCTCGAACTTCACACACTTTATTCAATTTGGTTACACACTTAATAGTGTGTTCTACTTTAGTGTTAGAGTCCTCTCTTTCTTCCTTCTTCTAGGTGTGTTCACTTCACTTAGTGCACACACACTAGGTTCGACCGCTTTTCTCTTTGCACACACTTCTTTCACTTTGTACACAAGTAAGTTGGCCTCCTTCTCTTATTACACACCCAAAAGGCTACGACCTCTTCTTCAAATGCACACACAATGTGTGTTCTTCAATTTGGCACAACCAAGGGCAACGACCTCTCCCTTTTTTTACTTACTGTCCACGACCTTTCTCCTTTGTAAAGCACACAAGGCCTTGGGTCTCCCTCCTCTGCTTGCACACACACACTAGGTGTGCCTTGTCTTCACCCGAACCACTGCCGCATGGGAGGCACACAAGTGGTGTTCCCTTCTTCTCCTCATAGCCGCACAAGGTACACTGGAAAGGGCCGCGCAAGGTGCAACACCCCACTGCCTTCTTCAAACGCACAAGAACAAGGTGCAAGGTGCGCATGATCTTGCTGCAAGGGGCAGCCGCGGGTCGCACAAGCACCACTGCCGCGCAGGGGGCACAGTGCACAGAGGGAGCACGCAAGGTCACCCTGCCCAACCTCTCCTTCCTGTCGCGCAAAGGTGTAGCGTGCAAGGGACCTCCCTTTCTTCTTTCGCGCAAGGAGTGCGCAAAAGGAACCTCACGGAGCCTCTGATGGCTCCGGGCTTCACTGCCGTGCAAGTGATGCGCGCAGGGGACCTCCCTTTCTTCTTTCGCACAAGGAGTGCGCGAAAGAAACCTCAGCCGCGCAAGTAGAATGCACGGGGCTTCTTTCTTCGCGAGGAAGAGAGCACTCACGGGACTTCGGATTTTCAACAAAGGATCAGCAAGCTTCCTCGAGGGCTCGACCTCTCTTTATATAGGCAGAGGAATGCCTTTGATCATCCGCGTGATAATTTTTTGATCTCCCGAAGATTTCGGATCTTCAAGATTTTTCAAATCTTGATTTTTCTCTCCTGTTTCACCGCGGGTTCACTCCTTTTATTTTTACTCTTCACGTGCATGCGACTTAGAATGCATGCACGACCTTCCTTCGGTCCAGACCATGCAGAATATAAACCTCATGGCCTCGGCACTTCGTTTGCCTCGGCCAACCTCAAAATTCTCCAAACATTGCATGCAATAATATTTTAAAGCATGGACGAGTTCCCTAGGGCCAGACGAACATGATAGACACCTCATCTTCGGCAATGGTGGCTAGAATCTCAAAAACATGTCGTGGGGAGGCTCTGGTTCGACGGAGGCACGTGGGGAGGCTTCGGCCTGGCTTGAGGTTGAGGATGGACGGGGAGCCGTCAGATCGATGATTTAAATGATCATCAACGACCAGGATTAGAACAGGCCGCGACAGATGAGATGTGCGGCGCAGATCGAACGCGCGATCAGATGAACGGCCTGGATTTGCTCCTGTGTAAAATTCCGCATCCCACATCGAAGCGGCCCACGAAATTTCCACGGATTATCAACCTTGCGCTGCCCCAGCCAGCTCAATTGAACTTCCAAACTCCACGGTGCCACCCCGCACCGTGTTCTCTTGCGGGCGCGCACTTGCGCCCACCCCTGCCACTCGGGCGCGCCACTGGCGCCCACTATGCTTCCTTCGGGCGCGCTCTGCGCCCACGCTGCGCAGGCCTTGACACTCCCCTGCGTGGCCCGGGGCTTATACACGGCCCCGGCCTCTCTTGGGCTAGCCCCATGGGATCCCCTTGGGCGTGGTGACCTAGTCCCACATGTGACTTGGGTTGAACCCTTAAGGCTGGCCCTTGGTGGCTTCCTTTTTTCTAGAGTAGAGACTTAGGGACTTTGTATAAAAACAAAGTAACCCAAGTTCAAATGCCAAATGCCACTTCTTCCAAGCCATTCTTCCTCTTCTCCATTCTTCTGTTCTCTTCTTCTTAAGAATTCCTCCATTCCTTTTAAACATTTAATCTTCACTGAGGAGTGAAATTCCCAAAGGTTCATCTTCAACCATAGCTCCTGAATCAAATAATTCTTCAACATGTTCTTCGTTGATCTAATCAGAGATCAAGTTTGATTTCCTTCAGATTCATATGCACTAGGAGATAGTGCATGGACATCTTTAATCCACTTCATCCACTCAGTAGTTGTGGATGGATCATCTTCATCTCCTCATGCATTGTCAATACAATGCATGGTCTTCAAACAATGTTGTGACATTGTATCCAGGTGATACAAGTTCTTTGAACTTAAAGAGCAGCTCAACAATCGTCAGATATGATGATGCTCCATCATCATTCATTCTTCAAGTGTTGTCACTTAGTATCATCTTGATACAAGTATTGAAACATTAAGATCAGTTCTACAATCGTCTGATATTGATAGAGAATGTTTCAACCACAACATCCTATGTCACTTAGTGAATCTCCTAAGTGACATGCATCTTAGTACCATGGCCATTCTCCTTTCCTCACCAACACCATCACATCCTTTGTCATTCACATCTTGACATTCCTTGACATCCATTCATCTTATGACAACATCATGCCTCATTGACAACAAATGCAACACAGTGCACTTCAATCTCCCCCTTTGTATTTGTTGTCAATACACTTCTTCAGCACATATGAATGGGTCAATATGTGTGCCAATATTTTCTCCCCCTTATTGGCAATCAAATTCAAAGGTGTGGTGTGGTTCTCTTCAAAATATTTCTTCCTCCCTTTGAATAGCATCTTCTTGAAATTCACTAAGAGAGGGATGATGTCACATGTACACTTTAGCAAAGAACCTTTAGTAGATCATCTCTAAGTCTACTTGGGCTAACCCGGTGTAGAAAACAAGAGTAATGTAACCAAGGAACTCAATGTTGTCCAAAATTCACTGTACATGTGAGATCATGCTTCAAGGGGTTTGAAATTTTTCAGATATAACAATGAATTTGCTAAATCCTGCACAACTTCACAAAACTCATTAGAAAGTTCAGGTGGAAAGATAAAGCTCTCCCTTTCATCCATTTTTCTTCAATCTATACTCCCCCTTAATTGACAAGATAAACTCAATTAAGAAACAAGGGATGAAAGTATTATTGGAATACCTTCACTTTTCTCAAGATGGTATTAATCTAAGAATCCCATCTTCTTCAGATTGGCTCCCCCTCAAGGGGTGCACTCCATTATTTCCAAAACCATCCTCCAACTAAGAATGATCATCATCTTCAATTCCCTGCAGTGTTAGCACATGTAAATACAAGTGATTAGGGAATAAGATGGAACCTCCTTGGTTCATCAATGTGAACAACAAGGTTGAGAAGATTCTCTCAACCGAGATGTCCCATTTTCACCATTCTTCACACTTGCACATTTGATCTTCAATGATGTTTGTGCTGGTGTGGATCTCAACACATCTTCATGTGAAATCTTCTTCTTCCCTTTTGCCTTAGCAATTGCCAGAACTTCATCTTCAGCTCTCTGCAGATCTTTGGAAAGTTACAACTGATTTGGCCATATGACTAATAAGTCATTTGGAAGTGAGGCCTCAGTTTTGGAAATTCCACATGGTTCTTTTGATACTATTAAGCCACCTTTCTTAGGCAACTTATTTTCAACCAATCCCTTCTGCTTCTTCTGGATTGATTGTCTGTTTGAGTCTAGTCTGCCTCTATTCAGTTCCATGGCTTGTTCACAAAGATCCATGGTGTGTCCTTTCTTTCCATAGTAGAAGCATGTTTTCTTGGTGGTCCTTCTGGATGAATCACCCTTCTTGGATTTAGACTCCAAGGACTTCTTTTCCTTTTTCAAAACCTTCTTGGGAGCATCTTCAACTTCCTTCTTGCTTCCCAAGGATTCTTTCTGAGCCAGGTTCTGTGATCTTTTCTTCTTTTGAGCTTTGGATACAGTTGAAGATTGACATGTATCTATTTGACCACTTTTGCAAACATCCCAGATGTTATCAAGCAATCCGAATCTGTTAGCAGTAAACAGATGTCTCTGGACCTGTGGATGTTGCTTCTTTTCTTCTGGCTTTCTCCCCCTTGGCATGGGCTTCCTTTGTGCTTTGACATTCAGTGGATTGTACCAACAATCCTTTGCACAGTGCCCATACTTATTACAACACCAACACTGACCCACAAATCTTGACCTCTTCAGTCCTTCTGATTGTTGGGTACTTTTCTTGACTTACTATGTTGTTTCAGGAGAGCATTCTTTCTTCATTGTCTTCATCCATACTTGTTTGGATTCATTCTTCCATCCTGCACTTTTAGTAGAAACACTTTTAGAAGCATGAGTACAAGATGGTATGGATGGTACCTTCTTTTTAGAAGTTGTTGCCCTTTTATTAGAGGATGTCTTTCTTTTAGAATCATCCTGCTCAATGAATACTTGAGTAGCAACATTTCTCCTTTCAGCTGACTGGGAGGCTTTGGCTTTGGGTGATTGCTGATTGTTCAATATCACCTCCAGTTCTAAGCATTTCATATTGAGGGAGTTCTTCTCATCCTCAATAGTTCTTAGCCTTCCTTCCCATTTCTCTTCCAGCTGCTTTATCTGGTCTTCATGCACCTTATTCATTTCAAGCAATGAGTTGTCAAGCTCCTTCACCCTTTTTACTTTGTCTTCAAGTTGAGCATCTTTAACAACCATTGATACTCTATGCCTCTTCTACAGTGCATGGTAAACATATTTGATTATTACTTTAAAGAATTCTTTCTCAGAAAGGCTTCTTTGCAATTCTTCAGCAGTTTCTTCATATCTTTCATTCCAAAGAGAAACGGTTTCATCTTTAGCCTTCACCAGCTTTCTGAGAGTGTTGGTTATGCCAACCCTTTTAGCCAACTGATCTTCCATTGTATTGGCTTATTCTTCTAGCTGTAATTTTTCTTCTTGAAGATCAAGGATGCCTGTGGCTATACATATTGCCACTTCCTTGGGGACTGTCTTCTGAAGATATTCGATTGCACTTTGAAGATCCTTCATTGTTCCAACATCATCACAGCTAGGACAGGCTTTCTTCATCTTCTTGGCCTGTTTCTTCTTTCTATTTTTCTAAGTCTTGGCAGATATCTCCATTTGAGGCTAGTCACTCATTTCCTCAAATCTGCACTTCATAAAGACTCCCTTGGATCTTTTAGAGGTAACCTTTCTCTGATACCAATTGAAGTGCCCAGATCAGTGTGAATCACTGAGAGGGGGAGGGGGTGAATCAGTGATCCTTTAAAACTTTTTACTAATTGATTCTTTATCAATTAAACCTCTATGGCTTGTTAAGGCCTCGATCCACTCTTCTTGTATCTCTCAGCCTTTCCTCGAGTGATGCAGTAAATGTAAAGGCACTGGACACAAGGATTTACAAGGTTTGGCACCAAAGGCCTACGACCTTTCCATGTTGGTTATACGCCCCAACGTGGTTTCTCCCATTATAATCGGTTAGTATTACAATGGTCGATACAGATTCCCACTGTATCTCTCCTGAGTCCCACAGGAGGGTCTTTATACTGCGTCCCACAGTGTTACCAGAGTCCCACTGGCCTGCTCCAGAATCCCACTAAAGACTTCTTCCACCCTGAGTCTCACAGGGGGCTTCTCCTGGCTCCTTGAGTCACACGAGTAGCTCTTCTTCACTTTAAGCTTCTTCAAGTATCTTCAGCAGTCTGGGATAAAGACTGCTGGCCTGGCTCTGTACCTCTGCTCACTTGTGATGAATAGGTCTTCTCGTCTTGCTCAGGATTTATCACCTTCTTCTAAGGATGACCTGGCCTCTCTCTTCAAGAATCTTCAACAGCCTCTGAAAAGGTCTGTTGGTCTTGCTCAGCACTTCTGATCACTTATGTTGATCAGGATCTTCTCAATCTACAGAAAACTCAGACAAATGATTTCTTTATCTTCAGTCTGGCTTCAGTCTGGCTTCAACACAACTTCATGCACTGAGTGCATGGCAACTCTGCTTCTTCATGCACAGACTGCATGTCCTCTCAAATTCTTCAAGATCTTCTTGGTCTTGGTCAACTCAAATGCACACAAGCAGATTTGACTTGTTTACGTGTGCACGTGCATGCATGCAAGCATGCACTCCCCTTCTTCTCTTCTTGGTGTAGTAAACCCTCAGATGGTGTAATTCTTTTTAGCACACACCTTCTCGAACTTCACACACTTTATTCAATTTGGTTACACACTTAAGAGTGTGTTCTACTTTAGTGTTAGAGTCCTCTCTTTCTTCCTTCTTCTAGGTGTGTTCACTTCACTTAGTTCACACACACTAGGTTCGGCCTCTTTTCTCTTTGCACACACTTCTTTCACTTTGTACACAAGTAAGCTTGGCCTCCTTCTCTTATTACACACCCCAAAGGCTACAACCTCTTCTTCAAATGCACACACAAAGTGTGTTCTTCAATTTGGCACAACCAAGGGCAACGACCTCTCCCTTTTTTTACCTACTGTCCATGACCTTTCTCCTTTTTAAATCACACAAGGCCTTGGGTCTCCCTCCTCTGCTTGCACACACACACTAGGTGTGACTTGTCTTCACCCGAACCACTGCCGCATGGGAGGCGCGCAAGTGGTGTTCCCTTCTTCTCCTCACAGCCGCACAAGGTACACTGGCAAGGGCCGCGGAAGGTGCAACACCCCACTTCCTTCTTCAAACGCACAAGCACAAGGTGCAAGGTGCGCAGGATCTCGCTGCAAGGGGCAGCCGCGGGTCGCACAAGCACCACTGCCGCGCAGGGGGCACGGTGCACAGAGGGAGCGCGCAAGGTCGCGCTGCCCAACCTCTCCTTCCTGTCGCGCAAAGGGGTAGCGCGCATGGGACCTCCCTTTCTTCTTTCGCACAAGGAGTGGGCAAAAGGAACCTCACGGAGCCTCTGATGGCTCCGGGCTTCACTGCCGCGCAAGTGATGCGCGCAGGGGACCTCCCTTTCTTCTTTCGCGCAAGGAGTGCGCGAAAGGAACCTCAGCCGCGGAAGTAGAATGCGTGGGGCTTCTTTCTTCGCGAGGTAGAGAGCACTCACGAGACTTCGTATTTTCAACAAAGGATCCGCAAGCTTCCTCGAGGGATCGACCTCTCTTTATATAGGCAGAGGAATGCCTTTGATCATCCGCATGATAATTTTTTGATCTCCCGAAGATTTCGGATCTTCAAGATTTTTCAAATCTTGATTTTTCTCTCCTGTTTCACCGCGGGTTCACTCCCTTTATTTTTACTCTTCACGTGCATGCGACTTAGAACGCATGCACGGCCTTCCTTCGGTCCAGACCATGCAGAATATAAACCTCATGGCCTCGGCACTTCGTTTTCCTCGGCCAACCTCAAAATTCTCCAAACATTGCATGCAAGAATATTTTAAAGCATGGACGAGTTCCCTAGGGCCAGACGAACATGATAGACACCTCATCTTCAGCAATGGTGGCCGGAATCTCAAAAACATGTCGTGGGGAGGCTCTGGTTCGATGGAGGCACGTGGGGAGGCTTCGGACTGTCTTGAGGTTGAGGATGGACGGGGAGCCATCGGATCGATGATTTAAATGACCATCAACGACCAGGATTAGAACAGGTCGCGGCGGATGAGATGTGCGGCACAGATCGAACGCGCGATCAGATGAACAGCCTGGATTTTCTCCTGTGTAAAATTCCGCATCCCACATCGAAGCGGCCTGTGAAATTTCCACGGCTTATCAACCTTGCGCTGCCCCAGCTAGCTCAATTGAACTTCCAACCTCCACGGTGCTGCCCCGCACCGTGTTCTCTTGCGGGCGCGCACTTTTTCCCACCCCTGCCACTCGAGCGCGCCACTGGCGCCCACTATGCTTCCTTCGGGCGCGCTCTGCGCCCACGCTGCGCAGGCCTTGACACTCCCCTGCGTGGCCCGGGGCTTATACACGGCCCCAGCCTCTCTTGGGCTGGCCCCATGGGATCCCCTTGGGCGTGGTGACCTAGTCCCACATGTGCCTTGGGTTTAACCCTTAAGGATGTCCCTTGGTGGCTTCATTTTTGCTAGAGTAGAGACTTAGGGACTTTGTATAAAAACAAAGTGACCCAAGTTCAAATGCCAAATGCCACTTCTTCCAAGCCATTCTTCCTCTTCTCCATTCTTCTCTTCTCTTCTTCTTATGAATTCCTCCATTCCTTTTAAACATTTAATCTTCACTGAGGAGTGAAATTCCCGAAGGTTCATCTTCAACCATATCTTCTGAATCAAATAATTCTTCAACATGTTCTTCATTGATCTAATTAGAGATCAAGTTGGATCTCCTTCATATTCATATGCACTAGGATATAGTGCATGGAAATCTTTAATCCACTTCATCCACTCAGTAGTTGTGTATGGATCATCTTCATCTCCTCATGCATTGTCAATACAATGCATGGTCTTCAAACAATGTTGTGACATTGTATCCAGGTGATACAAGTTCTTTGAACTTAAAGAGCAGCTCAACAATCGTCAGATATGATGATGCTCCATCATCATTAATTCTTCAAGTGTTGTCACTTAGTATCATCTTGATACAAGTATTGAAACATTAAGATCAGTTCTACAATCGTCTGATATTGATAGAGAATGTTTCAACCACAACATCCTATGTCACTTAGTGAATCTCCTAAGTGACATGCATCTTAGTACCATGGCCATTCTCCTTTCCTCACCAACACCATCACATCCTTTGTCATTCACATCTTGACATTCCTTGACATCCATTCATCTTATGACAACATCATGCCTCATTGACAACAAATGCAACACAGTGCACTTCAGTTTACATAAACATTTTTAAAAATATCCTTCTAAAATTCATCAATAATATGCATACTATATTTATCCAGACGTTTGAAAATTCACAAACTTCACCATAAGAAGAAATCAGAGTTTTTATTTCAATGAAAGGATTTCACAAGGCAGTTACAGTCTCGTTACATAACCCCTTATAACACTAGCATAGGACCTAAGAGTAAGGTGTGTTAGGGTGATAGAATCTTGGGGAGGCTCGGCCAACATTACCAGAGTAGTGATTTCTATTAGCTTGAACTTATTGCGAAGGCGATTCCATTCCAGCTTCACATGATAAAGTTCAGCTTGGGTTTGGTCCAGAGAAAAGCCCGAAGGTGCTACGTCCTTCCCAAGTTCCGTCAAATGGGCTTCGATAAACCCGAGACTACTGGATAGGGCCATCAAATCTTCTTTCTATATTAATTAATCAAGATAACTTGTATTTATAGACAAAAATTGTAACATTTAGTTTCCAATGGTCTTATTGACCAATGGTCATATAATAGTAGAAACCCAACGGTCTAATTTTAATTATACTCATTTTATTAAATGAAAAATAAAATAACCCACAAAAATTATGGAACAAAATTTACTCAAAAATTTCGGGTCGTTACAATCTTCCCCCTTTAAGAAATTGCGTCCTCATAATTTTAAAATTGGGCTTAAAAATTTTGTTGAAAGTCCCACATTAGAAAAAGAGTTAGTAAAACTATTACTTTAAAAGAAAGAAAGGGAAGTACAAAGTTCACCCGAGTTAACCCATACTAGGATTCCATGTAGGAAAAAATGGATATATAAGAGAAAACAAAGGGTCAGGATCTGATGGAGAGTGATATAAAACATGATTAGGAGAAATTTAACCACAAGAAAATCACAAAATTATGATGTGTGTTAACGGTCTTTGATTACCTAGTAAGAAACGTAAACCAACAACGTTTTTGTTTCATGTTCCTTTTCATAATTTTGAGTAATTCAATTACTACATAGAATAAAAACATAAGGAAATATACTTACCTTCAATTATAGTTCCATCCTTTAATAAGTTTCCTACCAACACTAATATTTTCTCCAAACTATGAGCATTCAAAAAGACTTGGTCACATCAAAAGTACAAGAATCATCTTTCAGAGAATCACATAATCCACAAAAGGAGAACTATATATTTCCCTTGTATTTAGACATCAACTAAAACCAAAATGGTTAGTACGAGATCATATAATCTCCAAAAAGGATAATCTTTTATAAAAAAAATACTACTATTAATCTCCAAAATTCAACAAATAGTACCCAAAGTTCAAGAAAGACCATTCAATACACAATCATCCTTAAAATTCATCAAAATAATCCAAAATAAGATTGAAACCCAAAACTCAAAAGGATTTAATCACATAGTCTTCCACAATAAATCTTAACATTTATCTCCAAATAACATCGACTACTCTTAAAGTATCATACTAAAGTGTAATTAACCTAATCACATATTCTCTATGCTAGGTTAATCATTTTCCAGAAATAACCCAAATCACCATATTTCCACAATAAATACATAGATTCTTGCAAAATAAAATTTTCAACCATTCCTCCACAAATAAAATCCTGTAGTATTTTATTTTCCTTAGGCATATAGTACTCCAAAAGAGAAAACATCTTCCAAAATATCCTTTATCATTTAATCACCAAATCATTTTCCTATACAAAGGATATCAATTTGATAAACCACAAGTTTCCAAAATCAACTTATTCTTGATCCATAAAAATAGCAGGTGCATTAGTCAGTCCGAATCGTATAACAACAAACTCATAATTCCCATATCTTGATTGGAAGGTTGTTTTTGGAATATCATCATTATTCACCCTCAATTGATGATAACCAGAACAAAGATCAATCTTAGAGAAGAATTGAGTCCCACAAAGTTGGTCAAATAAGTCATCAATTCTTGGAAGAGAGTATTTGTTTTTCACTGTGATCCCATTTAGTTCTCTATAATCATTGCATAGATGCATCGATCCATCCTTCTTCTTCACAAAGAGAATTGGTTCTCCCCAAGGAGACACACTTGGTTGGATAAACCCATTGTCCAAAAGATCTTGGAGTTGTTTCTTTAATTCCTCTAGCTCCACATTTTCCATCCTATAGGGGTCTTTGACATCGGATGAGATCAAGGTACGAGTTCAATGGAGAACTCTACCTCTCTTTCTAGGGGAGGTCCGGGTAACTCCTCATAAAATACATCAATGTATTCCTAGACAATGGGGTCATTTTATAAAATAATATATCCTTCGTGAGAAACTTATTTCATTTACCAATATTTTAACTAAAAGGATTTTATGTCTTAAAACTTCAGGCTTAGACAATTACATTTTTCTATAATTCCTTCATAATGATTCATAAAAATATTGCAATTAACCAAACATATCCCCTGGGAGTGTCATAACCAAGAGTGCAGCAAGGATCGTTGTCGTGTACCAGTTCCCATTCGAGTCTAGCTCAAGGTGGTGTTTTTGAGTTTTACCCCTATGTACATCTATTCCAGAGCCACCTCTACCTACTCGTATCCAGACATGGATGTATTTTATTGATAAACCACTTACTCAATACTCACCAAAATACTAGGAAGATTTCCTATATTTAAACTTTTCTATAGGGTTATTCCTAAAGTTTTCATATCCTAATTTCCATAAATAACTAAACCATTATTTGATACCAACTGTAACATCCGGCCTTTTTATAACATAACTTTTCATTACATTTTACAAAACTGAGGATCTTTAAGGTTTAATGTCTTGGAAACCAGGAACTTAATACATGATGACATAAAAAATTATTCTTAAACACTTGAAAGGCTTATTCTTTGTTCATCCTAAGTTTATTGCAACATCTCATAACCTGAGAGCATACATCAAAGGAGAGGGTGAGCAGATGGCCCAGTAAGGGAAACAAGAGAAACATTTTACATGTGAACTTGAGATACATCAATAAAGTCATGATAAATAACTTTAAGGAATGAGAAAGAGATCATGAGGCATATCATAATAAAAATAACGTGTTTCATAACTTGAAGATGTGGCTACAACATTTAACATAGACAATCATTTCCGTATCACCAAGGTCCATCCCCAAGGTGTTATTAAAAAATTACCAAGGTTATTCACCAAGGTATCGTTAAAATGGTCTTCTCTAGAGATTAAGTCTTTACCCAATGCATTGGAGAGCTATCAGGGTGAACCATTAATTTTTCTTTATTATCATGTGATCCACATATATCATCATAAAAAATTTCATAAATAACCCATATAGCATAAAAGAAATGGGTTTCAATTCATAATCATAACGTTTTAAAAAATGCTTTAAAGACATGATCTTTCTGTCACATTAAACCCACGGAAAAGGAAAGCGGGTTTCATATATGTAAATACTAGAATTAAAATAGAACATTTTGATATATATGTGAATACCCCTGTAGAAGAAATATCTTTGAGTATTCACTTAATAAAATAAAATAATTTGAGAAAAAGAGAGAGACATTTTGAGACAATTTTTTTTTAGCATAACGGCTATGTTACATGGTTTTAGAAAATATTGAAAAGAGAGGGGAAATGGGTCACCCAATCATAAATGATCCATAAAACAGTATAGGGACATAATATAAAGGATATAAGAACATGGTAATGAAATTTTAAGGACATACCATATGAAATGAAAAACATGGAAGGAAGACAAAAATAATATTTCTCTTATGAAAATTCAGTAGCCTAACGACGTCACTTAAAACTTAAAAAAATGAATTGATGAGATAAAATAGGTTCTCCCATAATATGAACATAAAATAACAGTACGATGGATATAGAGATCATACCCCAACATAAATAAAAGTAACTTGAAATACTTGACATGAAAATAGAACTTGAAAATGAGAAAGGTGAAAGAATCCCTTACAAAAATTCGGCAGCCTAACGATGCCACTTAAACATTATTAAAATGAATTGATGAGAGCAAGAGAGGGTCTCTCATCATATTAAAATGAAAAGGACAGTAGGATGAATACAAAATAACATCCCCAATATAAGAACATGGAGCTTAAAATAAATGACATACATGAGAATACATGAAAAGAAAGAGAGAGGTATGATCCTTTACAAAAATTTGTCAGCCTAACGACACCACTTAAACATTATTAAAATGAATTCATGAGAGAAAGATGAGATCTCTCATAATATGAAAATGAAAATTAATTTATGATTAATATAAAATAACATCCCCCAACATAATAATATGGTGCTTAAATGAAATGACATACAAAAGAGTACTTGAAAAGAAAGAGAGAGGTAAGATCCCTTACCTTGAAGAGTAACATCGAAATCATGAAGTTTGGGACCTTGGGAGGCTTGAGGGAACCTTGGGAGGACTCCTTGGGAGGTAAGGAGACCAGAAATTTGTTCAGGAGGATTTTGGAATGGAACAGATGAGAGAATGGCTTGGTATTTATATGGGAAGTGAGGGGACAAGATATTAATGGCCAAGGGACACCTCATTGGTGGTATTGGAAAAACCATGGGCTTTCCCATGGTATTTTCCAATGGTATTGGCCACTTGGGACACATCATACCTTATCTTACTATTAATAAGTCAATCAGAATTATTACATAATTATTACATCCTTAATGATGTCATTAAACACATGAAACTCTAAACTGAAAATTCACTATTCACTGAAAATTCAACTTTTTCAGAAAAATCCCAAAATTTAACTTTAACCAAATATCGATGCTCTGATTTCAAAAATAAACTCCATTTTATGAAAACAATTTTCTAAATATTTTTAATTTAATTTTTAAATAAAAACACTATTCACTGAAAATTCAACTGTTTTAGAAAATTCCAAAAAAAATCACCTTAACCTAATATCGATGCTCTGAATTAAAAAATGAGCTCCATTTTATAAAAATAATTTTCTAAATAATTTTAAATTAATTTTATAATAAAAAACACTATTCACCCAAAAAAACTAATACTTAACCAGTACTTTTTAGAATAGTCATTTACCTATTTTATTGAATCACATTACTTAATCAAGGTTCCTAGATTATATTAATACTTTCTTAAGTGATGTTACTTAATTCATTTGATAACATTACTAATAATAAGAGTAAAATCACTATTCATAATTTATTATTCATCAAAAAATACATTGATCTTATTAGACTCTAAATTTCTTACTGAACGTAACTGTAGAAGACCATTTTTTGAAAATCATTACACATTATTAATTATTTAAGGTTTACATAAATATTTTTAAAAATATCCTTCTAAAATTCATCAATAATATGCATACTTTATTTATCCAGACATTTGAAAATTCACAAACTTCACCATAAGAAGAAATCAGAATTTTTATTTAAATGAAAGGATTTTACAAGGTAGTTACGGTCTCGTTACATAACCCCTTATAACACCGGCATATGACCTAAGAGTAAGGTGTGCTAGTGTGATAGAATCTTGGGGTAGCTCAGCCAACATTTCCCGAGTAGTGATTTCTATCATCTTGAACTTCTTACGAAGGCGATTCCATTCCAGCTTCACATGATGAAGTTCATCTTGGGTTTGGTCCAGAGCAAAGCCCGAAGGTGCTACCTCCTTCCCGAGTTCCGTAAAATGGGCTTCGATCGGCCCGAGACTACTGGATGGGGCCATCAAATCTTCTTTCTATATTAATTAATCAAGATAACTTGTATTTATAGACAAAAATTGTAACATTTAGTTTCCAACGGTCTTATTGTCCAATGGTCATATAACAGTCGAAACCCAACGGTCTCATTTTAATTATAATCATTTTATTAAATGAAAAATAAAATAACCCACAAAAATTAGGGAACAAAATTTACTCAAAATTTTTTGGTCGTTACATGCATGGCCATATCATAATTCCAATCCCTTCCACATTGTATTCTTCTTCAACTGTCATTCTATACTTTCTGAAAATCATATGATTCTATTCTTCAAGAAGTCTCTTGAATGATTCTCATGCAATCATGAAGAATTGCATGGTCTTCATCAAATCCCCATTCTTCTTTAATCATCCTCAGATGGATTATACCTCACCATTCTTTAGTGTTGTAAAAAATGTGTCACCTTTGACACAAGTTCTTTGAACTTATGATCAGTAAAACAATAATCTAAATTTCTATTCATCCCTTTCATTGGAGTACTTCTTGATCTCCTTCATTTTGATCTTCATTGAAAACTATTGACAATAAATACAACCTTATACACAAAGTCGTCCCAAAAGTATTTTCAATGGTAGGATACCAAATAAACAAATATATTATACATCACCATATAAATTATATGTTTTAGTTTATAAATAGTATGATAATTATCCATAGTATATCCTCTAGGAGTGTCAAACCATGTGTACAGTAAGGGCATATTCACTATGCTCCAGGATGATGATCAGAATATACTGAACCAGCTATTTTTGGTGTTATTACCCCAAGATGTATCTATTCCAAAACCACTCTCACTTGTAGTATCCCTATAGGGATGTATTTTAATGGGAAATCAAACACTTTATACTTAACCAAAGTATAATATTTCTATGTCTATGAGGAGGTTGAAGCATAGTAATGAATTATGAATTGGGAATAATGTGAGTAAAATTAATGATCAAATGGGTGAGATGTATTAAGAATGGAACATAAAATTACATAAAAACAATGATGGTATAATAAATTTTGGATTAAAAAAGATGAAATAATGGTAATGTAAATAGGAATTGTAATGGGAGAGAGAATGAACCATTATTTCGACACAGTAACAACTTAAAAAAATGGTATAAAGGGGTTTGAGTACTTTATGTATGATAATAGTTCAATAAGGAGATATGAACATGTATAAATATCAGGGAATCATCTAAAATTCAAATTTAAAATAGATTCAAAATAAGTAAATTCAAATAGGAAATGGTTAGAGAGAAATAATAACCCTTACCTATCTTGATTTTCTTAGATTGGAACTCGACCTTATATCCAAACTGACTCTTCAAGAATGAAGACAGAGCTAGGTGAGAGACACCTTGAGAAATAAATGAAGAAGGAACTTTAAATTCATTGTGTAATATGAGAGTAGGGGTTGGGTATTTATAGGTGTGGTGAGTGTAATTCCAAGGAATAATTTATTAATAATTTTTTTTCAACTTTCCTTTAGTTCCCCAGTATAACCATTAATATCCACTACCACCGTTAATACCCCAATATAGTTTTTAGTGAAAAAAATAGTGAAATATAACTTTCTTATCCAAAATGAGTCATGTTTACATAAATATTTTTTCATATAGACCATATTTACCGTATTTTACCACATTCCACGATTTTTACTATATTTTACTATTTTAACCAAAAAAGTACAAAATTTCACCCCTTGGTTAATTTTGAAATCTTGATTCCAAATATTTAATCCATTTTATCAAATTTATTCTCTAATTACCTATATTTTACCTTTTATTATAGGCTGATATATTCATAAAAAGGAAGAATCAGAGTAAACATCCTTTTAATTTCTTAAAGAATTTACATTATATCACAACTCAACCTCTAGATATATAATATATAATAAAAAAGGTATATTACCTGAGGGTAAGATGTCTAATTGTGGTAATTTTATAGGATGGATTGAACAATATTGATTGGGTGGTGATATACACCAAATTGAACTTCTCCCGTAGATGGTTCCACTCCGAATTCACTCGTTAGAGTTCTACTTAGGCTTGGTCAATGGAAAACCCTAGTAATGCTACCTCCTTCCCAAGATCTGATAAATGAACTTTATAAGGGATGTTCCTTCTATTTGAATCGGTATTTCCTCCCTTTCATAATAATTAACTTTCATCATTACCATTAATATAGACTAATCTTAATGGTATGTTCTTAATCACTACATGACCAATGATTATAATTCCCAAAGGTTATATTGACCAATGTTCATAATTACCAATGGTCATATTTATCCTTATATATACACAAAAATCTAAATCAATCCATACCATTCTCTAAGTTATTACACCATGTCAATATAAATATATATATTTTATTCTTAATAATAATGTATTTCATATACTTGTTATTATTTTTCGAGTACGATCTACCAGAGTACAAGATTACAGTGTTATAGCACATTATTAAATGATTCATGTTAAAGGTTTTATCTTCTGTTATAAATTTAATTACTTAGTGTTTTTGTGTATCAAAATTCATTATGGTATTATGATGAAATAATAAAGTGTTCACTTTTTAATAATCTTATGATGAAAGGTTTATTTACTATTACAAAATATCAGGTATTACATTATCTATATTTTTTTATTGTACTACCCAGACTATCAATAGTTTGCATATTCAAAATAGGAAATAGGTGTTTTTAGAATGACTGAGAATCTTACATGGTTTTATAATGTTTGTAGGAATTACAAAGAGGTAGTTTCCTATCACATTTGTTTTTTTTATTTCATAGAGATCCTAAAGTGGTGGTTTATCTACTGCTTATCTAGTTAATTTTCTTATAATTGAATATCATTATTGGTGATATTTATTTTATTTATATGTGATTATCATCTTGTCATATGACTTGGAATATTGAATACATTACATAATTAATAAAATAGTGTAGAATAAAAAAGGGTACACCAATTGTGTGTTTTTAATTTTAAAGTGACATTATAGGTTTTAAATGTGCATCACATAGTTAAAACATGAGTTACACAATAAAAACCTAGAAGACACACTTGTATTATTGTGATACTTTAGAAAAATTATTGATGATTCACTTGTGACATGTAGGAATTAATTATACTTCAATAATACATACAGTATGGATGATATGAATAAAAGAGATTGTTTTCTCTTTAAAAGTGATATTTTAGTTTAAACCACATTCCACACGATAAAAACCAATAAAACATGCCTTTATTGTCATGATACTTTAGTAAAATGATCTATGATTCATTTTTAATGTATAAAAATTATCCTCAAATCATTTTGACATGCAGTGCAACAGATATGACTAAAATTGTGTATTTTTAGTTTAAAAGTTAAATTTTAGATCAAAACACATGTCATTTACTCAAAACTAAGAAAAACTCCTTACACTATCTTAATAATTTAGTAAAATGATCTATAATTCATTTGTGATGTATAATAATTAACTAAAAATCATTTAAAAATGTTGCATGGTAGGTATTATTGAAAGCGTTTGTTTTCATTTTAAAAAAGACATTTTAGTTTTAAATGCACATCACATGATAAACACTAAAACAACATGATTGGATTTTTCTGATACATAAAAAAACGAGTCATGATTTTTTCTGGTATTGGAATCAACCACATGTAAATTAAATATACAGTGTGGCTATAATGACTGAAAGTGTGGGTTTTCAGTTTAAAAGTGAATTTTTTGTTTAAAAAGCGCATCACATACTCAAAATCCGGAATATCTGCACAAAATGTATTGATAATTTTGGAAAATTTTAGATGATTAATTTGTGATGTGTAGGAATTAACCGCACATCAATCCCACATGCATTCTGGTCTATATAACTGAAAGTGAACATTTTTAGTTTAAAAGTGACATTTTAATTCAAAACATGGATCACATACTCAAAATTAAGAAAACATTATCAAATTGTAATGATACTTTTGAAAAAATATTTATGATTCATTTTGAATATGTAGGAATAAAGTCACATCATTATAAAATATTATGTGATTTGTATGACTAAAATCAAATGTTTTTAGTTTATAAGTTAGATTTTAGTTCAAAACACAAGTCATATATTAAATACCAAGAAAATTTACTCCAATTATCATGACAATTTAGGGAAATGATCAATGATTTGTTTTTGATATGTAGAAATTCACCACATTCAATTATGACATTTCATGTGGTTGATATGATTGAAGGTGCATGTTTTCAGTTTAAAAATGACATTTTAGTATAAAACATGTATTACATGCTGAAAACCAAAAAAACATTCTTGAATAATCTTGATACTTTGAAAAAATAACTTATTACTCATTTATGACATGTGGAAATTAACCACACATCACTTTGACATGTTGTGAGGCCGATATGACTAAAAGTGTGTATTTTCAGTTTAAAAGTAATATTTCCACTCAAAAAAATTTGTCACATAATCAAAACCGAGAAAACACACTTGGGTTATTATGATACTTTAGAACTTGTTTTTCATTTTTTACATGCAGGGATTAACCAAATATCAATTAAATACATTGTGAGTACCTTTATGACTAAAAATGAATGTTTTCAATTTAAAAGCGAGATTTTAATTTAAAATGTGCATCACATAGTAAAAAATAATCAAATATGCTTGGATTGTCATGATACATTAGGAAAATGATTAATTATTAGTTTTTGAGGTGTAGGAATTAACCTCACATAAATCCCACATATGATGTGGATAGTATGAGTGAAAGTATTTGTTTTCAATTTAAAAGTGACATTTTAGTTCAAAAACTTTGATCATGGTTTATTTATAGTAGAGGAAAAATAAAATTTTATTGGGGGTTTAGGTTGAACATATTTACATGTGTTACTAGTGATACCAGTTGTGTGTTTTAGCAGAAATAGTGAAAAAATAATGGAGGAAAGTGAAGTATGTGTATATAGGTGGACATGTAAAAAAACAATCATGCCAAGATTTGATATCCAAGTGTTTCACCTTAATTTGAGAAGAAAATCACTATAAATAGAGGAATAAAATCATACAAAATTACCTATTCATAGAAAATAATCATGAAACTATAATGAGAAACCACCACTAACTACCTATAGACACTCGGTTAGAGATGATCTCTAAGACACCCTAATGAGAGCTAGGTCCTTATAAGGTTTTCTAAATCTTATCACAAATAGAAATGATTTTTCAGTTATATGATGTTGTAATACCACTACCTCTCTCTTATTGGGTGCTCAACTTGGGTTTTCTAAGACCTAACTATTGTGATTTTCAGTTACTTACATTTCAGTTTCACTCCCTGCACTACCCTCACTAAGATAAATAATTTTCTACCTAATGTGCTTATCACGGGTTCAAATATCATATTTAACCCACTTTATTGATATATAGATAGAAGCAGGTGTACAAATACACAAGTGAGAAAGTGAGATTCCATTCCCATTAGTTCACTGACACTATAGGGTACCCACGAAGAATCCATTTAAGAAAGCTTTATAAAATTACATAAAATCACATATTAATACCCTTAGAGTTGATTAAAAAATTCAAATCAATTAAAAAACACCCATATATTCATTATGAAATTCCCAAGACAAAAATGAACTAATTTATAAATATAAATTATGGGATAAGAAAGCTCAATAATCATGTGAAAAATCTATCTAGCTCCCATAATTATTGATATACTCCTCCATCTTTGGCTTAATCCTATAGATATCCTTTGGTGTGAATCAAATCCTCCTCTATCCTAGATTATTCTCCCATGGGGCTCTTGGAACCCAAACTCATGGCTATCTATTATATTTTCCTCATCTTATTCTTCATAGTAGAAGCACCATTTGTCATTCCTCCTTAGGTTCCTAGATTACTTCCACATGGAATAATAATATTTATGAGATGATTCCATGATCTCTTAATTTTTCCTCTTTATAGGATTGAGTGATACATGTATAATTTATTGGAGTCCCTTATTAATTTTTTCAAATAGTTTGAGGGAATATGATTTCAATCCCTACTTTATATGAATTCATGCCACTTATATAGTGTTCTTAATCAACGACTGTAAATATTATTCCTCTTCCATAGATCATATTCAACTTTTTTAATGTTGTTTTTTCTTCTAGAGTGCTCAATATATATTTGAGAGGTATTTATATCAATTTTAGAATTACAGGTAGAATTTTTGATCAATACAGACAATGTTAATCTTCTAATGTATTCATGAGCCTAAACACAATGATGCATTGGATGGCTAATGGAATGTGGAGATTTAATTCTAGGAAGTATTGCCTTTAGAATGTAAAAGTTTTGAGTCTTAAGGATTTTTTGATAACTAGATGTAATATTTGGGGCATGGTCGAGGCTATGCTGGTGATTCCCTAACTATGTATCTATGATATATGAACTTCCCAAAAAACAGAGCCTCAAAGCATTGATAGCATTGTAGGGACTTCTTAGTGTGTGATGGGGTCCGAAGTTGGGTTGGCACACATATATAATATTATGTTTCTCATGGGGCCACACTGATATGGAAATGTAATTTTAGGCTACTTTGTTGGGTAGTGTAAACATAATCTCAGGACTATGAGGCAGTTTTGAGTTAATTTGACATAATCCATCAATTTAAACTTCCATGAACTATATTTAATCTTTCAAAGATCAACCACTCTTCCTTTTTATTCTCACATAGCTTAAAAGAGATGGTATTCTCCCTTTTACACATTCTCATTGGTCTCTACTAGGATTATTTAGTGTGGTGATGACTTCTCACGTTTTAACATGATACTATGTTATCCCATGAATATAGTGTTGAGTTATTCCATGAGGCTACATTGGTTTCTTGGAATTGTCTCGACCCTATAAATACAGAAGTAAACATGTTAGTCAAAATTACTTATAAATAAAATAATTAAATAATTAATTGAATTAATGAATTACTTATCATAAAATACATATAATACAAGATCAAAATCATTATAAAATGTATTCAGGAATGGGATGTAAAATGTTCAAGAATGATGTTTCAAATATGTGCTCAAAATGACACAAATTAATCATTAAAGTCTATGTTTCTGAATTTCAACATGTAAAACCCAAAAAGGTGTGAAACCCAATATATTCACAAACTTGTGTCATGAAATCCACTTAAATTATCCTAAAATAATAGGAATAATTAGAAAACATTTTCAGTTATGTACCCCACACTTAAACCATTCTTGTTCTCAAGCATTAATCTCAATATTATCATTAATTAATTTAAATGTTCATAATATTTAATAAAATAATTCCTTGTTTTTGAAATAAAAATAATTTGAGTTTATTTTTTTGAAAAAATGACATATTTTATCCACCCATTCTAAAATAATTTCAATAAACATATTTCAATCTATTTCACTCCAAAATTTTATAATTATATATTGAATAGATATATTGGATCTTAATTCTTCATTTATGAAATGAAACCCACTCCCCCTCCATTCTATTCAATGAGTGAGCACAAACACCACAATATTTTTTGTATTTCTCTTATTCTATACATTTTATGAAGATAAATGATTTATATGAGTCTATATAATCCAAAACAAATCAATTACAACAATAGACTCCCTAGAACTATTTGTGATAGTCAAGGCATGAAAGAAATATTATAAAATCATCTCCTAGATTAATTTTAGACTCTTACTAATGTGTTTTTAATCACCATTATTTTATTACACACATGAACCTTCTATATATGAAAAATTTAAAAGAGTTTCTCACAAATATAAACTACTTTGAGTAATAATCAAATCTATTTAATAGTTAAAATGAAGTTATGAAATGTTGCACTTAAAAAAAATCATAAACTCACCCAAGTCAAGGATTTTCAATCAAATTAATTGGTAGTAATCAGACTAATACACTCATACTATTTTCATTTAACTACATTATAATAAATCACTTAATTTAGGGTATCATTTTTATCTTAATTAATATGTATCTTAGATTATTTATGTACATAGTATAAGTGGGTACCCATTTTGCTAAATTTTCCCCGCACTTAGCCTATGCTATATATCTAGAAAAATTAGATAAATTAAGGTAGTCAGTTTATATAAAATGAATTAAAATTTATACATGGTAGATAAAAATAAGGGTAAGTTAGATACCTACCTTTTTGAGTGAAACCCCACCTTTTTTAGTGGATCCTTGCCTTTATTTATTTATGTTTCAATAATTACTTATTAAACTCTTAGTTTATTCATTTATTGATTATCATGTTTAATTTTTTTATATTTATTATTATTATTCTTTATTATTGTCTTCTCATATTCCATGTTGAATAATTTTGTGAAGTATAAGTCCTTTAAATATTAATTGGAAGTTTGATATTACCCTTATGTATGATGAAAGTTGGAATTTTGGTAAAGGGGATAATCTTAGGTTTTAAATGAAATCCTTATGTATTAGAATTTGGAAATTTGGTAAAGTAAAAAATATTATATATAGAAGTATCATTACATAAGATATAAAAGTATATAATTTATTCAAGTATAAAACCTTATGTATTACAATGATCCCAACATGAATCTTTAACCGATGTGAATCTTTACCCATGTAAGTGATCGATTAACCATACTATTACCTTGTGATATTAAAATGATGAGTTTTCTTGTTTATTTTTGTTTAACCTTTTAAATAATTTTTTAAACCCTTGAAAGAGCTCTATTTAATCTAAAAAATGACATCATCGAAGCATTAGACAATGCCTCAGCTATTGCTAAGGTTGTGGCCCCAATTACCAAGAGGATGCTTTCACTAATCCATTATCTCCAACAACAAGTATACAATGAAATGGTGAGATAATATTACCTTAATGGTACTATCCACATCATTAAGGCATCCCAAAATAATATCCAAGTAATAAATACTTATGTATCACCTCATCAATGGAGGACTGTGAAAAATCTAGCAGCACCGATCGCCACCTCAAATATATTTAGAATCCTATCACTGATATGAGACAACACTTACCTCCCTTATCTAATGGTTATAGATAATGATGATAATAATTTCCTTAACATGTACCATGAGACACCTAGGATAGATCATGTAATTTATTTATCCCTCCAACACAGTGTGACCCCCACTCCTCATAACTCATCCGAGGAGGCTGGTCAGGACATATCGACCCTGGTCACTGGAATTTGAGTGTCCAAAAGGTGGTACCTCTAGGGTAGGAAAGTTTTTGAAGGTAGTAATTATGAGCATATTCTCATTCCTAATGAATAGGCCAACTAAAATATTTTTATGTACATTAATTAGAAGTTCTATATTCCTTTTCTCACTAAACAAACCTACTAGCATACTCTGATAGAATCAGAGGAACCAGGTTAGCATACCCAAACAAAATTCCGGGAGAATGCCCATATCCTTACCCCTATAAATGAATCCTATTAAAATATTACAATAGTGAATAGATTATTTGAGTTGGACCATGATCCCACCCCATTGAAGATCAGTTTTATATCACCGTTCTCATGGAAGAAGATCATCAACATATTATAGAGACAATAAAAGGACATTATTATATCTATGATCATGCCATGTAAAGATGTAAACATATATTGGAAACACAATAGGGGACTCTCGTCAATATATTTTTGTGGAAAACAATGGGAAGGACCATATTCCTGATCCCAATATTAAATCAACTCATTAGTACACCCTGTATACCACTTAAGAGAGGTATCATATTCCTGATCTCATTCATAGGATCAAGAATATAACCTGGTGATGGATACATAATAGGGTAAATTCCATATTCTTGTTAAAATAGGTGTTTTTTAGAATATCCTTTAAACCACTTTAGGGTAGGCTCATACTCTTTCCAACACTATGAGAGCTCATCAGTGTAATTTGGAAGTCACTTAGAAGCAATCTTATATTCATTCTCCTACTTGAGAAGGTCAATAAAAAGTTTTAAAGAAAACTTATATAAGGTCCTAAGTATTTAAATCAGTTATTCAGGTTGGGTCTTGGGTCTATCATGTGACTTTTAACCCTATAGAGGTGTTAGAAGTGTTAGTATAGTCTAAGTAATGATCCTTGGGAGTTATACTAGGATCAAAGTTTAATTTTTTTGAAAGGTCTGGAAATGAGTTTTTGATGTGTTTGGTATTTTAGGGAGTTGTAGTAGATTTATTGAAATTTGGAAAAGGAAAAGTGAGTAAATTAAATCTGTATTTGAGTAGAGTAAGTCTGGGTTGAAAAAATGGCTATGTCTGGAATGAGTAGAGTAAATATGGAGTTGCGTAGAGTAAATTTGGGGTACAAGTAGTATAAAAGTAGAGTAAAATTCAGATGAACAATGTTTCTATAATCTTTTAAGTAATATTAAATCTAGTGTTTGCTAAATATTTGTTTTAAATTAATAATATTACTAGAAGAGTAAAAATAAGAATAAATTTTGGAAGAGTAAAGTAGATTAATTCCAGTGTTTTTAAAATTTTTGTAGGATGTGAAGTATTTAAAAAATCTTCCTAAATATTAAATAAATAATTAAAAACTCATTTTAAGTGGATATAGGGTGTTCCCATGCCTTGTATAGTAGGTAAATCATCCAAATAAGGCTTCATACCTTCTCTTCTCTATGTGAGATCTACTCCATTTTTTGTCAGAATATCATGTTGTTTAAAGTAGGGTAGGGTTATGGGTAAGGTTAATCATACACATATTAATAATTTTAATATTTGTCACTATTTATTTTTCACTTACCAAAAAACCCTAATTTTATAAATTTTATCAGATTTTATGATATTTTCTATTTAGAGTCAAATCAACCAAAGTTTATTGGAAAGTGGGGTCCTATTAACTCCAAGTAGGTGGTTCCTAAATTTTTCATAAATTATACATGGGTTTTGTGATGTGTGGTAAATAGGTATGTGTGGGGTGTTCTAGGTGAGAATGGTTATAAACTTCTTAGAGTGTTTATTATTCATAGGAGATATCAGAGGGTAGTCTTGGGTGTGAAATGGTGTTGTTGAGCCTAGTATGGGATGGAAAATGAGATATGTGATTATATAGATAGTTGGGTATGAGGATGTTGTTCATGGAAATTGTTTTCTTGATTAAAGGGTTTATATAGTTCCATGAAAATGTTTTGGTCATGTACCATGTGATTATGGGTGATGTTGATCACTAGAAGTGGGGTGACATGTTTCACTAAGATGTTAAAAATGGTGTTAAACATTATTTTGGGAAGGATATTTGGTTAGAAGGTAGAGATAGAGGTTCACTGATGTTTTGGTATATGATTTGGTTGATACTGCTCACCATGGTTGGATGATGGGGTTGTTTGGGTCATGTACACATAGGATATGACCCATGAGTTGATTTTGACCACTCATTGTGGGTGGAGGCCTCTTTAGAGTAAGATACATAGAGTATAATGCCGAACATTGGTATAGAGAAGGTCTTACCATAGAAGGACATTGTTGGTGGTAGTTGAGACCACTAGTTGGGGGACTGAGTCTCACCATTTATATTGGGGATGATGGGCTAGGATTATGGAATGATGGGTGTAGCCATGTCATGGGTTCATTGGGCTGTTGAGTTGGTGGTTGGAAAATTAATATAGAAGTCCTTGGGACTTGTGATATGGTTTTTGGATATACCTTGGGAGCATCAGGATGATTCATAATGGTTATGGAGTTATTTTGGGATATGGATCTTTGCAATATGGGTTTGGTTGGAAGGCCGAGGGATCTTCTAGTATGAAAAACTATGGATGTATCATTCCACTTCAGTATTGGATGAGGTAGGTAAATACTCACTCGAGGTTAACTAAGATCAAGTGAAGTTGATTGTGTACTATGTTATTGTTTTTTTAATTATTATTTTTCATACATTGGTATATGTATGGATTTAAGTTAGAGATACCGTTATTAGTGGCCTTCTAAGTTCATACTCACACCCTATATGAGTCGTCCTGGATGTGTGAAAACTTTATAATTCTTGGTAAAGGTAAAAAAAGGTTCAATGTTTGGAACTTATTGATATATAGAGGTATAAATAGTGCATGAGATAGATTTAGGATTTTGTAAATGGGTCAGGTGATTCCTTAGTACCAAGCTAGTGGTTCTTTTGGGTTATTTTTCACTTATTCATATGTGATGGGCCAATGGGTGATCTTAGTTGTTTTTAATTATTATCATGGAATGGTAAACATTTATTAAATTGATAGTATTTTTATTTTGGTTTACTATTTCCATTTTTTAGAATTTCCTTCACCATGAAATTGTTATTATCATCATTATCATATTGTATAATCTCCCCACTATCACCCAATATACCCTCACTACTAGTTGGAATCCTTTGGTGTATGATTAGGAATATATAAGGTTATGTGGTTTAGCATCATCTTGGGAACTATCAAGTGTTCATGAGATGGTGGGGAATTACAAAGTGTTATTAGATCTTGGGTATTACAAGGTAGTACCTGAGTGGGTTGGCTGTAAAGGGGCAATAGTGTTTTTTTTGTTTCCAAGTGGTATTAAATATGGGTTATTATAAAGTGTTTTTGTCATTTGGGCTATGGTAGACCTCCATTATAGTTGTGTGTTTGAGTCTAAGAAAGTGTTGGAACTTGGGATAGATGTCATGATGTGTGTATGGCCAGTAGCTACATGAGATGAAGTCCAAGTTACCAGGTAAAATGGGATTGTTGATTTGGATTTCATTGTAACAATTAAATTATTGAATTTTAATTAATTTTAATTTGATGTTCCTGATTTATATTTTATACTCTTGGACCCAGGAGGCAAGAGAGAGTATTCATGCATCCTAATAGGCACATAGGCTTCACATGACATACATGTCTTACATGTAATTTTCTTAGAACCTGAAAAAAAAGGAAGAGGTTATCTATTTAAAGTTTTAACAATAGGCTAAATATATATTTCCTATATTGTCTATTTGCATAATTATACTTAGATAATCTAGAAAAGGTAGCAGTTCTAGAAATGGAAATGTGGGTTGGGCTATTTAAAATGTCAAAAAAACCTATATAATGTTTTCCTATATAGATTCTTGGTGGAATTATACTTAGAAAAGTTGGGGTTGTGATTCTTAATTTGAATGGGAATGAGATTATGTATGTGTATAATTATGTGGTGTCTAAAATTGACATGGGTAAGTGGGGAATGTAAGGCTGGATGATATGTAAATTATTTTTGGTAGGGAAGTGTAAGGGTTGGTTGGATTTTATAATTATTATAGATTCCCTATTTTCAATATTTGGGATATTATTTGTCACGAACCATCCTGGAGGGGCTTGTTCCATGACTACACCAAGCCCACCTCTGGTAGGCCAGGAGATGACGACTAGCACCAAGTAGGAATATCCCACAAATGGAAGGCATTTTCCAAAGTACCTATACACACACACACACACACACACACACACACACACATCTCCAAGCCCAAAATGATGAAATCTAAAAACACTAAGTAAACAATTCATGAATAAACTAAGATACCAACCGAAGATTATGACTGTAGGAAAAATAGAAAGTAAATAGGGCCAAAATATAATCCCACCAAAAGAAAGTGTCTTCCAAAGTGAATGTGTAAGTTCCTGAAACTCATCCATAGAAAAACATACTTAAAGGGCAGGTGTAGGAAAACTTATTGAAGTCACAGGAGCACAACACATTCGTATGATCCCTCTAATAACCACCTTATCCTGGTCCACCTAGGGCTCCGTCAAAGCATCAATCATCTACACAATACATGACACATGCAGAAAAAGCCTATTTAGGGGTGATTAAAACAATACTCAACAGGACAACCTCAAACCACAAAGAAAAAACATGAAGTAAACCACAAAGGAAACACATGAAGTACACCGTAAACGAAACACACGAAGTACAATCAATATGGCCAGATCACACATGTATAAGTCTAAAGAATGAAGATAAGGATTTCCAGTTTTAGTCCATAGATCTCTTAGTCTTCATGACACTAGAAGTGTCAATAGCGTATAGAGTTTCTATGGAACAAGGATTGTCAATGGGGCACAGAGCATTGATGGTGCACAGAGTGTTGATGGCGAATGGAGCGTCGATGATGCACAGAGCGTCGATGGTGCCTAGATCAGCGATGGCGCCTGAGAAGTCTATGGAGGAAAGAGCGTCGATGGTGTATATAGAATCGATGTCCCATAGAGTTTCGATGGAACATGAAGCATCAATGGTGCATGGAGCATCAACGGGTCATGCAACCCCCAAGTCATGTAGTCACTAAGATCACATAGGCATAGCCAGCCATAGGATTCTGATCACAGTGCGTTTGTTCCGAGTGAGCCTACACCTCAATCCATTAGGTTGTAAACCAAATTATTCAAAACTCACCTATATTATATAAAAAGGACTATCTCATCACAAGGGTCCCAAATTCACAAACAACTCATTAAATGAACACACAGTTAGAATGTTATGACTATTTTTCTAAAAAGGTCTGACCTGAGTCTGGTCCAGGTTTGATCCAACCCAATGGACCTGACCTAACCAATCATCTGACCTGAACTGGTTTGACTGACCCGAACCTTATTAAATCGGTATGGATCAGCCCAATGGGCATGACCCACTGGGCTCATGGGTCCATCCCGATGGGCCGTTGGTGCGACCCTACTTATCCAATTTGGTCTGCATGCATGTAAGCTAGCCTCCTTGCTGTATGCAGCCCGCCCCTGTCGTGTGCCCGAATGGTCGATGTGGCACCCATCACTGCATTTCCTGGTCAGCATCAGAAACTCCTTCTACAGCTCATTCCCACCACCACGGGTCCAACACAGCTCGCCGCATGCCATTACGATGACCTCCTACCGCGACCCCCTAGTCACCGCCAATGACCTTCACTACTGTGGGGCTCCAACACGGCCCCCACCAGACCATGTTCTTCCTATATCCGCTCTACTAATGGACTCATCATTTCATGTTCCACCTGGCCCGAACCCTGTCGGGCCACTACTGCCTTTGCTGCCAGCCACCCTGCCAGCGGCCTACTGTTCATCGTCCCCTCTGCATGGATCTAGTCAGAGCTGTTGCTCCGACTCCTATTGTGCATCACCGCCTCACGCCACTACAACCCACTACCTCAGGTGATTCAAATCATGCCTTCACTATCACATCTTTGAGATGTCATTTCGGTGTCAGATCCCCAGTCTTGGATCGTTATGCCACAGATCGAAGGTGAAACGATCCTCTAATTGTATTTCGCAAAGAACAAGGAACATAAAGAGATTTGGGGAAAATAGATAAAGCACACGAACACCCAAAGAACAGATCTTTTCATTTTTTGTGTCTTCCTTGATCCATTCATTTTTGAAGGATTATAGAGAACCATCCAACTCATAGATCTAATCCCTATTTAAAACCTCGCAAGTAGTTATCCATCCCATAAGAAGGAACGAACCACGGATCAACCTCGTCGTGGGTTGTCCTGTGTTCTTCATTTGAAATCTAAGATGGTAAAGAAAAATCACAAAGAGAATAACATCCTACCTCAATGTTGGATTAGTAATTGATAAAGAATTGATGTATGTGTATTTGTTGATCCTCGATCCACTAGCATTCGTTTTCGTTCATCAGAGAGGTTTCTGCCCCCTTGCCTCAAAGGAATTTCCAAAGTTATGGTGATAACCATGGATTCTTGACAAAACTCCTTAATAAAGAGAAACCAATGCAACATCAAATATAATATTTTTCTTAAAATATTTTAATAATTCATATGTCGAATTTCTAACATTCACAGTCAACCTTTGCTAGTCGATGTTAAACCCCGAATTTTAAAGAAAAACCACTCATAAGATTTATTAAAAACTTACCATTTTTCATCCTACTATTCTAGGCACACCGGGACTCAAAACCTCACATTCTCAACACCTGGTCTAGGAATTTTCCCAATTAATTTATAAAAATAAAAGTTAAGAAAATTAAAGTCATTAAATTCTCTCCACCCTCCGGCTTTACATCCCTGAAATCCAAAAAAAGGGATACTCAACAAAAATATGAGGGTACTGAGCACAAATCTAAGACTCACACTCCCAAGTGCTCTCCTAGAGATTCCCGTATTGCCACCGAATGCACACCAAATGAATCAAACACCCACAAAGGATCTTCTTCTATCAATTCTTGATCTCCATTGGGTACTCCAAAAAATTAGTCCCATCAGTAATGTCTAGCTTTCCCTAGTCAATGAAATGCGAAGGATCATGCACGTACCTCTTCATCCATGACATGTGGAAGACATTATGCACCCGAGTAAACCACCTATCCAACTCTACTAAGAATCTTAAAAGGTATGATATATCTTAGAGATAACTTGGTACCCCATCCAAATATCCGTAATCCCTATAGAGGTGATAAATAAAATAACACATGGTCTTCATACTCATACTATAGAGGCCTCTGCATCTTATTAGCATACAACCTCTTCCAGCTCTTTGGAATCCTCATCCGCTCCTTAATGATCTGCACCTTCTCGGTGGTAGACCGCACCAACTCTGGACCCATGAGTGCTGAATCTCCTAGGGTAGTCCAGTAAAGTGGTGACCTTCATGGTCACCCATAAAAGACCTCAAACGGTTCCATACCAATGGTAGAGTGATAACTATTATTGTACACAAAATCCACCCATGTTAAGTGATACTGCCAACTGTAACCAAAGTCTAGGATGAAAGCATGTAGCATATCCTCAAGAACCTAGATGGTCATCTCCATCTGAACATCCGTCTAGGAATGAAACACCATTATAAAGTTCAAATGAGTCCCAAACACCTCCTGTAATCCCTTCCACAACTGGGATGTGAAATGAACATCATGATCTGAGACCATCGTTGATGGCACTCCATGAAGCCGAACTATCTCATGCACATAGAGGTGTCCTAAGATCACTACTGAACTATTCTCATAGATCGATAGGAAGTGGGAAGACTTGTTGAGTTGATCAACGATCACCTAGATGTTATTGTGTACCCTGTATATGCATGGTACCCGTAAAAAATTCCATCAATATCCCATCCCACTTTCACTCTGGAACCTCAAGTGGTTGGGTTAAGCCCACTAGAACCTGGTGCTCAGCCTTCACTTACTGTTATGTGAGGCATCTAGAAATGAACTTTGCCACTACCTTCATCATCTTCAGTCACCTGAACTAATGTTGGTTGTCTTGATACATCTTTTACACTCCAGGATGTACCGCCAAAGGGAATGTATGGAACTCCCTCAAGAACAAATCCTGAAACATCACTGGTACTATTGTGCATACTTTAAAGAAAACAACATGCTCCACAACTTTTAAATATCCATCAAGGGCATACCTTGTGGACATCTGAGTATGAAAAGTCTCATTGTTGGTGTCTCTCTATTGTGACTCCCTGACTCACTATATGAGTGGTGGGGTGACAACCATCAGCTAGAGGTAAGCTGCTCCAACTCCATCTAAAAAGGATATATGTAATGTGGCTAACAGCTATAAAAACTCACTCAGCAACTGCAAGCTAGATCACCCACTGAGAGCATCTGCCACTACATTCTACTTCTTATGAGTATAGAAAATCTCAAAGTCATAGTCCTAGAAGAGCTATATCCATCATATTTGTCTCAAGTTCTGGTCCTTCTGAGAGGAGATATACTTGAGACTCTTGTGGTTAGAGTATACGGTAAACCACTCTCCCATTAGGTAGTGTCTTCACATCTTCAATGAGAAGACTACAACTACAAGATCAAGATCATGGGTCACATAGTTCTACTTATGATACCTCAACTAGAGTGAACCATAGGTAATCACTACTTTCCCCTGAATCCGGACACAACCAAGCCCAGTCCTTGATGCATCACAGAAGGTCACATATGTTGGGCAAAGTATTGTTTTCAACAATACATAATAATGTTATTTAAAGGGGGAGGTTATTGAGAATAATACTCTGTCTCTTTACAATAATTTTGATGCTCACAAATACCCTTATTTATTTTCTAATGATTTTATTTAGTATTTTGCAGGAATTTATTAATTTATTTTACTCTTGAAATAATGAGAATTTATTACTTGTGCGGAATCTGCTTTAGCGCGTCCTGGAATCACTATTCATACCTTTCGTTGATAAATGTAGCGCAAAATCTATTTTATCACGTCCTAGAATCACTGTTCATACCCTACGTGGATAAACATAGCGTAAGGGTGAAAAGTGTGAATAATTTTTGAAATAAGAGAAAAGTATGGTTAAACAACCATACATTTTTCAGAAAAGTATGGAAGAAGAACCTTACATTAGGAAGGAACCTTACGTTTTGGTTTTTCAGAAAAGTATAGAAGAAGAACCTTACATTTTTTGTTATCATCAAAGTATGGAAAAAGAACCGTACGTAAATTCTAAACGTTATATTTGTTTCTCAAAAGTATGTTCATCAACCTTACTTTTGTAAACAACCATACGTTCTTGGAAAAGTATGGATCAAGTAAAAGTATGAATCTTTTTTCGTATGTTTGAGAGTTGAAGAAAAAGTATGGATGATAAACCCTACGTTTATGATTCAACCTTAAGTTGTCAACCTTATGTTTGAAGACTATGTTATCAACCCTACGTTTGGAGGCCACGTCATCAACCTTATGTTTGGCGTTAGAAATTTTGACAGACGTTATTTTTATACAACAGTCAGCAATTTGATTTCTGGGCGGATTTTAAGCCGGATTTAAAGTCATTTTTAAAATACGACTTTGACTGATTCAAAGCCGTTTTATTAATGGATTTAAGATCGAATTAAAAAGACCTTTTTATGCTGAGTCTTAAGGGAAGTTACGACTTCTCTGTAAATTCAAATTTTTGAATATCGCGAATAAAAAGGCAACTTTTATGGATCTAAATGTGCAGGAGATATGCTCAGCTTTATTATTTATGTTCTCTCTGAAACACTAGGTATGTATGTGTATGGTGATTGATCTATTATTAAAAAAGTGGAAAATAGAGACTACAGAAATTCATGATTGATCTGCTGATTCAAAAAGGAGCATCAAAGCTCTGTTTGTTTAAGAAGAAGAAACTCTATAGAAGATTCACTTGTTCTGTATCGAATATCTACTATAGATCTACTACTGCTGAAGTTGTGAACTATATATCTATATTTACTACAACCGAATCGACTCAGAACTGCTTCAACTTGAAAATAAATATTTTTAGAGATGACGATCCATCTACTGTCAATTTCATTCTGTTTCAATTGTGAAGATCAACTGGAGAACTTATTTCTGAAATTCTTTTTATTATTGAGTAACCAACTTCTCATTCTAAGATATGTAGGTTCGTGTTTAAACCAGAAGGCTTTGTTTTGACTTGGATTGTAATGGTGTCAACTGCCTGTACTCATTTTTGAACCGGTCTGTGGAAAAGAGGACCAGATAGTGAAAATCACCAAGCTCGTGGAGTTGAGCATTGGTGGAGTGGACTAGGGGCCTTCTGTTCCCCGAACCACTATACATCATTATGTCCCTACTTTTATTTATTTCCTCTGCATGATATAATCTGATAAATCATAGAGGATAGAACTCATTCAATCAAAGATTTACCGAAAAATTGCAAAAGACACGATTCACCCCCCTCTTGTGTATAATCTGAAGATTCAGATCCAACAATTGGTATCAGAGGTGGAGCTTCTGATAGAGACTTATCAAGATAGAAGCATTTAAATATTATACAAACAGAGCATCATGACTGATACAAGAGAAGGGATGTCAATGGTCAGGGCACCATATTTTAATGGAGACAACTATGGTTGTTGGAAATCGCGCATGATAATATATCTGAAAAACCTCGGATATAAAGTCTATTCAAAGATTTTAACTCCTTATTAAATTCCTGATACATGGAGTGATGCTACAAAGGTAGAGTATGATATGAATTTGAAGGCTATGAATGCAATCATCTGCGGTTTAGGACCAGATGAATTTAACAGAGTATCTCAGTTCCCAAACTCATATGAGATGTGGCAAACAATAGCTGTGGCATATGAAGGAACAGACAATGTGAGGAAAATGAGATATGCAACTGAAAAACTAAAATTTGATACTTTCAGAATGTTTGAAGGTGAAATAATTACCCAAATAAATGGTAGATTGACAGAAATTATCAATAATATAACAGCTCTCGGAGAACCTATCAAGCAGGATGATCAAGAATTAAAAGTAATAAGGGTACTTCCTACTCGATGGAATGGTATCTCTACTGCAATCAGAAAATCAACTCCTGTCAAAGATCTAACCATGAGAGAGCTGATTGGTACAGTGATGATGTATGAAGCTAAAATGAAATATGAGGCTAATGAATATAAAGTGCTTATCAAAAGAGAAGATACTACCTTGAAGGTAACTTCACAAAAAAATAGAAATATTTAGAACAGAGAAGTCAAAGCTAAATCATAAAGCTCTGACTCATCAAACTCAGATGAAGAACTTGCTCAGCTAGCTAGGAAATTTATAAAGTTCTACAACAAGAAAAGATGCTTCAAAAATCATTTAAGGGAGATAATAAGGAAGTAAGATGTTATGAATGTAAGAAAATGGAGCATATCAGACCAGATTTCCCACAATTGAAGGATGAAAAGAAGAAGAAATTCTTCAAAAGAAATGATTATGAGTAGAAACACAAGAAAGCAATGAAAGCCACTTGGAGTGTATATGAAGACTCCAATAGCTCTTCTGAATCAAGATTAGTGAATGAAGAAGTCAATATAAAAGCAAACATGTGTTTTATGGCTGAAACTGATGAGGTACACTCATACTACTCCTCTGAATAAAATTCTGAATCAAGCCACACAAATGAAAAACTTGCAGCCTACTGCAATATGCTTGAAGAAAGATATGACTCATTATTTGAGAAACATAAGTCACTAAAAAACATATATAAATCTGGTTCAGATGAAAGAGATACAATGCTGAAACAACATAAGGAATTAACTGATAAATACAATTCGATTAACACTAACTATATTAATTTTGAATTAATAATAAAAACACTACAGGATGAAGTAGAATCTTACAAACAGGCTGCATTGGTTTTTACAAAAGGATAAAATTCATTAAATGAAATTCTTGGAAAAACTGTCATTAAAAAGGAGATATTTGGAATTGGCAGTAAATGAGAATAACCTAAGCTATATAAAAATTATTTTGTTCCTAGCTCTAAAAAGGTTAATTGTAATTTTTGTTGGACAAAGGGACATATAGCTAAAAACTATTTCTTAAGACAACCTAAAATTTGTGGTATCAAGAAAGCCTATGTTTCAAAAGACTTGTATTCTTTAGCTGATTTTAAAAGAACAAAGAAAATCTAGATACCCAGATCATTGCCAGCTAACACACCAGGACCCAACAAAATATGGGAACCAAAGATAAATTGTTCCATATATGGTATATGGATAGTGGCTGCTCAAGACATATGAGTGGAAACTCATTAAATTTTTCTTCACTCACTCAAAAGGAAGGATGACTTGTCACATCTGGTGACAATGCCAAAGGAAAAATCATTGGCATTGTAACTGTTGGAGATCCAAAAATAGTCTCAATCAACAAAGTACTTTATGTACAAGGATTAAAACACAACCTGATAAGTATCTCTCATCTCTGTGATGATGGATATACTATTGATTTTACTAACAATTTCTATACAGTTTCTAAAGATAAACTGTTTAAATTTAAAGCACCAAGAACTGATAATGTATATACTTTGGATTTAAATTCCTTGTGTAAACAACAAGTAAACTGCTTGACTGCTAAAGTAAGTGAATCCTAGATCTGGAATATGAGACTTGGACATTTCAATGTATATGTTTTACATAAATTATCTAAGAAACATTTAGTTTCTGATTTACCTAGTCTCAAATTTGAAAGTGATAGATTTTGTGATGCATGTCAACTTGACAAGCAACAAAAATCATCCTTCAAATCTATTAATAAGGTTGATACATCTAAACCTCTAGAACTTATTCATATGTATTTGTTTGGACCCTAAAGAGTAGAAAGATTAGCTGGTAAATTATATGTATATGTTTTAGTTGATGACTATTCAATATTTACATGGATTTTCTTTTTAAAATTAAAAAATGAAGCTTTTACTTTATTTGAAAGTTTCTGCAAATCTGTTCAAAATGAAAAAGGTTTTAATATAATCTCATTGAGAAGTGATCATGGTGGAGAATTTGAGAATCATGAATTTAATTCCATTTGCTCAAACATGGGTATTAAACACACCTTTTCTGCACCCAAAACACCTCAACATAATGGGATTGTAGAAAGGAGAAATAGAACAATTCAAGAAATGGATAGGACTATGTTAAATGAATATAGTATACCTATATATTTTTGGACTAAAGCTGTGAATATAGATTGATATATAATTAATAGAGTTTTAATTATACCTATTTTAAAAAAGACACCCTATGAACTATGTAATAAAAAAAACCTAAAGTAAATTACTTTAATGTTTTTGGATGCAAGGTTTAAATCTTAAACACTAAAGATAATCTTGTTAAGTTTGATCCAAAATATGATGAAGGTATTTTCTTAGGATATTCTGCTACCTCCGAATCTTATAGGGTTTATAATAAGAAGTCAAGGATTGTTGAAGAATCAGTTCATGTGAAATTTGATTAATCTAATCCCTTTGAGAAAAGGACAGATCAAATGGATGAACTTGACTCTAATGATAACATGAGACTTGAGAACTTAAAGAATTATTTTAAAAATGATATAAAAGAAATTAAGTCCAGTTCAGAGGAACATGATACTAAAGAACCTTTAAATTTATTACCTAGACATTCTAGGACCCTAAAGAATCACCCTTTAGAAACTGTGATAGGTGACTTAGATATAGGAATTCAAACTAGAAGAAACTTAGGAAACCTAGTGGAATTATCTGCCTTCCTATCTCAACAAGAACCCAAGATTATAGAAGAAGCTTTAGATGATGAAATCTGGGTAATAGCAATGCAAGATGAACTAACCCAGTTTAAAAGAAATGAAGTTTGGGAATTAGTGGAAAGACCTAAGAATTATACTGTAATAGGAACTAAATGGGTCTTTAAAAATAAACAAGATGACCAAGGCATAATAACTAGAAATAAAGAAAGATTAGTAGCTAAAGGATGTAATCAAGAAGAAGGAATAGATTATGATGATACTTTTGCACCTGTAGCGAGGTTAGAAGCCATAATAATCCTTTTAGCCTATGCATATTATATGAATTTTAAATTATTTCAGATGGATGTTAAATTTACCTTTTTAAATGGTTATTTAATGGAGGAAGTTTATGTTGAGAAACCTCCTGGTTTTGAAAATTCTCAAAAACCATATTCTGTTTTTAAACTTACTAAAGCTCTTTATGGCCTTAAACAAGAACCTAGAGCTTGGTATGAATGATTAAGTTATTTTCTTTTGAAAAATTATTTTACTGTTGGAATGGAAGACCCAACACTCTTTATGAAAACTATGAAAAATAATGTTTTATTGGTTCAAATTTATGTTGATGATGTAATCTTTGGATCAACTAATAAAACTCCTTGTCCTGAATTTTCAAAATTAATGCAAGAATAATTTGAAATGAGTATGATGGGAGAATTAAATTTCTTTCTGGGTCTTCAAATATTTCAAAAAGATTTTGGAAATGTTTTAAATCAAAGCAAATACATTACTGATTTACTTAAGAAATTTGGACTTGAAAACAACAAGACATTTACAACTCCTATGTGTACTAATATAAAACTTTATTTGGATGAAACTGGGAAATCAGTTGACAACAAGTTATATAGAGGTATGATTGGTAGTTTGTTATATCTTACTTCTAGTAGGTTAGATATAATGTATTCAGTATGTCTTTGTACTAGATTTCAATCAAATCCTAAAGAATCCCATCTGACTACTGTTAAAAGAATTTTTAGATATTTAAAAGGAATTTTTTTTCAATTTGATTTCATATTCAGTTGCTGACTTTGGAATTCGTAGATTAGATAGAAAAAGTACATTAGGTACATGTCACTTTTTAGTAAAATCTTTAGTATCATGGTCTAGTAAGAAACAACATTTAGTTGCCCTGTCAACAGCTGTGGCAGAATATGTTTTTGCTGGAATTTGCTGTGCACAAGTGTTGTGGATGAAAAATACTCTTATAGACTTTGGATTGAATTTTAATAATACACCTATTTTATGTGATAATACAAGTGCAATTAATATTTTAAATAATCCTATTAGTCATTCTAGAACTAAGAAAATTGATATAAGACATCACTTTTTAAGAGATAATGTTATTAAAAAAGATATATTTTTAGAATTTATATATACTGAAATTAAATTAGCAGATATTTTTACTAAACCACTTCCCACTACAAGGTTTGATTTTATTAAGGGGTAGCTAGGTTTATTTAATTTTAAATATTTTTTTATTATTTATTTTTGTAAATTTTATTTTTTTATTGAATACTATTTAAGATTTTCTTTCTTTCACCATATAAAAATTTTATTTGTTTTAAATATATGTAATGATTAGTGATTACATGGGAATCAAGGCTGTCAGATACTTTTCGACTTCTAAACCGTTTCACTTCTATCGAAACCCTTTCGAAATCCGAAAATCGTACTGCTGCACCTAAACCCTAATATTCAAACCTCTGAAACCCTAACCTTCAAACCTTTAGAGATTCTCGTAGAGATGGTAAGAAATAAAAGAGCCAGTGAAGCCGAGCCAAGAAATGCCAAGAGACAATGCTCCGAGGGAAGAAAAATTTTACTGGGCAAGGTAATCGATCTCGACTGGTTATTTTAGACAAATCTGTTGTTGAAGCAAGCACTGTCATTTCAGAATCTTGAACAACTGTTCAACAGTGAAAATACGGAATTTCTGTATGAAGTAGAACTTAGATACTTCTTCAAATTTGTACAGTTTAGTCTGGGAGATACCGAGGATAGTATGATGGCTAAGATAGAGGATATGGATTTCTCAATCTCATCAGTAGAGATTGGTCAGATTCTTAACTGACCTCATGAGGGAGTTTTTCATTTCAATTTGAAAAATATTGGATATTCTGTGCATAAATCCGAGGACATCATGTCTTTTCTTTTTCGTACTAAGACACTAACGAAAATGTTTGTCAAGGATTTGGAGCCTGATCATAAGATTTTGGTCAAATTTATTCAAACTAGAATAGCTCCAAGAATTATAGAAATGGAAAAGATTTTTTACCCTGATATGTATATAATGTTTCTTCTATTAAGCGATATTAAGTTAAACTTTCCAAGATACATGATAAGGTATCTCAGTTACTGCTGTCAAAGCGAGGCCCAAATGAATTTCTACCCTTTCAGTCAATTTATTTCTAAACTACTATTTAAGAAAGACATGGTGAGATTAGTGGATGCTCGAGTAAACTGTCATCACATTAATACGTTTAATGCTAGAACTTTAAGGACGGTTGGATATTTCTGGAGCACAATTAAAGGAAAACTTTTACCATTAGGAGCTGAGGAAGATTCAGAGAATGCTCAGGATTAACCTGCTAAGTCCAAGGAGGGACAAGCTGAATCAAGAGTTAGCAATGTAGCAAGAAGGATTCGCTTCAAAGTGGAAGATGTTGAGGAAGACAGAAGTCAAGAAGGACTTCAATAAAAAAGAAAGAGACCTGTCAATGAGGAAATTACTTCCCCTTCTTTGGAAACAACAACAGAAGCTTTATTTTCTTATTCTTTTGTAAGGGAAACTGTTGTTGATAAGACCATGGAAGATGTTACTAAAAGAACAACATAGGAAGAGGGATCGGGAGTTCCAGAAGAAGCTCAAAGGGAGACTCAACAACAAATTTTAGCTGATGTTGAAGTTTCACTTCAACAGGAATAAGAGACGGAGGCAGTGCCTGGTGAAGAAGTGGCCAAACCTCAGGAAACTACTAAAAATATTGTTCTTGAAACTCTAGTGGAAGACAAATATGCAGATTAATGTGATGAGCATGATTTTGAAGCTCCAACAGAGGTACTTCAAGAGGATTTTTCTGTGGAGGATTTTGAAAACTCTAAGGAAAAATCTATGGACCAACCTTCTCAGGATAGAGAAAAAGAAATATCTGATGCTAAATCATTACCTTTGGTACTACTGCATCATCCTGAGAATGTGAATATGAATCAAGCACAGGGTGCCTCTGATTCAAGAAAAGAAGAAATTTAAGAACTCTACAGAAATGTTTCTCAGTTGGAATCTGAGAATGTTTCTCTAAGAAATGCCTTAGACTTAGAACATTTGAAATTTCAAAAGCTGAAGGAGTGTACAGTTTCAAGGAAATAAGTTGAAATGTTTAAAGAGGATATGATGAATGCTATTACAAAATTGAAATCTGAAATGGTTATGAAGTCATATTTAACAGATCTAAAGTTGATTATGGAGAACCAATTTGCATCAGTTGCAAATAGTGCTGTTAGTGGATCAGGTACTTCACATGATTTAATCATAAGGTTTCAAGTTATCACAACTATGATGAGCAAAATGAATGACAGGTTACAAGATCTTCAATGTAACAGTGATCCTTTGTCCGTGTTGCTGGACAATCAGAAGTTTTTAGTGGATCAACTAACATTAAGTGAGCCATCGGTCAGAATTCTATTAAATCAGTTGTCAGAGAAGCTGTCAGTATTTGTTGAAAAAGAGGAATGATTGCATGAGTTTTCCAGAGTCAATTTAATCTAGGATATTCATATGACTCAATAGAATATAGAGCTCATTATCAAACTTGGATATGGGATGATGAAGAGACTTCGGGAACAGTTTATAGAAATCAAGTCTGTAATCCAGAGGAGATAGACCCTGTTGCCTATCTTACCCAAACCTTGATTCATGTGTATATCATTGTCATGTATATACTACTATTTTTGAATAAAAATTTCCTTTACTATTTATTTGTTTCTTTCTCTATTTGTTTATTACTGTTTTATGTTAATGTATTCCAATATATCAGATACATTTACTATTAAACAGTTCATAATAGCATTTACTAACAGTTCGGTGCAATATTAAAAGTGTTAAAATCCATGATTTTTCATTATTTTTGATATCACAAAAAGGGGGATAATTTGGATAAACACAACATCAAAACATCAACATTTTATTTAGGGGGATAATTCATTTTATTTAGGAGGAGAGTTAAATGAGAAATTTGGATTTATAATTATATTTTTGGTGGAGAAGTTAGAAAGTGGATAAATTTAAGGAATAAATTTTTTTTATATTCAAAACTATATGTAATTAATTTTTTAAAGTTGATTTCATTAATTATTTTATGGGTTTTTGTGATAATCAAAAAGTCCGAGATTATTGAGAAAAGTATTGTTTTCAACAATACATAATAATGTTATTCAAAGGGGGAGGTTATTGAGAATAATACTATATCTCTTTACAATAATTTTGATTCTCAAAAATACCCTTAGTTATTTTCTAATGATTTTATTTAGTATTATGCAGAAATTTATTAATTTATTTTACTCTTGAAATAACGAGAATTTATTACTTGTGCGGAATCTGCTTTAGCACATCTTGGAATCACTGTTCATACCTTACGTGGATAAATGTAGCACGGAATCTATTTTAGCGCATCCTGGAATCACTGTTCATACCCTACGTGGATAAACGTACTGTAAGGATGAAAAGTATGTATGCTTTTTGAAATAAGAGAAAAGTATGGTTAAACAACCATACATTTTTCAGCAAAGTATATAAGAAGAAACTTACGTTAGGAAGGTACCTTACGTTTTGGTTTTTCAGCAAAGTATGGAAGAAGAACCTTACGTTTTTGGTTATCTGCAAAGTATGGAAAAAGAACTGTACGTAAATTCTAAATGTTATATTTGTTTCTCAAAAGTATGGTTCATCAACCTTACTTTTGTAAACAACCATACGTTCTTGGAAAAGTATGGATCAAGTAAAAGTATGGATCTTTTGCCGTACATTTGAGAGTTGAAGAAAAAGTATGGATGATAAACCCTATGTTTATGATTCAACCTTACGTTGTAAAACTTACGTTTGAAGATTATGTTATCAACCCTACATTTGGAGGCCACGTCATCAACCTTACGTTTGGCATTAGAAATTTTGACAGACGTTATTTTTATACAGCGATCAGCAAGCTGATTTCTGGGCGGATTTCAAGCCGGATATAAAGTCAATTTTAAAATACGACTTTGACTGATTCAAAGCCGTTTTATTAATGGATTTAAGATCAAATTAAAAGGATCTTTTTATGCCGAGTCTTAAGGAAAGTTACAACTTCTCTGTAAATTCAAAATTTTGAATATCACAAATAAAAAAGGCGACTTTTATGGATCTAAATGTGCAGGAGATATGCTCAGATTTATTATATATGTTCTCTCTGAAACACCAGGTATGTATGTGTATGGTGATCGATCTATTATTAAAAAGGTGGAAAACAGAGACTATAGAAATTCACGATTGATCTACTGATTCAAAAAGGAGCGTCAAAGCTCTGTTTGTTTAAGAAGAATGAACTCGATAGAAGATTCACTTGTTCTGTATCGAATATCTAATGTGGATCTACTACTGCTGATGTTGTGAACTATATCTCTATATATACTATAACCGGATTGACTCAGAACTGCTTCAACATGAAAATCAATATTTCTAGAGATGACGATCCGTCTTCTGTCAATTGCATTCTGTTGCAATTGTGAAGATCAACCGAAGAACTTCTTTCTGAAATTCTTTTTATTCTTGAGTAACCAGCTTCTCGTTCTAAGCTGTGTAGGTTCGTGTTTGAACCAGAAGGATTTGTTTTGACTTAGATTGTAAAGGTGTCAACTGCCTGTACTCAGTTGTGAACCGGTCTGTGGAAAAGAGGACTAGATAGTGAAAATCACCAAGCTCGTGGAGTTGAGCGTTGGTGGAGTGGACTAGGGGCCTTCTGTTCCCCGAACCACTATACATCTTTGTGTACCTGATTTTATTTATTTCCGTTGCATGATCAAATATGATAAAGCATAGAGGAAAAAACTCATTCAATCAAAGAGTTACCAAAAAATTGCAAAAGACATAATTCACCCCCCCTCTTGTGTATAATCTGTAGATTAAGATCCAACAACATACTCAAAACTCTCCTTCAAAAATTTCAAGATTGGAGTGATTATCAACCTCTGCCTCATTTCCTGAAATCAAAGCTATCAATTCTCTATCCCCATGAAAGGCTTTCCCTTCGGTGTCAAGGACATAAAGTGTGCTTATACAATGGAAAATTTGAGTACAACCCTTTGATAGTACCCAGCCAAACCCAGAAAACTCTGCAGCTTGGTAACACTCTTGGGTGGATCCCAAGCAAGAACCACTTTAATCTTCATCATATCCACTCTAACTCTAGCCTCTGAAATGATGTGTCCCAGAAAGGGGAACTTCCTAATCTAGAATTGAAACTTTGAGAGCTTCCCGTAAAGCTGGTGCTCTAGAAGTGTGTACAGAACCATCTTTAAGTGTATCGCATGATCCTCCTCAGACACCGAGTACACTAGGATGTCATTAATGAATACCATGATGAACTGGTCTAAGTAAGGATAGAAGATTATGTTCATGAGTCCCATGAACACTACTAGGGGTTTCATCATGCTAAATAGCATCTCCAAGTACTCATAGTGGTCATAATGACATCTAATGGTTGTCTTCAAGATGTCCTTATCCCGTACATGAAGATGGTGATAGCCATATCTAAGATCTATCTTTGAGAACCACCTTGATCCCTTCATCTGATCGAAGATATCTTCAATCCTCTCAAGTGGATACTTATTCTTCATGGTCACCTAGTTTAGGTGAAATAATTCTACACACAATATCAATATCCCATCTTCCTTTTTGGAAAAAAATTGGGGCTACACAAAGTGAAACACTAGGTCTCATGAATCCCTTACTCGGCAACTCATCCAACTGTACCCTCAACTCACAAAGTTACGCAGGAGCCATCTGATATAGAAGTGTAGATATTTGATCCATAATGGGGTATAGGTTAATGCCTAATTTCACCTCCCTGTGTGGAGGTAATCTGGGTACATGCTCTGGAAATACATCCTCATAATCCACCACCGCTGTAGGAAACTGTGGACTCCTATCATCCACCGTACTGAGGGTGAGTCTAGACATATAGTGAGTAATCGGCTACACCCTCCTATGTGTGAGTCTTTCCTACACTTAATGTGTTTGTTTTTCACCAATAAAGGAAAAACTAGTCCCATATCCCTGGACACACCATACTCTACACCTAAAATAGTCAATCTGAGCATGAACTTCAGATAAACAGTCCATACCAAGAATGATGTCTTAAGGCCTCGACACTTCCACAAAGAGACTCGAATAGAATACATTTCCCCCTAGAGTAATGTAAAACTATCGGTACCAGTGTGAGATCATTGAATTTCCCCCCGTAGAAGTCTCTAAGCATAAGGATTGATTCAATGGTTTGATTGGAATCTCCGAGTCTCGAACAAGGGCCATGGAAAGAAAAGAGTGACTGGAACCTATGTCTTTCAGAAGTACAACAAGGGTGGAAAAGACATAGATTATACCTCTAATAATATCTGGAGCACTAGGTTCATAAGACACCATCCCCTGAAACTGTCCTTGTCCCTATCCACCAGCTCCCTAAGCCTGTGGTGGACCACCTGGGGGTGGTGGTGGTAGTATGTCGAACCTCATCCCATCGCCTTATGCTATAACAACTGCTCTGCCACATCTTCCACCTTGTAAACCAAACCAATACTATCTCCTCCTCTTCCTTGATGATCCCTTTACTGTCTGATGATTTCCCACATGGCAAGTCGGGAAATATCAAGCCATGTGTCCCTGACCTATGCACGAGTAGCACAACCTATCCTTCAGCTGTGTCGCTCTTCCCTGGGAGCCCCACATTACTAATCCCTTATATTTGGGTCTTATCCTAGATTGATTGACCCACATGGTTCCTTAAATATGCTGTCAACTACATACCACTAAAGTCTCAGTTCTCTGATGCATGCTGGTAGCTCCCACTGATGGCATTTTCTCCACTAGAAAGCTCTCTTCTAGAAGGGATAACTCTAGTACCCAAGAATAGGTAGGTATGCTAAGGGATATCATTGATGCTCTGATCTCCCAATGTATACCCTTATTGAAAGTCTGGGTTCTAAATAATGGGTCCCCTACCATATCCGTGGAGTAGCGAGAAAGATTCGTAAATATTGCTGAGTACTTCGCTAATGTCTGACTACACTACTGCAGATGCATGAGCTCTTTCATGGGCACTGAACATAACATTACCGAAAAGAACTCCTCACTGAAGAGGTGCTCAATGTTTTCCCAAGAGAGAGTCATATTGTGATGAGTTTGGATCACTACCCTCTACCATCACCTTGCTGATCCCTGAAGAAGGCCTGCGACTAGAACTGGAATTTGGTCCGAAGACGTCCTCACAAGGCGGAAGACATGAGTAACTGCCTCCAGCTAGTCCTCAACTATCTGGGGGTGTAGATCACCCCTAAACTTAGGAGGTTGCTGCCTCTAGAACTCATGAAACACACTCAGTCTGTGTTCATACTCTACTGATAGTGTTGGCAGTAACTGCTGCTCTCTGGGTTGTGGTATCACTAGTACACCACTCGGGGGTTCTATCTCTAGTATTGGTCCCTGTACCGATGCCTCATCACTAGGTGGATCATCCTCATGATCACACATTAGAATCTTGGCTGGATTTTTTCATGGATGAATCCTAAAATATATCAATATGTACCACAATCAATAGAGTATACTTGAAAATCTAACTCAAGAAGGACTTGAGAACACCCTCAAAATCATATATGATGATGTACCATTTATTTTCCCTAAAACTAGTGTTTTTAAGCACTGAGTTGAAAAGTAATCCAGATTCCTGGGGTTTGGATATATCGACCTCCACACCAACAGTGGAGTCCCTAGTTTGAAACCTGAAATTGAAACACATAACACTATTTACCCAAACCAATATCATAGACTCTTAGTTCGTTAGGTAGAACTAACCACCTCTGATACTACTATTTCATGACCCGTCCTAGAGGGGCCCGTTCTGTGACTACCCCAAGCCCACCTTCGATAGGCCAGGGGCTGGCAACTTGCACCGGGTAGGCATATCCCATAAATGGGAGGCATTTCCCTAAGTACCTATACAAAAACACACATCTCCAAGCCCAAAATATTGAAATGTAAAAACACCAAGTAAACAATACATGCATACACTAAGATACCAACCACAGAGTTTGACATTAGGAAAACTATAAAGTAAACAGCGCTAGAATAAAAGTCCACCGAAAGAAAGAGTCTACCATAGTGAATGCACAAGTTTCTAAAACTCATACGCAAAAAACCATAACTAAAGGGTAGGTTTAGGACAACTTCCTAAACTCTTAGGATCACAACATATCCCTCTGATCCTTCTAAGAACCACCTAGTTCTGGTCCACCTAGATATCCATCGAAGCGTCGATCATCTACACAAGACATGACACATGAGGGAAAAGGCCATGTAGGGGTGAGTAAAACAATACTCAGTAGTACACCCAAAAACCACAAAGAAAACACACCAAGTACACCACAAAGGAAATACATGAAGTACACCAAAAATGAAACACACAAAGTACAGTCCATACAGTTAGCTCACACAGGTATAAGTCTAAAGCATGAAGAGAACGATTTCTAGTTATAGTCCACAGATATCTGAGTCTCCACGACCCTAGAAGTGTTGAAGAAACATGAATCATCGATGGTTCATGAAGATTTAATAGATCATAGATCGTTTATGATACATGAAGCATTAATTTCACATGAAACATCAATAGTGCTCAGAGAGTCGATGGCTCCTAGAGCGGTGATGGAACCTGGGGCATCGATGGTGCACAGAGAGTTGATGAAGCATGGGGCATCAATGAAACATGAAGCATCGATGGTGCATAGATCATCGATGGTTTATAGAGCTTCAATGGTTCAGGAATCCCCCAAGTCATGTAGTAACCAAGATCACATTGTCACAGCTAGCTGTATGATTCTGCTCACAGCGCCCTTGTTCTGGGAGAACCTATACCTAAAGCCATTATTTCATAAACCAAATTCCAAAAAACTCACTTAGATTATCTCATAAGGACTGTATCATCTCAAGGGTCCCAAAAAAACAAATAGCTCATCAAATGGACACATCGTTTGAAAGTTACAGTTTTTTATGAGAAAGTCTGACCCGGGTCCATTCTAGGTCTGATTCGACCTTCCAGACTCAACCCGAACCAACTCAAACCAATAGACCTGACCCAACCCAGTTCAACTGACACTACCTATCCTGAAATACTATAGCCTGGCCCAAACCGGCTCAGCCTGCTGGGCTCGGCCCATTAGGTGTGGCCCACTGGGTCCAGCCCGCTGCACCACTGGAGCGGCTCGAATAATCTAGTTTGGACCTCATTCCCACAGGATGACCTTTTTTTCACATGAAGTATGCCCTATAAATGTTCCCTACTGGTCGACATGATGCCCCTCACTACGTTGCCTGGTCAGCGTTGCGACCTCCTACCGCAACTCGTGCCCACCACCAAGGGTCCAACGTAGACCGCCACATGTCACCGCTGCATCCTCCTACTGTGGCCCCCTGGTCAGCGACCGTGGAATCCACTTATGTGGGCTCCCACATGGTCCCTAACAGACCAAATTCCACCTTAGATGCTGGATTCCCTACCTACTACCCCATATTTCCATGCTCTGCCTACCCTGGCCTCTGCCAGGCCATTGTTGCCTCCACTGTCGGCTGCCCTATTGTCTGGCTGCTATTCATCACGCCCTCTGCTTGGATCCATCGAGAGCCGCTCCTCCATCTAAAATAATCTTCCACCACCTCACATCACCGTAACCCAATACCATTAGTGATTCATGTCTCTCCTTCAACATTACATCTTTTCGATGTGGTTGCGATGTCGGATCCCCGATCTTGGATCGTCATGCCAAGAATCGAAGGCGCAATGATCCTCTAATCATATTTCATGAAGAATGAGGAACACAGAGAGATTCAGGGAAAAGAGATAAAGAATATTAATTCCCAAATAATGGATCTTGGTTTTGATCCATTCATGTTATATGGATTATGAATACTGATCCAACACACATATATAATCCTGATTTAAAACCCCTCAAGTAGTTATCCATCTCATAAGAACAAATGAACCACAGATCAACCTATTCATGGGTTGGTCCATGTTGTTCATTTTAAATCTAAGAGGGGAAAGGAAAATCACAAAGAGATTATCATCCTAACTCAATGTTGGATGAGTCGTTGATGAAGAATAGAGGTCCGTGTCGTCGTTGATCCTTGATCCACTGGCATTCATCATTATTCCTAAGAGAGGTTTCCATCTTGTTGCCTTATAGGAATTTCTAGGGTTATAGAGATAACCCTATATTCCTGAAAATATGCCTTAATTATAATAAATAAATGCCATTTCAAATATAATATTTTTATTAAAATATTTTAATGATGGTTACGTTCAATTTCTAACAGTCACACTCGACTTGTGCTGGTCGATATTAGGACCCACCTAAGGTAAAGTTGATGCTATGAACACAACTGTGCCCCTAGATTTCTGATCTGGTCACCCATTTAGAAGTTATTACTGTTTTCAAGAAAAACCGCCCACATGCTTTATTAAAAACTTACCATTTTTCATCATACTGTTCCTGGAACATTGGGCCTTAGAATCTCACACCATCTCAGTTCCTGGTCTCAGAATTTTCCAAATTAATTTATAAATATAAAACCAGAGAAAATAAAAGTCATTACATTATATATGTATTGAGAATGAGTTTAGTGTGGTAGTGTTGAGGCAAGTAGGCTTGCTAGAGAGGCTTGGGGAGTTGGGTAGTGGTTGAATGATAAGATCAAGGTGAACTTTCTATTAATTATCCAAGGCATGGATTGGGGAGTTCAAAGATCTTAGATGAGTATAGCATGATTGAAATAGGAATTTATGGATAGGTTATAAGAAGATACATAAGTCATGGACCTAAGTGAAAAAATGACTTTGGTTATAGATCATGCCAGGAGATTCATAGATCTGTTGTAATCTACACTGATAATGGAAGGAGTTGAGATAAAATATTGTAAACTATTATTATATTAGGATGAAGGTAAATATATTATGTTGGAAACCATTATTATATTAAATTAATTAAATAGTGATAGCTAATTAGATTTTTATGTATGGTACTATGTTAATTCTGATAGTTAGGTCATCCAACACAGGTGGTAGAGCTTCGGGTAGTTGGAAGCAAGGTTGTGAGGGGACTTAATAGGGTAGTAATAGAAGAGGTGAGATACTTACACCATAGAGTGGATCACCAGTGACCTGATTATAGTGAAAAAAATTGGACATATTTGGGCTCAGTTTGATTGATCACCAAAGGAGTGTAGATAATGTGACTAGATAGGGCATCTGGATAGGTTTTGTTATAGGACTTCATAGATATATGGGAGTCATGGACCAAGTTAGACTCAGGGGGTATGCGATAGAGGTGTCCGGTGTTGGTACCAAGGATACAAATGCTTTTGAAAGATGTGGTAGTGGACAAGATACCTAGTGGTGGGGGAAGTGGCTGAAAATGAGACTAAAACCACAAGAAGGACAAGAAATAAGTAATCAGGAATTGGGTTAACTACATGTGATTGAGCTGACATACTCACATAAAGTTGGAGTTCCATCTACATTTAGAGGTATGCTGTGATAATGATGATACAAGTTTTTTATGATGGATAGAGGTGCATGATGTTCATATGTTACATATGTGGTATGTGTTGGAATCATGTATAAAGTGGGAATCGAGTATCATGTAGGATAAAATTGGGCATCAAAATGATGCATAATAATGATGGATGATGATTGGTGGCTATGTGTGGGAAACCGATGTCTACATAATAGATGGTTAGGATACCATCATTGCATTGGGTAAATTGGGTGTTGTTGTATGATCAAAATGTATATGTAAATTTCTCAATTACAAGATGGGGGGGGGGTGAATTGTATGTTTAAAAATTTCATATTTATCCTTAAGAAAATATAAGTTTAACAAAGTTAAACAAGATGGATTCACAAACCCTCTTTAGTTCTTAATAAAGAAACTAACTTTCTTGGGATCCAATAATATAGATCTGATAAAGAAACTTAGTAAAAGTTTACTTAGAGAAATATTCTACCTTAAATCATATAGAATCTTATTTATATCAGTGTATACAAGTATAAGAAAGTGTAAGAAAGTTACACTTCCTAACTTTAAACAAAATGCATCATAAATAAAATGTGTAACAAAAAAAAGAAAAAAAGTATAATAAATATTTTAACCCAAAGAGAAGGGTATCCAACAACCTTGTATAAAGGTCCCTTGGTTTATACTTTCAAGAAATTCTATCTTACTCACACTAAATTAATCCCTTAATATGAATATCTGTATCTGTCCTGCTATCCCCACAAACCCTTGATCTCTAAGGTGATTGATACCTCTATATTTCTATCCCCAAAATTTCTCAATTTATAACCACAATAATCATATTTTCTCTAGGTAGTTTGAACAAGATTTTCGTTACTTAAACAAGTTTCTCACATCATTCACACAAGATATATTTTAACAGAGATATCATAGAGTATCTATTCATTATAGAGTTCAAATTTCTAGACAAAAACTCTAGCACTGAGCTCATCCAAATGGCTGTGTATTTATAGGCTTGAATTACAATGGTCGAATTCTCCTCCAATGATCTTGTATTTTCTTAAATTTTAGAGGGACCTATACACATTTCACTCAGGAAATGGTTAAGTTAAAAAAAATTGTACGACATAATTTTGAATAACAAACTATAAGAAAAAATACCATGATTAAGAAACAATATCACATTTAGGATCTGATAAAATAAAAAGTTACATTAAGAAAATTTAGTAACTATAAGAAAAACATTTTATCATATTATTAAGATAGTGAAAAATAGATTCTAGAAATTTTGACAAATGAATGCTGAAATAATAGAGAATCAAATTCTGATTTCTGAAGAAATTGGAGTTTTATTTAGAAGAAATTGGATTCATATTTCTGAAGAAACTAGAGTTTGATCTCAGAATAAATCTGTAACATCCCAAGGTTTTCTAAAAATAAATTGAAAAATCTTGAAATTTTGTTTAAGGTATATATTTATAAGTATCCTTTAAACATAATTTTATTTCTTCTATGTTTTGAATTTCAAGAAACTATCATCTACAATTGTGTTCAGTATGTTATTTCGAGTCTGATGGAACAAACTTGTTTTTTTTTGTGAATAGTAACATGCCCTTATGAATAGTAATATGAATAGTAATATGAATAGTAATATGACCTCATGAATAGTAAATAATATTATTATTTTATTTTCCCATGGCAATAGGATAATGGGATCTTAATTAATTTTCCAATGTCACATAAAACTAATTGCACTTCAATTTTGTTATTTTTCGAATTAACTGTGACCTTATTTTAAAATTAAATTAATAATATTTAGAAAATTATTTTTGAAAAATGGAGTTCATTTTTGAATTCTACACGTCGAAAAATGGTTGGGGTAAATTTTTGGTATTTTTCTGAAACTCTTGAATTTTCGGTGAATAGTGAAATACGGTAAAATACCGTATAATCAATTTATCAGTAAAAATGCACTATTTATGACATCATAAGTGATGCAAGGCCACTTGCTTCGAAATCACATGATATTTTCACTAATTAAGGCCACTTGATTTGAGATTATTCATAGTCTTGATAAAAATATTATAATAATAATTAAAATAATCTAAAATACCTCCCCTCCTCCACTATAAATACCACCCTCACTCCCCTCTTCCTCCCACACCTCTCAAGCCTTGAGCATTGTCTAATTTCTGCCAAATTCCCTCCCCAATCTCCTTCCCCACGTCCTAGAGCTTCTGGTCTCACCAAAAGACCAAAATCAAAGCCCTTAAAAAGGATCTCAAGGAGAAGAGATCAAGAGGTAAACATCCTCTTTCATTTTCATTCTTTCCTTCCATTTTATGTTATTCTCTTCCTTTCCCTTTGTCTTTTGTTGGGATATTTCATTTAATATTTCCCTTACTGTCCAAATTTTGTATGATTGATGAGATATTCCATTCCTCTCATCAATCTTGTTTTTATGAAATTTTTAGAGGCGCCGTTAGGCTGCCGAATTGTTTGTAAGAAATTTCTCATGTTTTCTTTATTTCATGATTCCTTCCACTTCTTTCTTCACCCCCTCTTATCCAAGAGGCATGAAATCTCCAGAATCATGTATATTCTGGATGTTTTCATGTTTATGGAAAATTACAAATCATTATTCCTCTCCTCTTTCACTTATTTAAAGAATCAAAAAACATTGTCCATTTGTGTCGAATTGCCGATATCGTGGACGATGTATTATCAATTTCCATTAATTATTTCAAGTATGGTCATGAAACCATTTATATGGTTGAACCAGGTTATAATATATGTTTTATGAATCATATAAGGTTCTGTAATTCTTTTGTACTCATGATTCAAACTTATAAGACTAAATGAAATTGTAATTATCAAAGAACCACTTAAATTATCTAAACGAACATAATTAATGTTTTAACTTATAAATCATCATCATATAAAGAACCAAAGTGATGAATGGTATAATTTATGGTACTGGAATTATGTAAATAATAATCCATTCCAATTCTGGAGTTTCACTTCCAATCAACAAGAACGATTCTTCATGAACCGATTGTGAAAATCACAAAAGAACTCACCCGAAATAATGCAAGGAACAAAATACTAACAAATAAGGGGTGAAATGAGGTTATGAAATGACCATATAAGATGTTATAAACATGAACACGTTTCTTTAAAATACTATTAACACTCTTTTAACCATTATACAGGAGGTTCAAACAATTTTGAAGTAAGACAAGCCCAAGGTAAGGGAATTCTTAACCCGATTTCCATTCTTTGGGTTAACCTTCTACTTTATAATTTATGTGCTATTTAAATTGTTTGTGTGATGGGTTATGTTTATATTATGTTTAATTATGTGTATTTACAGAGTATATACATATTCCATCCACTCAATTAATTCTCACTTCAAGTATATGATGTTTATAAGGGACTTTTCTTCTAAAATCCTCTTTTAAAATTCTGTTTTATAAGATTCAAAGGCAATGTTTTTATGCTATTGTTTATGTTGTATGATTATGTTTTTGTTATTGGGCATTGTTTATGATGAAGGGTGGGACCTATATTTCCCTCCAATGCATTGGGTATGAGTAAGTTGGAGGTCGGCCGTATGGTTACTCCAAGTGTAACTGTGATGGTTACACAAAGTAAGGTAGCCGTGAGGGTTACAAATTTTAAGGTAGCCAAGATGGTTACAAGATCATGTAAGTAATGCCCCAATATACCTTTATGATTATAATTATGTTTGTATGGATCTTGTGTAAATCTCATGTTACGCTAAGTAAGATTTTATGGGTGTAAATCGTGTATTTTGAAAATGTTTTCATATGTCTTGTGTATTCATGGACTAATGAGATTTTTCCTTCTGTTTCATACCTTACTGAGCTTTTGTGCTCATCCCATGTTTTTAAATGATTTTTCACAGGTTAATGGATGAATAATACAAGGAAGGAAGACATGTTAAATGTTTAAGAATTGTCAAGGAGTCTTGTTTTATGTTTTAATGTTTTATATTCTGAGGAAAATGGAAACTGATTTTATGGTATCCACTATGTAACAATGTGTAATGTTGTGAATATTTTGTCTTAATTATCTAAAGCTCTAAACTTGAAAAGATCCTCAATGTAAAATGAAGTTTTTTCTTGAATAAATTCAAGATTATGTGTGAAATAAGTGCGGGTCCTTATAGTTGGTATCAGAGGATGGTTTAGATGACTTTAGGGGTTAAGGTGATGCTAATAGAAAACCATAAATAATTCTCACCCTATGTTTAATTTGTTATAGCATTTAAAGATTACCATGTTGCTTCATCTAAGAAATGTTTGTTTAGAATGGTTGTCCGCAGAAGGAACATGGATGCTGAAGAGGATAGGCACCGACAGAATGACATCCTTCCTGATCAACAGCCCGGAATGGTAGGGATTGGAACCAAGCAGTTTGTGACAGTAATGGCTCAGCTAACACAGGCAATAAATGGTGGTGGCATCCATGCAAGAGGACAAATAGATGTACCCCAACGGAACATGACAGTGGTGGAACATTTTATGAGACAACATCCTCCTGCATTCAGTGGATCTTCTGACCCAGTGGCAGCAGAAGGATGGATTAAGGCCCTTGAAAAGATATTTGATGTTATGGGATGTTCAGACAATCAAAAGGTAAGTCTTGCCATTTATCGTTTTGAAGGGGAAGCTGATCAGTGGTGGTCAATGGTAAGGAATATCAGGGGTAGAGAGGATTTTGATGCCTTAGTATGGGATGAATTTAAAAGTCTTTTTCTTGAAAAATATTTTCCTAAGGTGGTGCGACTTAGAATGGCGAAACAATTCCTTGAACTGAAACAAAAGGAGGAAGATTCAGTGGCTATGTATGAGGCGAACTTCACCCGACTGGCGAGGTATGCTCCGAATCTTATTCTGGATCTCGATAGCAAAATCAACCGCTTTTACTCAGGATTGAAGCCAAGGTATCGAAGGGCGTTGGCCTCCCGTGAATTCAAAAGTTATGAGAAACTTGTCCGATGTGCTGAGAGGGTAGAGATGGAGTTTGCTGACGATCACATGCAATTTGGAAACAAAGAGAAGAAGAGGTCAAATTGGAAAGCAATGGGTAAGAATCAACCAATGAAATCTGATGGTAAGAAAATACAGTTTCCAGTTTGTGAAAAGTGTGGCAAGAAGCACCCTGGGGAATGTCTTATCAAAACTGGGAAGTGTTTTAAATGTGGTAAGTTTGGACATATGGCCCGAGATTGCAATGAAAATGATCCAAAGACTAATCCTGATAAGCAAACTATAAAGTGTTTTAAATGTGGTGAGATGGGTCACTATGCAAATTCCTGTCCAAAGAGGGATCCAAATGATGCAAAGAAGCCAGACTACAAGCAGAAAGGTGTAGTGAGATCCTTTGCGACTACGTCAGCAGATTTTGGGCCATCCAATGAAGTTGTATCATGTACTTTGTTTGTTCACTCAGATTTTGCTAAAGTTTTATTTGATACGGGGTCTACACATTCCTTCATCTCTGAGAAATTTTCTAGTAAATTGGAAATATCACCTCAACAAATGATACCCGAACTTGTTGTTAAAACACCAGGGGGAAATGTTATAGCAAAGAGGAATTATAAGAATATTTCTATTGTGGTATGTGGAAATACTTTACCTGCAAACCTTGTTGTTTTACCCTTAGTCGAGTTTGAAGTTATTCTGGGGATGGACTGGCTTTCTGGTTATCATGCTAAGATTGACTGTAGAGCTAAAGAAGTTGTTTTTCAGAAAGAGTTTCAGTTTGTATACAAGAATGAACCCATACAATTGATAACATATCAAGAAGCTGAGAAACTACTGAAAGATGGAAATGAAAGTTATCTAGCTCATATTGTTGAAAACAAGGGAACTATTCAAATCAATGATGTGCCAGTGGTAAATGAATACCTTGATGTTTTTCCTGAGGAGTTACCCAGTGTCATACCTAAACGAGAAGTTGAATTCACAATTGACTTAGTTCCTGATGCTAAGCCAATTTCAAAACCCCCATATCGTATGGCTCCAATAGAACTTCTTGAATTGAAAAATCAGTTGCAGGATTTTCTTGTCAAAGGTTTCATTCGTCCCAGTACTTCACCATGGGGAGCCCCTGTTTTGTTTGTTAAAAAGAAAGATGGTTCCATGAGAATTTTCATTGATTATAGAGCTTTGAATAACATCACTGTTAAAAACAAGTATCCTTTTCCTCATATTGATGACTTGTTTGATCAGCTCCAGGGAGCTCAGTACTTTTCCAAGATTGACTTGAGATCCGGATACCATCAGCTGAAGGTGAAGGAGGATGACATCCCGAAAACAGCCTTTCGTACTAGATATGGGCATTATGAATTTGTTGTTATGCCATTTGGGTTAACTAATGCACCTGCTGTATTCATGAATCTTATGAATAGAGTATTTCATGAGTTCTTGGATAAGTTTGTGGTGGTATTTATTGATGACATTCTGGTTTTTTCTAAAAATAAAGAGGATCATGAAAAACATCTAAGGGTTGTTTTACAAACTTTAAAAGAAAAGAAACTATATGGAAAATTCAGCAAGTGTGATTTTTGGTTGCAACCGATTTCTTTTCTTGGGAACATTGTAAATAAGGATGGAATAACAGTTGATCCTGCCAAAACAAAAGTAGTTGATGAATGGCCAAGACCCACAAATGTTACAGAGATTCGTAGTTTTCTGGGCTTAACAAGTTATTACCGACGCTTTGTTGAGAACTTTTCACGGTTATCTAGCCCAATAACTAAGTTAACACGTAAAGGGGTTAATTTTGTTTGGACAGAGGAATGTGATGTTTGTTTTCAGGAACTAAAGAAGAGATTGGTGAATGCTCCAGTTTTGGCCTTACCTTCCCGGAATGGTGAGTTTGTCATCTATAGTGATGCTTCTTTGAAGGGACTTGGTTGTGTTTTGATGCAGAATGGTCAGGTAATTTCCTATGCGTCGAGACAACTTAAACCTCATGAGATGAATTATCCCACACATGATTTGGAATTGGCAGCTGTGGTTTTTGCTTTGAAAATATGGAGGCATCATCTATACGGAACCAAATGCCAAATATATACTGACCATAAAAGTCTTAAGTATATATTCACTCATAAGGAATTAAACATGAGGCAGAGAAGATGGATAGAACTGATAAAGGATTATGACTGCACGATTAATTACCATCCTGGAAAAGCAAACAAAGTAGCGGATGCCTTAAGTCGGAAAAATCATGCATCATTAACCATGCTACGTTTGGAACGTGATCCCTTGATTAATGATTTGATACATTTTGGCTTGGAAGTTGTTGGTGCAGGGAATATATCTGTTTTGTTTCAGGTTTCAGTGCAGTCTTCGTTGTCAGACAGAATTATGAAAGCGCAGAGGGAAGACTGTGAGCTACAGAAAAAGGTAGAATTGGTTAAAATGGGTAAGTTTCCAGAATTTAATCTTGATAAAGATTGTGTTTTAAGGTTTGGAAAAAGGTTGTGTGTGCCTTGTGATTCCCAGCTGAAGAAAGAATTGTTGTGTGAAGCTCATAGTTCTCCATTTTCTGTTCATCCTGGAAGTACTAAGATGTACAGAGACCTTCGAGAGTATTACTGGTGGAATGGGATGAAAAGAGATATTGCTGATTTTACAATGAAATGTTTGACATGTCAGCAGGTTAAAGCAGAGCGACAGTTACCGAAGGGGATGCTTCAGCCTTTGCCGGTGCCAGAATGGAAATGGGAGAATATATCCATGGATTTTGTGGTGGGACTACCAAAGACTTCTCGAGGTAACAATGCGATATGGGTTATTGTTGATCGGCTAACAAAGTCTGCTCATTTTCTTTCTATTCGAGATACAATGACATTAGATCAGCTTTCTCGATTGTACCTCAAAGATATTGTCAGGTTACATGGAGTTCCTCTTTCCATTGTGTCTGACCGAGATCCCAGGTTCACTTCTAAATTTTGGAAGGGACTTCAGAAGTCTTTGGGCACAGAGTTGAATTTCAGTACAGCTTTTCATCCTCAATCAGATGGGCAGTCAGAGCGAACGATTCAAACTTTGGAGGATATGCTTCGAGCTTGTTCAATGGACTATCAGGGAAGTTGGGATCAGCATCTTTCATTAGTTGAGTTTTCTTATAATAACAGTTTCCATTCCAGTATTCAGATGGCACCTTTTGAGGCCTTGTATGGAAAGCGGTGTCGGACTCCTGCGTTTTGGGATGAAGTCGGTGAAAGAAAGTTGATGGGGCCAGAATTAGTAGAGGAAGTGGCTGAGAAAGTGAGGATGATCCAGCAACACATGAGGATAGCTCAAAGCAGGCAGAAAAGTTATGCAGATAACAGAAGGAAAGACTTCTCTTTCAAGGTAGGTGACCATGTTTTCCTTAAAATATCTCCTTGGGAAAGTGTGATGCGTTTTGGTAAGAAAGGGAAACTAAGTCCACGGTTCATCGGTCCTTTTGAAATCTTGGATAAAGTTGGAACAGTTGCGTACCGCGTAGCTTTGCCTCCGAGCTTGTTTCAGGTACACAATGTTTTTCATGTTTCGATGTTGAGAAAGTATGTTCCAGATTCATCACATGTCTTGAGGCCGGAAGAAGTTCAGCTAGCAGAGAACCTTTCTTATGAAGAAAAACCGGTTTAGATTCTTGATCGAAGAGAACAGGTTTTGCGGAATAAGGTAATCCACCAGGTAAAGGTTTTGTGGAGAAACCACATGGTTGAAGAAGCAACATGGGAGTCTGAAAATGCTATGAGGAAAAAATACCCTCAGTTATTTAATAAGTAAATAAAATTGCGAGGACGCAATTTCAAGAAGGTGGGGATAATGTAACATCCCAAGGTTTTCTAAAAATAAATTGAAAATGCTTGAAATTTTGTTTAAGGTATATATTTATATGTATCCTTTAAACATAATTTTATTTCTTCTATGTTTTGAATTTCAAGAAACTATCATCTACAATTGTGTTCAGTATGTTATTTCGAGTCTGATGGAACAAACTTGTTTTTTTTGTGAATAGTAACATGCCCTTATGAATAGTAATATGAATAGTAATATGACCTCATGAATAGTAAATAATATTATTATTTTATTTTCCCATGGCAATAGGATAATGGGATCTTAATTAATTTTCCAATGTCACATAAAACTAATTGCACTTCAATTTTGTTATTTTTCGAATTAACTGTGACCTTATTTTAAAATTAAATTAATAATATTTAGAAAATTATTTTTGAAAAATGGAGTTCATTTTTGAATTCTACACGTCGAAAAATGGTTGGGGTAAATTTTTGGTATTTTTCTGAAACTCTTGAATTTTCGGTGAATAGTGAAATACGGTAAAATACCGTATAATCAATTTATCAGTAAAAATGCACTATTTATGACATCATAAGTGATGCAAGGCCACTTGCTTCGAAATCACATGATATTTTCACTAATTAAGGCCACTTTATTTGAGATTATTCATAGTCTTGATAAAAATATTATAATAATAATTAAAATAATCTAAAATACCTCCCCTCCTCCACTATAAATACCACCCTCACTCCCCTCTTCCTCCCACACCTCTCAAGCCTTGAGCATTGTCTAATTTCTGCCAAATTCCCTCCCCAATCTCCTTCCCCACGTCCTAGAGCTTCTGGTCTCACCAAAAGACCAAAATCAAAGCCCTTAAGAAGGATCTCAAGGAGAAGAGATCAAGAGGTAAACATCCTCTTTCATTTTCATTCTTTCCTTCCATTTTATGTTATTCTCTTCCTTTCCCTTTGTCTTTTGTTGGGATATTTCATTTAATATTTCCCTTACTGTCCAAATTTTGTATGATTGATGAGATATTCCATTCCTCTCATCAATCTTGTTTTTATGAAATTTTTAGAGGCGCCGTTAGGCTGCCGAATTTTTTGTAAGAAATTTCTCATGTTTTCTTTATTTCATGATTCCTTCCACTTCTTTCTTCACCCCCTCTTATCCAAGAGGCATGAAATCTCCAGAATCATGTATATTCTGGATCTTTTCATGTTTATGGAAAATTACAAATCATTATTCCTCTCCTCTTTCACTTATTTAAAGAATCAAAAAACATTGTCCATTTGTGTCGAATTTCCGATATCGTGGACGATGTATTATCAATTTCCATTAATTATTTCAAGTATGGTCATGAAACCATTTATATGGTTGAACCAGGTTATAATATATGTTTTATGAATCATATAAGGTTCTGTAATTCTTTTGTACTCATGATTCAAACTTATAAGACTAAATGAAATTGTAATTATCAAAGAACCACTTAAATTATCTAAACGAACATAATTAATGTTTTAACTTATAAATCATCATCATATAAAGAACCAAAGTGATGAATGGTATAATTTATGGTACTGGAATTATGTAAATAATACTCCATTCCAATTCTGGAGTTTCACTTCCAATCAACAAGAACGATTCTTCATGAACCGATTGTGAAAATCACAAAAGAACTCACCCGAAATAATGCAAGGAACAAAATACTAACAAATAAGGGGTGAAATGAGGTTATGAAATGACCATATAAGATGTTATAAACATGAACACGTTTCTTTAAAATACTATTAAAACTCTTTTAACCATTATACAGGAGGTTCAAACAATTTTGAAGTAAGACAAGCCCAAGGTAAGGGAATTCTTAACCCGATTTCCATTCTTTGGGTTAACCTTCTACTTTATAATTCATGTGCTATTTAAATTGTTTGTGTGATGGGTTATGTTTATATTATGTTTAATTATGTGTATTTACAGAGTATATACATATTCCATCCACTCAATTAATTCTCACTTCAAGTATATGATGTTTATAAGGGACTTTTCTTCTAAAATCCTCTTTTAAAATTCTGTTTTATAAGATTCAAAGGCAATGTTTTTATGCTATTGTTTATGTTGTATGATTATGTTTTTGTTATTGGGCATTGTTTATGATGAAGGGCGGGACCTATATTTCCCTCCAATGCATTGGGTATGAGTAAGTTGAAGGTCGGCCGTATGGTTACTCCAAGTGTAACTGTGATGGTTACACAAAGTAAGGTAGCCGTGAGGGTTACAAATTTTAAGGTAGCCAAGATGGTTACAAGATTATGTAAGTAATGCCCCAATATACCTTTATGATTATAATTATGTTTGTATGGATCTTGTGTAAATCTCATGTTACGCTAAGTAAGATTTTATGGGTGTAAATCGTGTATTTTGAAAATGTTTTCATATGTCTTGTGTATTCATGGACTAATGAGATTTTTCCTTCTGTTTCATACCTTACTGAGCTTTTGTGCTCATCCCAAGTTTTTAAATGATTTTTCACAGGTTAATGGATGAATAATACAAGGAAGGAAGACATGTTAAATGTTGAAGAATTGTCAAGGAGTCTTGTTTTATGTTTTAATGTTTTATATTCTGAGGAAAATGGAAACTGATTTTATGGTATCCACTATGTAACAATGTGTAATGTTGTGAATATTTTGTCTTAATTCTCTAAAGCTCTAAACTTGAAAAGATCCTCAATGTAAAATGAAGTGTTTTCTTGAATAAATTCAAGATTATGTGTGAAATAAGTGCGGGTCCTTATAAAATCAGAGCATGATTTCAGAAGAGATCGGAGTTAGATTTAAGAAGAAATCCGATTTTGATTTAAAAAAAAATCAGAGTATGATTTTAGAAGAAATCAGAGTCTGATTTCAAGAGAAATCGGAGTCTGATGTCAAAAGAAATCGGAGTTTGATTTTAGAAGAAATCATAGTCTGATTTCAAGATAAATCGAAGTATGATTTTAGAATTTGGAGTCTTATTTTAGAATAAATATGATTAAAAATTTTAGGGAAATTAGATTCTAAGGAACTTTAATATTCTGAGTTAGATTAAGATCTGATTTTTTGACTTAATGAAATATGGTTAGACTTGTTTTGAGAAACATTAGATAAGGTGTATGAAAACCATGGGTAAGGTTAAAACCGTTTTTTAGAGAAATAAAATTTTATTTAAGAGAAAGTTTCTTAGAGAAATAGAATTTTCTTTAAGAAAATGTGTTTGTGATTTTCAAAACGTAAAGGAATAAAAAATTAATAAGGAAACTTATTGACTCAACAATCTCTCTATTTTTGGAAATCATAAAGAACTTTTCATAAAAGAATATAAAAAACTAAGGTTTTCATTTGAACTTTAAGATAAATACATATCTCATTTTTTTATATCATATGGTGAATACGACTAACTCCCCCTTTGGTTATGAAATCCTTAAGGATCGTATTCTTGTCTTTCATAGAGAAATAACTATTCCTTACATAAGAATTTCTTATTTAACTTATCTCATCCTCACATAGTAATTTTATTCCTTTAACTTATAATTATTTTTGAACATTACTTTCTCTTAATTTGTGATTTTCAAAAAGGAATGTAGGGAAATAAAAAAATGTACCTGAAAGGTCACAAGACAAAATAATGGAAAGCAACGAATTTCATTAAGATAAAAAATTTGTCGCAACAAAAATTACAAAAAAATATCGAATTTAAAAAAATTATTCATCCTTATTTTTTTTCCTTTGGCATCAAATTTTCAAGGTTTCCTTTAGCTTCTTCAATTCCTTATGTCCTTCTTCAAACTTCTTGATCAACTCTTGCAGAAACTAATTTTTCTTTTCACGATCTTTGATTATTTCTTACTTAGACTTAAGTGTTTTACCTTGTGACTTGATCAAATCTTCCTAAATATATTTTAGTTTTTTATCCATCTCTTCCCTAATTTCCCTTTACCTTTTCAGATTTAGAGCAAATAAATTCAGATTCCCATTGATATCTTTATCTTCTTAATAGAGGCTAGCTTTCACTTCCTTTAGTTTCTCGGAAAAACTTGTTGAAAGATTATTTTTATTGATATCCAACTTATCCAAAGCATCCTTGAATGAGTTAGTGAAATCATAAAGAATTTCAAGATCATATATGTTAGACTTTGGCCACTTTGTGATTTCTATTCAAGATATTCTATGAGCACCATAACTGATATGAAAAGTCTTAAAATATGCTTCAAGTTTGATAAACTTTTCCATAAGAATATTTTTGAATCTGTCTTTTGATTAACTCTTTCTTGAAGTAGTTGACATATGGAATCAATTCTTGGAAAGAAAGGAATGGAATGTAAAATCTTCTTCAAGGACTACACCATAGAATCATGTCCTAAAGAATATGAAGATTTCGAAGCAGATTCTTTTGTTGTTGAGGTAACTTTATCTTACTCATCTTATTTCCTTTTTGATCTTCAAATAACATCCTTTTTCACTTTTATAACAAAAACATTATTCGGTGAATCAACAACCACTTTATTACCTTTCTCATCCTTAAATATTTTCTTTTCAACATTCTGAGTTTCCTTCTCACTATCAGAAACTGGAACAATTTTGTGATCATAAACATAAACTTATTTATCAACCCCTTTATCAAAAACTTTTTTATCGACCTTGTTGTAAAAACTTTGAACAATATAATCATTAATAATTTTATCATCCTAGACAACATCATATTTTTGAATAGATTTCCTTCATAAATTATCTTGGTGGATTCATCTTGGGAAGTTCTTATGGGAAATTTTTCAAAAGGGCTCTCATTCTCTTCATATTATTCAACCATTCTGATCACATACCCACTTTATTACACTTATTATTCTTCTTATTGATGAACTTATTCTTTTTTAATTATTTGTTCCATAATTGAAATATACTTCTTTCTTTTTTCTAGTGATGGAGTCTCAGTTACGGCTGGTTCTTGAAGGATAGATTTTGGTACCTGAACTTGTTCAGATTCCTTCTTAGTATCTCTTAGAAAATTTTGAATTATTTCAACTTCTTAATTCTTCTTATTCAACTTCTTTTCTTTGGTTTTCCTTTCAAGATCTTCAAATCCTTGGATTTTTAAGGCCTTAGCCTTGGCATGATCTAATCCAAAAACTTCACCACCTTCCCTCTTTTTATTTTTATATCTCTCCATTTGGAAACAACTTCATCAGAAAACTTTTTTTTCTTCTTAGGCTTGGGTGGAACATATATTCATTCCACAAATAGTGCTTGTTACTGCAGGTCATCCTATTTGGATTTTCTTTTCATAGGGGTTGGTTTGGAGCTTTCTCTAAATTCTCCTTTCTTTCCACAACTTGCTCATCTTTATCAGAAGGTTCAAATAATTATCCTGATTTATATTGAAACCAATATTCATCGTTCTCAAGGTATCATCACTTGACAACATGATCTTGAAGGTTTTTTCCTTTGAGTTGCACAATATTTTGAAGGAGTATAAGAATAATACAATGATCTTAGATAAGATTTCCTGGTATATAATGATTTGAGACTTGATGGTTCCATTATTAATATTGATGATGTTCAAAACAATGTAATTTATGAGGTTTAACTTCCTTACATTCACTAAGAAATCCATCATAAAGATATCTCATGTCTTTAAATAATCCTTATCTCCCTTTCTCAGAATCATAAATCCATGTATCCAGAGGGATACCAATATATGATTGGTTGAAATATGTGAAATAATTGTCCTCTTTACCCCATTAATCCCAAGGCACACAATAGCCTTAAATTTCTCTAAAAAACCTTCTTTATTAGGAAATCTGTGTGAGAAAAATATTGCTTCTCCTTCGTAGGGTATGTCTAGAATACTTGCAGCCTTATTATAAGATAAAGAGTAAGTCTTTCCATAAATATTCAAAGAGAACATATCCTTTCCACCTTGTTTTAAAAAATGAATTATATCATAAAATTCTATTTCCAAAATAGAATACACCGGATCTTGACTCTTTTCCTTGGCCACACAGAGGCTTTCCTATCCATTATTCTTTATGTTTTTTGAAATCAAGGCGTCTTAATTAAAAAAGAAATTTGGGTACACCAACCTTTATATGAAGATTATTAAATCTTTGATATCCTCATTTGATACCATCTGAGTCTGTAAAGAAACCTCAAGAGACATTTGGAGCCGAAGGGAAATGGAAAAACTAAATGACAAACTTGAAGATCCGTAGATCTTCGATGAAAAAACTATGAGAAAACTGGTGTGGGACACGAATAGGGGGTCCCTTTATATACACTTCTTATCGAGAATTCATCTTCTCGGGTCAATACAATGGTTTAGATTTACTTGATCCGATCTAATGGTTGATATCAATACTAGATAAGGATTTATAGGTTCTGGTCTTTTGAGTTTTTAAGGAAAAATCAGATTTACGGAAAGTGAATATGATAAGTTTTTCTTAAAACAAGATTGAAATACCAATAAAAAAAAATCAATTATGATGATATAAGGAAATGTAAGTTTTAGATTTCTTAGAAATATTTGTTAGTATTGATAAGGTTCTTCTTATATAACTTAGGTTCTAGAATGTTTTTATAGGGAAAGAAAACTTTTTAGGTTCTTTTTTTTGGAAAAGGAGTTATAAAAGAATAAACATATGTAATCCTCCTTTAAAAAGGAGTATCTTAATATTAGAAGATTGTTTTTAACAAAAAGTTAAAATTGAATATTACCATACAATTATCCTTCCTAACTTTTTTTTAGTTTATTCAACTCTATCAGAGGGTAAATATTTTGTAAATATGTCAACAAGTTGATATTGCGTTCTGATAAATTGAATAATGATATTTCCTTTAAGTGTGTGATCCATAAGAAAGTGATTCCTAATTTCTATGTGATTTTCATGAGAGTGATGTGCATGATTTTTTCTAAAGGAAATGTCACTAGTATTATAACACATTATCTGTGTTTTGGTAAAAATCATTCTATAGTCAGTGAGTGTGTGTTTCATCCACAATACTTGAGCACAAAAACTTCTAGCAACAACATATTCAGCTTCAACAGTGGAAAGTTCTACTCAGTTTTGTTTCTTGGATGACTAAGAAACTAATGAATATACTAATAATTGAAAATTTCTAGATGTAATTTCTCTATCCATTCTACATCCACCAAATTTAGAATTCAAGAATATTTTTAAAACAAAATCATTTCCAGAATAATAGAAAAGTCCTTAATCCATGGTTCCCTTCAAACAGTGAAAAATTATTTTCACTGCTTTTAAATGGGATTATTTTGGATTCAATTGATATCTTGCACATAATCATACTGAGAATATTAAGTTTGGAATACTAGCTATAAATTATAATAGACTTCCTATCATACCTCTAAAATATGTTTGATCTACTAGTTTCCAAGATTCATCAAGATCAAGAGTGTTTGAGGTACCGATTGGAGTACTTATGATTTTAGTGTTATTATATCCATAATTGTTAAAAATATCTTTAATATACTTATGTTGAGATATAAAAGTTCCTTCTTGTGTTTGAGAAATTTTAAAACCAAGAAAATATGTTAACTCACCCATCATACTCATTTCAAACTCAGATTTCATAAGATTCACAAATAAATTAGTTAAGGATTGTTGAGTTGATCTGAATATAAGGTCATCAACATAAATTTAAACAATCATCTTTTTTCTTATATTTCTTTATAAAAGGGTTGGACCAACAGTTCCCTTAACAAAACTATTTTGTAACAAAAATCCTATAAGTCTATCATACTTGGATCTAGGGTATTTTTTAAGTCTATATAAAGATTTGGTAAGTTTGTAAACATGTTCAAGATTTTTTGTGTCTTCAAAACTAAATTTTTTTTCAATATAAACTTTCTCCTAAACACATACTTTAAAGAAATAACACTTCATATCCATTTGAAAAAGTTTGAAATTGAAAAATGCTACAAAGGCTAGTAGAATAAGAATAGATTAAAGTCTAGCTACTGGAGTATAGGTTTCTTCATAGCATATTACTTATTGTTAATTATATCCTTTAGTAACTAATCTTTCTTTATTTCTTACAATTATTCCATCTTCATCACACTTATTTATGAAGACCCTCTTTATTCAAATTATATAAGTTTCTTTAGGTCTTTCAACCATGGTATAGGTTTTGTTCCTTTTTAATATTTTTAGTTCATCTTGTATAGATTTAATCCAATCATCATCACCTAAAGATTCATCAGTACTTTCAGGTTATAATTGGGAAAGAAATGATGGATTCTCTACTTCATTCCTCAAGAAAATTCTAGTCCTTATAGGTTGATTTAAATCACCAATTATACTATCATTGGGATGATTCTTAAGAAACAATTGATTTGGGTTTTGTAAAACCTATTCATCAACATAAGGTAAAAAATATTCTGGGGTAAATACTTCAAAAAAATTTTCTTGAGTATTTTCCTTATTATAAAATCTTCCATCAAAGTTTGATAATCATTTTTTGAAAATACATCTGAATATGTTGATTGGGGGTTTTTAAAAACAAAAGGATCGGTGTCATCAAATTTAACATGTAATGTTTTTTCAAAAGTATAAGAATTTTTGTTAAAAAATCTATAAGCCTTAGAAGAAGTGTAATAACCTAATAAAATTCCTTCATCAGATTTGGGTGAAAATTTATGTAAGTTATGTTTAGTATTAAAGATGAACACTTTGTATCCAAAAACTTTGTAGTAATAAAATTTAGGTTTTCGAATAGTCCATAACTCATAAGGTATTTTATTAAGAAAATGTCTGATTAAAACTAGATTTATAGTATAATAAGTAGTACTAACAACTTCAACCAAAAAGTGTTTAGAAATAGAGTATTCACTCAACATGGTTCTTGTTATCTCTTGAATAATATAATTTCTTCTTTCAACAACACTATTGGTTTAGGAGTTCTTGAAGCTAAGAAGTTATGATTAATGCCTTTATTACTAAAAAAAGTTTCAAAATATGAATTTTCAAATTCTCCCCCATGATCACTAGGAATAGTTATCAATGGATGGTTTTTCTTATTTTTAACTTTGGATGAAAAAGATTCAAAATAAGAAAAGGCTTCATATTTATTTGCTGGAAAATAGACCCATATAAATCTAGTGTAATCATAAACTAAAACAATTACATAGCATTTGCCTCCAATACTTCTAGTTTGTGTTGGACTGAAAAGATTCATATGCACTAGCTGTAACGCATCAGAAGTTGAGACTTCACTAATTTATTTAAATCTTGACTTATGTTTCTTTCCATATTGAAAAGGATCACAAACTTTTGAATAATTAAATCTAATCTCTAGTAGATCATTAACAAGACTTTTCATTGAGAGTTTTCATAGGTTTCTAAGGTTATAGTGTCCTAGTCTTCTATGCCATAACCAAGATTGATCTTTCATTGCACTAAGTCAAGGTATGTCTTATCTCATAAGGTCCTCTAAGTTAAGTTTATAAACATTATCATGCCTATGGGAAGAGAGAATAAAATATTCCTTGGAATTGTGTAATAGGCATTTATCATTCCTAAAATTCACAAGGTAACCTTTATCACATAATTGGATTATGCTTAAAAGGTTGTGTTGAAGACCTTTCAGAAGTAAAACATTTGAAATTAATGCTTTTGCAAGAAGAATAATGTTACCTATACTAACAATTTCTCTTTGAGCATTATCTTTGGAAGTTACTTTTCCAACTTTCATCTTAATAATCTTTTCAAAGAAGTTTTTTCCCAATCATGTTCTGGGAACATACACTATCTATGTACCATGTATTTTTATTGCACTTCCTTTGTTTTCTTGAAAATAAAACAGTTAGAATTTCGAAATACAAACTTTCTTGGATTCAGAAATGTTAGGAAATAAAATCTTAGGTATCCGTATTTTCTTAGAAAAAATGGGCTTTATGAAAACCTGAGGATTGGGTTTTATGTAAAGAACAAATTTTCTACCAATGTCTACCACATTAACACATAGTACAAAAAGGAGAACTTTGGGGAAAAAAATAGTTGTGACTAAAAAGTGGTTTTGAATGAGAATAACCAAATCCAGACCTATTTATTAGAGGAAGAATATGTGAATACATTTTTTGAAAACCTTCCTTTCCATGGGTAAAATTTGAAAAAAAATTATTTAAGGAAAATATTTTAGATTTTAGTGTAATGACTAAATTCTTATCCGTATAGTTATTAGTATTAGAATTTGAGTTTGTCTCTTATTATTTTTCTTGGAAATAAATTTTTCAAGATAATTAGAAAGTTTATCCTTTTCAAAACTTAATTCCTCAATGTTTTTTGGAAGATTTTTCAAAATCAAGGGTTTTCTAATCAAGATATTTTGAATGATCTGATACTTATTTTGTTAAAATAGAGATTCTAGAATTTTCCTTAATATGTTTCTTATTGATCTTGTTATTTTCATTTTCAAGTAACGTTGAAAACCAAGATACTTTATCATAATATGGTAAAGTATTATATTTTGATGAGGAAGATTATTCATCTGAATATCCATAATATTATTTATTATGATAATTATAATTTAAATAAATATTGGTTAAAGATTCAACAGTATTTACCTTAGCCATGAGAGATTGATTTTCAATAGGAATTCTAGCTAAAATACCAATATTCTTCTGTCCAGATGATTCAATATACGAAGATTCATCAAAAGAGTCACCGCCACTAGCACTCCAAGTGTCATTATATTTCAGTACTTTCTTAGACTTAGAATTGTAGTACTTATTCTTGTTTTTTTTCTGAATTCTTATCCTTTCTTTATTTCCTTTTGATCAAAGTAAAGTCTAGTATGATATGAACTTCCCTCTCTCATTTATAAAAAGTCACTTCTGAATATTTATTATCCTTTTCTTATTTCTTCTTGTATCTATATTGGAAATTTTTCTTTCCAAAAATCTTGTTCAATCTTGGAGAAATATTAGAAAGTTCATTCTCAGAATGATCACCATCAGATGATTTAGATATAACAGTAGCATTCTTGGATTCTGATCTAGTAACTCTTTTAGGAGTCTTGGATTTCATATGATTTGATGTAGTTGTGAAAGAAACACTGCATTTACCATTATTTTTCTTATTGATCTCTACATATATCTTAATTATAGTTTCATACTGAAGAAGAGTCCCGAATACCTCATCAAGATTTATGTTTGAAACTTTTTTATTCTCATCAATCACTGTTATTTTGGATTCCCATTCATTGGGAATAATATCTATTATCTTATACACAAGAATATCATCATAAATTACTTTATCACCCATAGACTGAATGTTGTTTAAAATAGTCACAAACCTTTGTTGAAAATTTCATACATGTTCTCCATAGGGAAATATAAAAACATGGTCTTTAGCTCTAAGAATAGATCTTCTTGTTTCAATAACCTTGGATGTTCCAAAATGTGTAACTTATAATTTATTCCAAATTCTATTAGTAGCTTCACAAGATGAAAATTGGCTATAAATATTCCTGGTCATATAACATAATAAAGTCTTGCGTACCTTAAAGTTAATCTAATACTCCTACTTTTCTTGATTGGTTAATTTTATGAATTCATTGTCTAGAATCTTTTAGTATCTAGTTAACATAACAAAGTTATCTACACTGGTATTGATAATAAAACTATTCATCATATCTCTCTAGTATTCATAGTCATTTCCATAAACAATTAGAGGTCTGGTATGATTTAGGTTGTCTATTGATCCAAAATTCATTCCTATCATTATTAAAAGAAATTAAAAAAATATTTTCATAAAAAGGACTAGTAGTGAAAGTTTATAAACAAATAATTTATAAAGAAAATCTTAAAAAAACTTAAGCAAGTAAAGTTAAGTAAGAAAAGTTGAGCGAGAAAACTTATATGCAAGTATGAGTATTTTAGAGACCTACTCTGATACCAATTATAGGATCAAAATTTATACGTATATTGCTCAATTACAGGGGGGGGGTTTAATTATAGGTTTAAAAACATTCATTTTTATCCTTAATAAAATCTATGTTTAACAAAGTTAAACAAGTTGGATTCACAAAACCTATTTAGTTCTTAACAAAGAAACTAACTTTATTAGGATACAATAATATGGATATGATAAATAAACTTAGCACAAGTTTACTTTGGGAAATATTCTACCTTAAATTATATTTAATATTATTTATATTATAGTATAAAATTATAAGAAAGTGTAAGAAAGTTACACTTATTAACTTTAAACAAAATGTAGCAGAAATAAAACTTGTAACAACAACAAGTAAAAAAGAATAATAAATATTTTAACCCAAGGAGAAGGGTATCCAACAACATTGGATAAAGGTCCCATAATTTATACTTTCACGAAAGTATGTCTTACCCACACCAGAATAATCCCTCGATACGAATATTGGTATCTGTGTTGATATCCCCGCAAGCCCTTGATCTCTAAGGTGATCGAAACCTCCATCTTTCTATCCCCAAAATCCCTATATTGATAACAAAAACAATCAGATTCTAACTAGGAAGGTTGAACAAGATGTTATCATTTTGAAAAAGTTGTTCACAACATTCACACAAGGCATATTTTAGCAGAGCTCTCGCAGAGTATCACTTCATTCCGGAGTTTAACTCTCTCAAAAAAACTCTAACACTGAGCTTGTTGAAATGGCTGGGTATTTATAAGCATGAATTCCAATGGTCAACTTCTCCTCTAACCACCATATTTTTCTTTATATTTTTGAGGAACCTGTACACGTGGAGCTCAGGAATAGGTTGTGTTAAAATAGATTGGATGACATCATTTTGAATAAAAAACTATAAGAAACAATACTATGATTAAGAAACATTATCCCATTTAGTATCCGATAAAATGAAACTTAACATTAAGGAAATTTGGTAACTATAAGAAAAAATATAATCAAATTCTTAAGAAGATGAAAATGGAGTCTAGAAATTTTGACAAATAGATTCTAAAATAATAGAGAATCAGATTCGGATTTCAGAAGAAATAGGAGTCAGATTTTAGAAGAAATCGAATTCTAATTTCAAAAGAAATTAGAGTCTAATTTCAAAAGAAATCGGAGTCTAATTTCAAGAGAAATCTAAGTATAATTTTAGATGAAATTGGAGTCCAGTTTCATAAGAAATTAGAGTCTAATTTTAAAATAAATCGGAGGCTGATTTTAGAAGAAATCAGATTCACAATTTTGGGGAAATCATATTCTAAGGAACTATAAGGTTATAATTTAGATAAGGATCCAATTTTTTGACTTAAGGAAAGATGTCTAGAATTGTTTTGAGAAAACATTAGATAATGAATTTCAAAACCATGGGTAAGGTTAAATCATTTTTAGAGAAATAAAAATTTATTTAAGAGAATGTTTCTTAGAGAAAGATAATTTTCCTTAATAAAATGTGTTTGTGATTTTTAAAACATAAAGGAATGTAAAAGTCAAAAGGAAACTTATTGAATCAATAGCTTCAAGACGAGGTAGGTAATTAATATGGTGGAGAGTACCCATGGAAGAAATTGGTATCATGAGTTGGGTAATTGGATTAGTTTAGGTATTTGGGATGGAATAATGCATTCAATGTCACCTTGGTATTTTGAGAGTGGCAGGGAAGGATGGTTAAGTTTAGATAAGACTTGGACAGAAAGTGGTAAGGATAGATTAAGGAATAACAATATTATGGTAGGTATATTGTAATGTCCTGGTTATTTGTAATAGTGATTGAGGTCTGGAATTGGGTTGATCATGCACCTTTAGACTAAGCAGAGCCATTGGAAGTATTATTATAAGATGAGGGAATGAACCTTTGGATTTTTCCCAGGATCAAGGGTTTAATTTTTTAAAAATATATGGTGGGTGTTTTAGAACAAAAATGTTATTTTTAGGGTTAGGATTTGGTATTTTTTTTTTGAAATTATGTTAAGTAAAATTTAGTAGAGTAAAGTTGGATTTGAGTAATTCTGGACTGAAAAAATGGATATGTATGGAATGTATAGAGAAAATATAAAGTTGAGTAGAGTAAATATGGATTTTAGTGGTGTAAATATGAAGTTGAGTAAAGTAAAAGTCATGTAAAGGTAGGATAAATAGTGTTTCCAAAATATTACAAGGAATATTAAATCCAATATTTGCTAAATTGTTTGCATTGAAGAAAAGTGTTTCTAGAAGAGTAAAAAGAATAGAAAATTTTGGAATAAATAAGCAGAGTATATCTAGTGTTTTTAACATTTTCATTGGATGAAAAATGTTTCTATAATCTTTCTAAATATTAATTAAATTATTAAAAACACATTTAGAGGGGATTTGGATTGTTCCCACACCCTGTATAATTGGGAAATCATCTAAATAGGGTCTCACCCCCTCTTCTTCTCTGAGTGAGATCTACTATATTTCTTAGAGGAATCTCATGAAAAATGGAGAAGGAGAGGGATGACACTAAGGATAACCATCCACATATGAATAATTTTCATATTTTTTTCTATTTATTTTTTCCTTCACTAAAAAAACCCAATTCTAGGGATTTTTTTTCATATTTTGTGATATCTTTTATTTAGAGACAAATCGGCCGAAGTTTCTTAGAAAGTGGCGTCCTAATAACTCTAGGTAGGTGGTATATAATTTTTTCTTAAGATTTACTTATGTTATGCGATTCATGGTAAATTATTATGTGTGGGGTGGTTTGAGTGAGACAATTTATAATTTTTTTAGAGTTTTTATTATTCTTGTGAGATAATAGAGGGAAGTATCATGTGTGAAATGGTGTGGTTAAGAATAATATAGATAATAGGTGAAATATGTGATTATATATATGGTTGGGAGTGATGAATCGAGTTATAAAAATCGTTTTCATGATACAAGGGAAGATATGGTTTTGTAAAAATGTATTGGGAAAGGATCGTGTGACTCAAGGTGATGTTGATCACCGAATGTGGGGTGACATGGTTTGTAGGGATGACACATTTTGTGTTGATAATTGAATTAGGTGTGAAATATTGTTTTTAGGTGGTGATATAGGTTCATCTACAGTCTAATCTAGCATGCGAGTTATTCTAATCACCATGGTTGGTCAATGGGGCTGTTGGGATTGTATAAACATAGGATAGTATCCATGAGGTGGTGTTGACAACTCATTATGGGTGGAGTCCTCATAAGATTAAGGGAAATAGAGGATGATTTCTACCATATGTATGGTGGATGTTCTCATCATAAAAGGACATATTTGGTGTTATTTGAGACCAATGGTTAGGTTCTTGAGGATCTCCATTTATGTTGGTGCTATTGTGTTATTATTATGGAAATAATGGTATCATTGTGCCTTGGGTTTGTCTAAATATTGATTTGGTGGTTGGAAAATGAATTTGGAAGTACTTTATACTTATGATATGGTTTTTGGGAGTGCATTGGAGGCATCAAGATGATTCAAAATTGTTATTTAGTTATGGTGGAATGTGGTTCCACGTAGTATGGATTTGGTTTGAAGGCTAAAGGCACTTCTAGTATGACATAATGTGGTTGTATTGTTCCACTTGAGTATTGGATGAGGTTGGTAAAGACCTAATTAGGGAAAAATTAAACTGAGTGGAGTTGGTTGTGTATTTTTTTCGGTTTCTATTTATTTATATTTTTTCATACACTGGTATGTGTCTGGATATAAGATAGGGAAACTATGGGCGGTGGATTATTGAGTTCATACTCACACCCTGCATGGGTCCTCCAAGACATGTGTATACTTTATGGTTCTTGGTATAAGAAATGGAAAAGGTTCTATATAAGGAACCTAGTTATGGGTTGAGGTTCATATGGTACATTATCTTGATATATTATTTTACAGGCAGGACATGTGATTTCTTAGTGTTTGGATAGTGGTTATTTTGGGTTATTTTTCACATATTTATATATGATCAACCCAAAGGATATCTTTTTTGTTTTTTATAATTATTATGGCATGGTAACCATTTATTAAAGTGAATATAAGTTTATTTTTATTTGTTGTTTCCATTTTTTATTATTAATTATGCTATGCTGTTATTATTATTATTATCATCATTAGATGGTATAATCTCCCCACTATTACCCAATAGAACCTCACTTATAGTTATAAAACTTTTTAATACATCGAGGAACATCTAAGGTCATGTTGAAAACCACTGGTCCAAGAATTATCAAGTAGCTGTAGGATAGTGGGGAAGTACAATGTCAAGTTATTATTATATTATTTCTCACATGCATGAAGCTCACCGACATATTATGGTGGCACTCATTTGGGAGCGGGATCAAGTTCCTGTACTCACCCAGGAGGCCCATCATGGTATTAGGAAGATAAATAAATATTAACTATGAGATTATATTCACATCCCTTCTCATACTTGTGAATTACACTGGTGTATTCTGGAATCCACCCAAGAAAGTTACTAATATATCTTGATGAGAGGTAGAAGGTCACCTAGGGGATCCCCATCCAAGGGGATTATTTCATAAATTGTGTGTCTCCCAAGAACGAGGTTCTATCTCTGATCTCCCTATCACAATGATCTAGAAGGTATATTCATTGGAAACATACATTTTAGTAGCATGTTCATATTTACCCCCTAATTAACACTGATATCCTTTAGTCCCTACAATGTCTCTCAATAGTAGTCCATGAATCAACTGACACATCATCAATAGGGGAAAGAATTTATGGTTATGAAGGTCTTTAACATGGTATAAATATCAACAACAATGGAGGCCCTACATAGAGCACTATCCATGAAGGTACTCCCCATAAAAGGGAAAATCAACCACCCTGTAGGTCCTCCCTAGGGAATATGTTGCGGAGGCCTTCCTTGAAACCAAACATCAAGCTAGGATGGAATTACTCACTATGTTGGTGAATATTAGGATGACCATGGAATTCCTCCCCATGGAATCCACAATAAATTACCTCTTCTTAGTGACATACCACTTTGACAATAAGGTCTTTCCCTGATCAAATCTACCATAAGAATTCCCTTATACTGAGAGAAATTTGAAAGGTTGATTCAAGATATACTAAGCCCATCATCACTAGATGGAGGTATATCATCTTAGATAAATAATAGTCCATGACAATGATCATCATCCATGCAACTGTTAAACCTTATATCCTTTGATGTGATAGAGGATATTATAAATAATCCCACTCCCATCAATAAGGAAGTTGGGAAGTAACTAATCTGGACAGATCAAGTAGAGAGATAAATATTAGATGACAAGGAGAATGCTATGGTCTTGAGAAAAGAACTAACCGAAGGTTATATATTGGTTATGTTATGTCCCATGGATACTTTTCATTATAATATATTATAGACATTGAAATATGAATCGATATATTATTTTTTCTTGAATCTTTGGAAAACTCTCCTCTATCTCAAGAAAAAGTATTTTTCTTATAGGGAGTATAATAAACACATTGAGGAAATAAGTAGGATTTTTTACCAAATTGACATGTATTACCTCTTAGCTACATGATATCCAAAGTTAGTAAGGTGATACAAAGACCTCCAATAACCTTATCTCAGTAGAATGAATTTAATCTGCCAGATAATCATAGATTCTCTTTTAGATGTACATATCAGGGGATGGGTAGAATATATAGCCTTAAAATTCACCCCACTAATTGGATAATCTAGCTTATTGAAGAGAACAATATCCAATGTTATCGATTTAGGCCAACTTATAGGATTAGGATCCACATATTCTAGTTGGTTTATCCAAAAAAACCACACTGTTACCAAGTCCCCAAAACATCACACTTGATATGATCAATCCATCGACACTCTCTTTTATTAAAGAAACTAATAAAGTTAAAAAAATATCTTTTTTGAAACAAGAAAGTTCACAAACATGGAAAAACCCTCGGTGGTCAGAAAACCACATATATAAACGAAACCACACTTTACCCATCCCTAGGTAAAGGCTAGAAAAATCAAGGATGTTGTAATGACCACTATCACTAAATTTTTTCAAGAGAAACCACATATAATAGGGATAAGGGCATTTTTACCACCACCACCACCCATTAGTTCCTGAAAGAAAAAGTGGAACTAAGATATTTTGGTGACAGAACCAAGTCAACCCCATCACATGAGGTTGGTGGAATTTATATTCCCTACTTCGCAAGTAAATAAATTCATATTCTCAAGGATTGGGGAAGCTCTTAAAGAAGAAATGGTCTCATTGTTCCACCCTTTTAATGAACCATATCCTTAATTAGGGGATCACTTAGTGAATTTTATAGGAGACTCTCTTAAATTCACTATCCATGAAGGAGGAAAGTCAAAGACTCATAAGGTCTATAATCCAAAACATCCCACTAAGAAGGAAAATGTTAAGCAGGATCATAACCCACCCTATAATAGATATTTTTTGGATGGAAAACCCTCTCACTAACCTAATTAGGATAATAAAATTATTAATTCCATGTTACATGAATTATTAAATCTCATTTTCATCTACAACATGAGAAACCTAGAGAAAAACCCCAACAATTATGGTTTTGATGAATATATTTCTACCCGAGACATGGATCAAACTAACAAAGAAGGTTCAAATACCCAAAGTAAGAGGTATTTTTAGAATATGGTATATTTTCTAATTTCTCAATTACCATATTCTTAGAATTATTTGACCAAAAATAAATGAAAATGTGTGGCTACATCCATACCCCACCCAACACCTGAGGAAGTTGACACTACTTATATCGAGGAAATATTTTATTGATATGAAGCTGAGATAGAGGAATTGAGGTGGATCAAAGCTAAACTACTTAGATGAAATATTATTTATGAGTAAAACTCATAGTTATAGGGCAATAAATAGTCTCTAGTGCATATAAAAGTAGAAATAATTACTCAGTTAATAAGAATGGGGTCCGACCACTTGGTTAAGTCTAGGTCTAGACACTAAATTTACATAAACCATATAGCTAAATATTTTTAGTAATTTCATCCAATAGGGCATAAAATTGAACTATTTTAGGAGAGTTATCCTAATCAAACTCAATCTGGATATAAAAAAATACCTAAGAGGGTCGACAATATTAGGTTATTTCTGTAGCTCTTACCAGGACCTCAACCTAAGAGAAGATACCACTAGAAATACTTAATTTCATTGAATCCATTACTTCTTGAATAAAGTATATGTAGGGATGAAATACACTAATGTAGATATAGAGGACGTTTTACCCCAATTGCATGGATGTATCTCCTCCCTCGCTTATTTTGAAGAATCCAACCATCCTCATTTTAATGGAATGAGTTATCCATAGAAGCACCTTATAGATTTTGTCTCTCAGTATGACCCCATGATGGGAACGTTAGAACAATAGGAGGTAGTGAAACTCAGGTGCTTCATTCAGACCCTAGAAGGACCATCATTTAGCTGATACAAAAAGTTTCTAGTAGGATCTATTTCTAATTGTTAGGATCTATAATGACCGTTCCTTTACCGGTTCAACTTGATTCTAAAAAAATGACCATCTTTGAAATATCAAATTTTAAAAAATGAGAGGTTCATTGAATTTATCTCCATGTGGAAGGGATTGAACTGCTCACCAAGTATGAAATTCCATCAAGAGAAACTTTTAGAGAGAGATATTTAAAAAATATTTGCAATGAGATTCAAACACCATTTATTTTTGTGAAATATCCTAGTAGATTCTGGGAGTTTGAAAAATTTTTGTAGTGATTGGACGATTCCATGTGATAGTGAAATTCCATGTTTCAACTGATTCCACTATCATAAGAAATAAATACTTATACAGTGGAGACTGCAATTATAACACTCAATCCGACACCCATGTCAGCTCAATCAAATAATACAACACAATATCATTTGACTCATACTCCTAAATAGTAGTAGGAACAACAATATCATATTTAGGAAGGAAGGAAAGAGGTAAATCATCCAAATTTCAAGGATCAATATAATAAAACTTAATATTTATTAAAAGAGTAGGTTCTAGTCTGCTTCATCACTATTATGAAAGATAACATGTTAAAGTTTCCAAATCCCAAGAAACCTAATGAAGTTAATCTCAATGAACATCTTGATTAACACCCATTCCATCATATTCTGAAGTATAATTTCAAATACTGATTCATATTTTAGGATATAATCCAAAAATTGTTGAATCTAGATAGTTCAAGTTGAAAAAATCCTCGACACATGTTACTTATATTTCCACCATCCTATAGGTGGAGGTGGGTGAATAATAGGGAATCCTAAAAATATGTGCATATAAATTCAATGATTGGATGATTAAGATGTTATTTTAAAGGGTGTACACTATACTTATGGATCAACTAAATTTTCTAATCGATATCCCAATTTTCTATGTAACACCTCGGGTAACATCTTCACCATCTCAGTCCTCCAAGAGCCGGCACAGCCACAACTAGAAAAATAAGTCAAGGGTGGAGTCATTATCAATACCTAATCTATTCCAGACCCTTTTAGACTTCCTTCCACCATCAATCAAATGATGGATATCACCCCACTAAAAAATATCCTCATTGAATGAAGAATTACAATATAGTTTTTTAGTGTTATCCATTTTATAGATCTATTATTTGAAGAAAAAGATATGTATCATCCTGATTTACCCGCCCATGATTAGGAAGGGAAATAGGTTGTTGGGGAAGAGGATAATGAGGAATAATAGGTTGATAAGGATCCTAAAATTTAGAGAATATCTTAATTAAATCTATATATGTTGTAAATACCTGAATTAAAACATTTCAATGAGATCAAAAGAAGCATTGATTTACTAATAAATCATCCATAGACCAATAAGATCCAATTATATAGGAAGATTGACTAGAAAACATGTAGTTATTTGGTCAATTATGAAATGTGGTAAGTTGAGTTTATTCTAACCTAAACAGCAAAAATATTCACTCAATTATTGTTCAAGGAAAGGAGACCTCAGTACAAGAAACTTCAACCTTTAAACCTTAATCTTAGAAGTAACCTCATGATAAGAAGCGTTGTAACCTAGTCCAAAAGTATGATATCTTAAAGTAGCTCACCATTATTCCAACCAAAATCTCTATTATAAACCTACTTTGTATCTTAAATTGATCTAAGGTAAGACCTTATCAAGGTCTTTTTAATCCCTGAAGAGTTTAAGGTGGAAGTTGCTACCATAGGGGAGTGTCATGTAGAGATTGATCCTGTTGAATGTCATGTTATAATCTCATTTATAGAATATGATTGGGAGACTTTAATATATAGAAACATCATAAACTTTTATATATCTTGACATTTAGAAAACATAGGTGCCATCAGGATCTCATTGATAATGGAACTATAATCAATCTCATGACATTTCAGACTATACGACGCTTTGGCTAAAGTGAGGATGATCTATATCCCTATTATTTGATGATAAAGAGGTATTATAATAGAAAATATAAGAAACTTTGGAGTATCAAACTCAGAGGTTAGTTTATGGATTTGATATCTGACTCCAAATTCATGGTAGTTCTCTAATAAAAAAAATTATTGTATTTTTGGGAAGTCCTCAGCTCCATAAACATGTGGTGATTCCCTCATCGTACCACTAGTTTCTCAAATACGTTGTAAATAGAAATTTCAGAGTGAAACATAATGATAATCCCATATTTTAATCATAATATTCCCAATATATAGACTTGAGGTTCTACAAAAGGGAGGTGAAACAATTGATGATAGATAATTCCATCTAAGTTGCTTCTCCCAAAGAACTTGAAATAGATCCTATAAACTCATTAAATGAGCTTGATGAAGAATATGTGATACCCATAAATCTAATAAAGTAAATAATTATAGATCTAGTATGAAATTAGGTCTTTTAGAATCCATTCAAAAGGCCAAATCACTTGATTACCTTCTTATAATATGATTTTTAGGAAAAGGTCCCCACTATGAAACCACATATGATGGAGAAAAGGTGACTACCCCTTCCATATGGATGGATCTCACTCCTAAGTTACTCTATGTAAGGGATGTTTTGACCAATATTTAAACCATATATCTTAGGTTCTTCAATCAAATTAACCTCAACCCATGGGGCGAGATATGATCACACGTACTAGTAATATTCACCCCTATCCTCAAGATTTCAATAACACCCATTGAATTCTATCACAAAAAAGAAGAGTATGATCATGGTGATGATAATTATTCCATTAATTATCTTTTGGATCAAAATATTACTTTAAATCATCACTTTAAAGATCTAAATATTCTCCCTCATCATTGAAAGTAGTATATAACACCCCCACATCATCCCCCAAGCCTCAGGATATTGACACATATTATACCCTTGATGATAATGGGGTAGAAGGAGAAAATATCTAGAATTCCTATGATAATGATACCACCACATCAATACCTTTAGAAACTAAAGACACCTCCTCATAATTCACAGGAGATGAAAATATCCTCATATTGTATCCTAGATCTCAAAATACTATTTCACCTTCCACTTCAAATAACATTGAGGCAGAGGGAGAAGAAGTACATCTCATAGATTCCCCTTCAGTAATTGATGAAGCTATCTATACCACTAATGATGAGATTAAATAAGAGAATTTAGGTGTAGGAGAAGATCCATGACCCATATTGACCAGTTAATCCATGTATCTTGTAGAGAGAGAGATATACATCACCTTCCTAAATATTAATTTAGATATATTCTCCTGGAATTACATAGAAATTCATGGACTTGATCTTGAGTGGATACCCATAATTTGGGTAAAAAACAATTTTATTATAAATAGGCAGCCGAGAGATGCATCCAACCCATGATTAAAAGGTGGAATTTGAATTTTATAATCTCATAAAATAAACCTTCATTTGTAAAGTCCATTACCCAAAATGGTTTTCAAATATTATCACTCTTAGAAGTAGAACATATAGATTAAGATTAACACCGATTTTAGGGATCTATACTGACACTACCCAAATGATGATTTCTTACCCCCAATAAAAAATCATTTGATTGATTTAATGAATTGTTTTTAGGAACTATCCTTCATGGACATGTATTCATGATACAACCAAATCTGGGTGGCCCCTTGGCAAGGAGGTCACTACCTTCAAGAAACCACAGGGGGTGTATTTCTATCAAATGATTCCTTTTTCCCTTAATAAATATGATTCTATATATCAATTAACCATACATTATATATTCAACCCCCTCTTAGGGTAAACCATGTAATGTAATGTTAATGATTTATTGGTTAAATCCCAATAACACAATGATCATTTTTTTGATATTTATATAGTTTTCAACCAACTAAGGCAATAAAAATTTAAGATGAATCCCATGAAATGCATGAGAATTACTATTCTTCTTGGTGCAATATCATGACATAAAAATAAACCCCAATAAGAACAAGGTGATCCTTGACATGAAACCTACTATAAACCTCAAAGTGTCTGTAGGACTTCACGGATGTCGCATTTTCATCAAAAAGTTTATATCCAACCTTGAGGGAAAGTATATACCCTTCACAAAGTAAATGAAGAAGGGATCTACCCATTAGTGGGTTGAAGATTTTCAGAGATCCTTTTATAGTCCCAAGAAATATCTCTTAAGCCCTCTAGTATTAATTCCACCCATATAAGTAAATCCTCTAATTTAGTTTATGGATATTTTAAAGTGATTTCTCTGTGGACTTCTTGTATAGAATAACAAAATCATCAAGGGAAAAAAGTGTTTATTGTCTTAGTAGGACAATGTTATACACCAAAACCAATAATCATACATCACGTAGAATTTACCTGCATTAATATTTTTGGTATAGAAGTTGAGACTCTACTTGCAGCATCATGAGGTCCATTTGGTCTCTCATATTAAACCACTTAAACATATCCTCAATCACCCAATGTATTCATTTTGGGATTCTGTTTTCATTATAAAAGGTAGTCAAAGGGAAGGTGTAGGTAGATTTTATGGCAACACACCCCATCCTATAAATCACCAAGGTAAATACATAATATCACAATTAAGAAGTTTTATCCATGCATAAAACTCCCCAAATAAGGGGGATGTACTTTGACGATGCCTCTAGAAGTTCGACAGGAAGAAGAATGGAAAATAAAAAACATAACAAGGCTAGCCTAGTGATTATCCTTGTTTCTATAATGAAGAAGGTTCTACCTTAATCATTGTTTTTAGAGGGATTCACCAATAATTAAGTGAAATACCAATCTCATATTATAGGCTTGAATCCATCTTTATAGATTATGGTGGATCTTTTGTGTATTAGGGGTTAATCAAAGTTTTTGATCAAGTAGATTAATGGGGATTATTCCATTTATAAGGAATAATTGATCCATCTACTTGATTATGTGTGAGGGTTGATTGTATAATTACCCTCTAATCCAATATTATCTCACACCCTATGTTCACAAAACACCCAAGTTGATGCATTGGATAATGTCACCACCTCCCTAGAAAACCCAAACTAAGATGAAATAGTTATTCCCATCACACACCATAGGGTGGTCTCTCATTCACCAATAATTATTTGAAGGAAATAAATGAAATCAACACCACACCCAATCACATAGAGAATATATTTTTACAAAATGATTCCATGATCAGACTGATGTCTCCAATAATAGTTTACATCTAAAGTAGAATTCTCCCTTCAAATTGAGCTAAGAAGGGAAATATCCGATAACAGGTGGTGAATTTCAACCTCTATGATGGACAAGATTCTTAGAAACCCCTATATAAATAAGTATTTTATGGATTAATAATTATATGAATTGAAAAAAGGAGAAAACCTTTCCATTATATAGGAATTCCATACTGATTCTTGTGGTTCTCATTAGTCAGGTTCCAAACTCTCTCATCAAATCAAGAGGCTTAGATATTTCTATCCAAAAATAATGAAAGGATATATAGAGTTCACCAATAAGTTCCATTATTGAAAGATAAATTATTATTTCATCCACAAATCCCCAAATCTAATATATACTTCCAAACATTATTAGCTATTTTCTATTTGGGGAATTGATTTCATGGGGTCATATCCCCGAACTACAATAAGGTAGTTCAAGTACATCCTTACTTCCACTAAAATCTTATCCAAATTGGATGAGGCTATGTCCCTCAAAGAATTTAAATAAAAGTCTATATAAAATTTCCTGAATTCAAACATCATTAATAGATTTGGTGTCCCTCATTAAATATTGATAGAAATTGGCACCAATCTCCACTCTTTAGAATTGAAAAGGCTATATTAGGATCACAGCATTTTGTCTATGCACTCATCCCACTCCCAAATAACACCAAATATATAGATAAAGGCTTTCAACAAGACTTTGAATAATATCATTGAAATGATGGTGGGAAAAGATACAATTTTGTTTTCTGACAAAATACTGCATGCCTTATGGGATGAACACACCATAGACCATACTTCCATAAAAGAAACCTAATATTCCATTGTATACATAATGAAGCCATTCCTATACATTGATATTAAATTTACCTCACTTCACACCACTATTTTCAATCATCTATCCAAGAATGAACATTCCAAGAAGTGACTTGATGATTTGGGATAGCTTGTTGACTAAAGGTTACATACACCATAAAACCTAGAAATCCATCAAAACCAAAATGAGCAGGAATTCAATAAGAAAGTAATCATTTGATAATTTATTAAAGGATAATTGGTTCAAGCTCTCATACCTCCAATTATACCCAAGAATAAACCTCCAATGCTTGAATTAAAATATTAGGGTCCTTATGTTATACATAATTTATACTCCAATAAATATTACAGTTTCATAAAAATGGATAGTGAGTACATCACACCAAGAAAAATGAATGGTTTCTCAAGAAGAACTTTGTATAACTTTATTGGGGAGATCATTTCATCCTAGTGACATGAAATTAAAATTAATAGAAAAAAACCTAGATACATAACTATTAACCACATAGAAAATGTCCTAGATTCATGATTATAAATTGCATGGAACCTATGTCTTAACTACATGACTACAAAATGTATAAAAAAATTCCAAGTATCATGAATATAAAATTCATAGAAAAATTTATACCCACATGAATAAAAACTATATAACACCTAAATCTTAGCTGTATAAATATAAATTGTACAACATAGAGGTCTATTCGACATGACTCTAAACTGCTTGGAAGAAATCCTGGTCACATGATGTTAAATTGTATGAAAGTTAGTTCTAGGAACATGACATTAAACTTCATGACATATGGTATATATTACAATACCCTACACTTCTATAAGTGGTCCATTCGATAGGATCTTGATTCCCATAATACAATACATATCTATATAAGAGTTTTGGAATATGATTCTTCATCCATGAATCTATGATAGGGAAAAAAATGTTCCCATCACTAAAAAAATGAAAAAATTCCCCCTTTATGGTTTAGTTCCCCTATCCTTCTACCATGACACAAAACAATTTGGTGAGGACCATTATTTGGGACTCGTTTTTAAGAAAATGGTAGTGAAAAAGAAAAATGACCATATTCTATGTAAAAGATTGATCTTCATAGTGGTATTTTTTAATAACTACAAATAGCTTGATTCCTAACATCTTAGGATATATAAATACACCCATAGTCCTTGAACTAGGTTGAGATACCCACTTTATATAATAATTATAATTTTACTTCCATTTTAAAGATAAGATCACTCATATTCATGTCTTATTTATTCCAATAGCTTCATGTTGAAACTGAACCATGTTTTCTTTCCATTGAATATGAGCTTGATCTATGAAATTATTTTCCATAAATACATGAAGTTTGATTCTCATTAATAATAGATATATAGTGCTACCCAAATCTCCTCTATTAGGTATATCTACAAATTTTATAAAACCACCACCTCGTCCTAGTGTTTAGACATGATCATCCATTTTGAGTTTCCTTTAATGAATCCAAAATTATGACATCACAAGGCTATCCCACACACAATATTGATTCACACAAGGTATTTCATCCTAGTGGTATGAAATTAAATTTCATGGAATGATGTCCACTCCAAATTAAGTTTAAATTATTGAAGAAAGCCCTCATTAAATTCCCATAAACTACATAATATGGCCCAAAAATATGATTATAATTTTTAGGATTATTACTTACCCCTGACATGATCTCTCATGAAATACAAGTAATATACCAATGGGACATTGTTTCTCACAGCGATAATGGATCATGTGACCTCAGAGGTTTTGGTTGGTTTATCTAATTATCATAGTTGAGATTATTCACATCTAAATATGGTGATAATAGTCCAATACATATAACTTTAATCTCTATTGTAAAAATTCTAACCTGTATGAATTTAAAATGCACAGAGTGGTCCACTTTCCAGGTCCCAATCCCCCACATTAGAGATTGATCTATCCAAGATTTCTTGGTGTATTGTTTCCTCCTTTTTTGAACCTAAACTAACGAAAAATGATCCTCCCAATGTAAGGAATTAACCTAAATAGGGACCAAATGTGTGAGAACTAAATGTGTTTTAATTCATGATATTTTGGGATTTGTAGTGATGAAAAAAATTCTTATACTAGGCCCAAATTCAGATTCTTCCTACACTGGCCATGCCCGGGTGGTGAGACCTTTACTCATTTATATCAGGGTTCATATTCCCTTCTCACACCCAGAAATCCATGCATTTCATTTTCTTCTCAGGTATAAATTCAATATTCGTACAATGGTTCCTTTATAGGATCTATTTTTATCCTAGAAAAGAGATAGTTTTTTAGGAGTTCTTGATATATGATTTTTATGCATCAATTAGTTTTCGCTGAGAAGAAATATTCTCAATATCATTCTCATCCCCATGGAAGGATGTTAAATTACATATCCAAGTTCCTCATCATATGAACTTAAAATGTATACCGTATTTATCCTCATGACATAATGTTAAACTAAACATCATAAAAGGATTTTATATATACCTCTTAGAATTTTTAGTTTGGTCTATTTATGAGACCCATTATCTTTATCTGATAGCCATATCCATGCAATAATCCTTAGTTTGTTTGTCTATTTTCACTAAGATGAAATTCACCCACATATTTAAAAACCATGTGATCTGATTCATAATGTTTAAATACATGTATTAATTCCTAAATCTCTTATCTTAGGCCAAGTTACAAATTCCCTAGTGTTCAACTAAATCTCAGTGTATTTTCACCTCATTCACACTAGGTGTTGTTGCATTAGACTCAAATTTGAGATGAAATTTTTTATACAATAGAAATATATATATTAAATCCTATTAATTTATGATACATAGTGAAGGATAGATTGTTTAGCCTAGGACCAACCATAAATGTTAATATGTTCCTTGATCTATCTTGATGTATATTCTCCACATTCATGTTGGGTTTCCCTCAATAGGTATAATATTAAGACGGATCCATATTGTTCTGTCTGTGATTCAAATCAGCACAAGTCCCATGGAATATGGTTTTGCATCCAAAAACCTATGACTAGGTAAATATTACCCCTATCCCATATAATAATTAGATCTATGTAGGATCCTTTAATTTAGAGTTCTTTATTCAAGAACATATTCTAAAAAAAACCCCATCCATAAAAATATCTATTTCCTTGGAGATTATGTGGATATGCTTTCATTTTCCTCTAATGATGTCATGGCCCACCTAAACCATGACCTGAACAATGCTCCCATATGATAAGAAATATGTGTGTCTTAATTACTGATGTTTTAGAATACATAGTGACATCTGAAAAATATATTTAATATCTATCCACAAATCATCATATGTATATATCCCCCTTTATCACCCCTAAACAACCTAATCATGGCTTGTTCGGCACAGAGAGGTTCCATCCACCTAATGGATGTTTGCTTCCATATATCGCACTTAATTCCTTAATTATTTGAATCTCTATAAACCTTTCATGTCTATTGACAAAAAGTGTATTCAAATCTAAGGTACACCTCTAATCGTTAATATCTATGCTACCATATTCAATAATTCCAACCTGAATTATCTTCATTATAAGGATAAGGTCCTCTAATTCATGTTTACCTCATACAAAATTACATTGGAATTTTTAATTTGAATGTTGGATAGTGGTCATCCTGGTTACACTTATCCCATATCAAATCATTAGTTTAAATAATTTTGGTTATGATTTAGATATTTTCCATCCCCATACAAAGGTATTGGGACTCTCTTAGCTCTTGAGCCCCATCCAAGTTGTTATATCACACCCCTTCAATATGGACCAAGCACCGTGACCTTAAATTTCATGAAATTCCTCCAAAGTTTGGTCTATAATAGTGGTTGGATTTACATTCATGTCTGGTTTATCCTCTCCCATTCTATTTATGCTATCTCACTTTTTGGCCTAGACATGATGACTTTAATCTATGTGAACCACCTTTTTAAGATGATCAATTTTTGCCTAGGGAACTAATTCATGTTGGGTTTTCTTTACTCTTATTTAATAGATTGTGTCATCTTTTATTCAATGTTGTATGACCTTATACCCCAGAAATGTTTTGGTCAAAGCTGTACAACCTTAAACTCTAGACCCTAATGATCTAAATTTCATGACCTTTAAACCAAAAAAGAAAAATACACAATTCATGTCAAGATGAAAATCCATAAAAGTCATACTTATAATAATTAAGGTCTACCCTTTATAGAATAATCCTTTTATGTCTTAGGAAAAAGTTAGATTACAAATGGAAGAAAGCATAAATCATACATGGCCCACCATATGGCCCTAAAAAAATAGAATGTACACTTCTTAGACTCACTGGTCCAAGAAAAAATAAGATTAATTTTGTTTCAAATCTCTTTTCCACAAATCTATGTTCAATATGTGGGTGTATAGACTTTAGGGTGCCCATACCATCATTGAATTCCATTTTCTTCATTATCCCACTTTATTCCTTGTGTGATTGAATCATATTAAACCTTTTATTGACCATCAATAATGATCACATCTAAACTTAAGGGACACATCAACTTGGTAAGGCCTTTGATTCCTATTAAGAACTATTAATTGGGGGAATCTTCAACTTAAGGATAAGGTACTATAATCTTCATAAGCCCATAAAACATCACATCGAAACCCTTCATTCAAATGTGGTCCATGATCATCCACTATATACATATTTTATACCATCATTTCACAATTTTTATACTTCAAGCTATGATTTAGACATTAAAAACTATTCTATTGGATTCACATACCCTTCATGTTATACATTCATGTATCATTCCCATGTTACAACAATAATATGATATATTATTCTTGAAAAACCATGGTCCTTATCATGTGAACCTAAATCACATGACATAACGGTTCAATCACTATGACCTTAAATTACTTGGACCCACCAATGAGGGTATCTACACCATTATTGGGATACCCATTCACCTCAGGTTGTCTTTCCCTTACTAGATATACTATATCACACTTTTAGTAAAAAAATCCGGACATATAATACTAGCTATGTTGGTCTAGATTTCAAGACCCTAGACTAGATAGGGAAAGATACATAGTACTCTCTAGGATGAAAAACTATAAATGAAAAATATGGAAAAAAATAAAGTCTCTGCTTTCTAGGCATGCACCCTATACAACCTATAAAAAATGGAGCATTTAAAGAAAAATAATATGGAAATAAACTTATTAGGTAGAAAATACACATGGGGAAACTCAATAAAAAACCAATTCCCAAACCACTAAGTCTCCCCTATCTGAGGATTAAGAAAAATCTAGGATAAAATATATATAAAAATTAGTAGGGTCCAACATAGAATCCTAAAAAATATGCATTGTTTTATGTAGGTACCCTAACATAGGAAAAAAATTAGAGCATATTCCTACCTAACTCTCATATATTGGTTCATTTATTCATGTAAAATGCACTAAAATATTTTATTTGGGTACTTGATCTATTTTGAATATTATAATCCTCATTCTAATTGTCAAATTTGTGATTCTCAATATATTGAGTCTTACACATTAACATATGAATATATTAACTATAGTGTTATGATAATGGTACACATGGATATACCCTTCTATGAGTATACACCCTATAGGATATCATAATCCGTATTTTAATGGAATGAATCTCATGTTAAAGTGATAGTACGTATGAATATTTTGATCTATGAGAATACAACTAGGGGGAAATCATCATCCATATCCAAATGGATCAACTACAATGTCATGTTTATGGTACACATGACTATACCCCTATATGAGAGTATTCCCAAAAGGAAATCATTATACATATCTGAATGGACCAACTCTAGTGTTACAGTGATGGTACACATTCCTATGCTCATTTGTGAGAACATGTCTGAGAGAAAATATCTTTGAATCAAGTGTTTGGGAACCATGATTGACTTAACCCAGTCCATATTCAATGATTATATTGATTCAATTATCATGTTATTACTATTAAATAGTTTCATATATTATCATTAATTGATGATTAGTTAGGTATAGGATAATATAAGAATAGACAATGACTGAGAATGAAATCTATTTTAATTCATATTAAAATAATGGAAGAGGAGAAGCCAAAAATTATAATCTCTATTACTGATAGTGATATATTAAAAAAAACACTATGGAGGATCAAAGTTTATAAAGGTATTTTCAATATTTTTTAACAATATGATGAAGCTTGGATATCTTTATAGATTTAGTTTCCTTAATAGGTGGAAAATATTTTCTTCATAAGAAACTTGTTTTCCCTTACTCTTAGAATCTTTGAAAACATTGTGCCATTATTTCAATATTTCTTTAGCAGAATCTAGTTCCCATTTGTAGTGAATTTTAATACAAATTATTTGTTAGATAATAAAATTTTCTCAAAAATCCTACCATATGTTCATGTATTTCAAAATACTTCCATGTATACCTCAAAATAATATTATTTTCATTCTGAAAAAATCTAATTCTTGGGGGGGGGGTGTTTGTTTGTACTTGAAAATGTGTTCCGTGAATTTTACTAAAAATTCATGATACAATACCCATTATAACAACACAAGTCAAGTAAAAGTTGAAAAGTATATTTCTATGCCTAGATAAGTGACAAATGGGATCTCCATGTACTGCATGAATTCCCACACTTCGAGGGATGAAGATTACTTAGAATCATCTCCGGTATATTATTGTGGTGGTGACAACCTCACATTTGAAGTATTCCATGTGTTCCAGCCATCAATAATTAAAAGGGGTGTTAGAACCATAAAAACATTTTTAGGGGTTTTCTAAGAAATTTTTAACCTTAGAAAACACATTCTATGAGGTAACTATATAACTAGGGGTTTACATTGTTTGATAAGATTCAATTTGACTTGTCATAGATCTAAAATTGACACTAAGATCAAATGTTACGGTTTTTTTATTGTTTTAAGGGTTTTTTTACAAATTCTAGTTGTGAACTTTACCTATAATGATAATATTTTTATGCAAATCTATGCCCTGCTCACATGCCCAAGTACTCTGTGCCCTACTCATGCAACCTAGTCCTCTATTACCTACTGAAATTCCCTAATATTGTGAGAACTTTTCCATGAGACCTAGTCGTGCATTCCTAGACCCACACACCCTAGTCTTGTGCACCTAGGTATAGTTTCACATGTCTCAAGGCATATACCCAAGTCTAGGAACCTAATTCAAGGTGACCAGCTACTTCACTAAAGTCATAAGTGTCCAGTTACTTTACCCAAGTACTTGAGTGTGTGACTAGGATACATCACCTAAATGACCACGTATGAAAAGTCATTAACATTATTTCCATTCCCTGATGTCCACCTGTGTGATGATACTCAATAACCCACCCCTCATTCCCTAGTTTACCTATATGAGCTGAATTATACACCCATATCTCATGCAACTAGGTCTCACTTTTCTCCAAAAATATAGATCCTTTGGGATTCCACTTGCATATACCTAGAACCTTGGTAAAATGAAGAGAATCCCATACTTCCATGCACCGAGGTCTATCTATACCTCTTCAGGGAGACTATGAAGCTTAAAAACTAATATAATTAACCAAATAGAAGGGTAATTGATTGTTTCAAAGGATAAACCATCACAAAAGAACAATTCACCCCTAGTTCTTCCAAAATAGGGTGAAAGACCCTTGGAGTTACAAAAAATATAGTTACATACACTTATCCCTACTTGGAAGGAACCAAAGTACAACGACACACACCCAAATATCCAATGGGAAATTCATACTAGGGAAAATCTTAGACACATTGCACAATCCTCCAATAGGGAAAATCACCCACCCTTCACACAAATCTAACACTAAGGTGAAGCACCTAAAATTTTCCCAAATCTAATACTAGGGTGAATCACCTTCCTTTCACACAAATATAATATTAGGGAAAATAACCTGTGCTTCACCCGACCCCCAAACTAGGGTGAAGCATCTTACCTTAATCTAGACTAATAATGAGGCACAACTCCTATCCTTAACCTAGCCCAACATTAGGGTGAAAAAACCTTCCCTTTACCCATCCCAATACTAGGATGAATCTCATACCTCTCACTTATACTACGGTGAAGCCTATGGCTCTTTCTTAAGATAGGTAGATCACTTTTCCCAGCCCTCTATTAGTGCATGACACTTTCTCCAAACCTTATAATTGGGAGAACCTTTGATTTTAACTCCCATACTAGGATGCCCCATCCACCATAGTTCTAATTGTAGATAATCCATTCACCTATACCCTTTTACAGGCACCCAATTATCAAGGATTCTCTTAAAACAACCATATGTAAATGATTAGGACATTGGGCATGCTAAATCACTCACCTTCAATCATATATTCCAATAATAAAAGGACCCCTATATGTTTTCTCCAAGATCGATGGACACTCAGGATAATGGTGATCTTGTATCCCTTGATAATGAAGGTTCCTATCATGAGGTACTGGTGAAGATGTACTTGGATCAATAATCTCATCCTAGCTTCCAAAATGCTGATTTGGTCTCCCTAGTCCATTCAATGAGCCATGTGACCTTAGGTGTAAGAACTAGTCCTAGTACCATGATTTCATTACTATTAATAATCAATATATTAGGGAGAGAAAAATGGCCTTGAGTATAATATTCCCTAGCCATGTTCCAATTAATGAACTTATCATTTTGAGTTATCGATAATCCAAATACATCCATATTAGGGCCTTTTACTAGGTGTTGGACCCAACCTATCTCTCAAGGGAATCCCATAAATAAGCCCCAACTCATCTATGTAGTGTCCTATACCCCATGAATCTTACTCAAAAGGCCATATTACCTATGAGATATCTTACTCAAATGAACATATTCCCTATTAGTTCAACCATACAATTTCCTGTTTAATTACCAAAAAATGGGATGTGCAATAAATAGAAACTTACACATGAAACTCTCTCAATCAACTATTTTTGTCCCTTTTGTGACACATATGACTTAATACGATGAAATAAAACTAGATTAAAATTTATTTACCACAGGATGTTGAACTATATGGTACAATCCTCATAACATGACCTTAAACTATGAAAATCAAACTATGTTGGATTTTATTCCTATTAATTAGGATATGTAGGTTACCTCTTTATGGTCCAAATCCAACAATAAAAACCATATATTCACTAGGACATAATACCTATGAACCCTATATTATCATTGGTCTATATTCCTTATTAAACTTTTCTTGACTAGACCATACTCCATATGAATATTATATGCTCATGAGGTCATATTCTTTTTGAGCCATATCACTTTTTATTGGGCCATATCACCGAAAAACAATATAATCCTTTCTAAAAGGGATATATTACATATGGTATTACCTTTTTTAAATATAAATATTCCCTATGAGAAGAAAAAAAGGCCCTATTATGGGTAAGTCCCATACTAATCATTACTAAACACCTTTCGATCGGAATTCCACTCTACAAAAATTTAAACCGATTGGAAGTGTTCATGGATAGATGACCTTTATAGACACAATGACAGTACCAATTGAATGAAATTAAAATGTATGACATGTACCATTAAGTGGAATTGAACTATGTGGGTTATAATTCCCTTCACTAGGATATATATGAATCCCTTTCAAGTGATCAATCCTAACCCCATAAACACCTTCCGCATTTCTATATGATAATAAATTCTAGAGTTCCCAACTGAGTGGATTTAAACCATAGTATAACTAATTAATAAGATAAAAATGAGTAAAATTTGATATGCATAATTACTCTTATTTACAGAGAGCCTCAAATACTTATAGATGTTTAAATCAATTCATGGATTTTATCTAATCACTAGTACTGGGGTAACTAGTACTACATCGAGATATGGGGAGGATTCATGAACATATCTCAAATCTATAAGAGAGTCCCAAAGTAGGGAATAATTACCCCTAAAAGGTCATGATGATCCCTAATTCCCTTGCCCTCGAACAATGTGCATTATAATGAATCACTAGTAAGAAACCTAGTAATAAACACCTATCGTGGGGTGTGGAAAAAGCTATTTTAATTCCCCTAAGGGAATAATAGTTCCCCTTTTCAGCCTTGATCAAGTTTGAAAACGATGAGAATAATATTTAATAATATAATTAAATGGATTTTTCTTCTTTTAATGTGTAAAATCTACAGTTATTTTCCATTTAATTATTTAGGTAATACCAAATCTGGTATTGAGACTCCAAAAAATCCAAGTTAGTATATTTTTTCTTTCTCACATGTTTAGTAATCACTAATATCTTCTCAACTTTACTCTATACCAACCAAATAGTGTGATCCAAAACCAAGAATAGGGAGTAAATATTTCTTAATAAAGGCCATCACTAGTAAGAAACCCAGTAATAAACACCTATCATGGGGTGTGGAAAAAGATATTTTAATTCTCATAAGGAAATAATAGTAGTAGTAACCAAAGTCAACTCCAAGGAGAAGTTATTAAATATAGCTTTCATGGTGTAAACATAAATTTTAGAACAAGAGTACTAGGATTATCAAATAAAGAAACACATATTAAGAAAATGTTTAAAAATTTGTACAAAAATATCAATGTATCACCCAATGATTATCTACCTTTGGAAAATAAGTCCGCATTGATTTTCAAAGAATCATGGAGTAGAGCCAAATATGATATTCATAGATTAAACTCTTATGTATCATTAGTGCACCATTAGAAGAATTGTTTAACCTTGTTTATGATAAGATTATATTTTGTATTCTATTATTGAAAATATGAGTATAGATGTTTATTAAAATTAAAATGTTTAAAATTTTGGGGCCACTATTTTGTGTGATTTTATGGATTATTCAAATTATTCAATGTTTATTCTTATGGAGGATTTAATTTATGTTTTGAAGTATTCTAATGGTTATATTTTAGAGGCCATTTCTATTTATTTTATAAATAGAGAAAAAATCTATATGAAATCTTACACATAATCCATTACATTATACTAAAGAACTAAAAATTTTGAAAGCTAAATTATTTAAAAATTTCCATGATGGATTCCTTGAGATTCATTGTTCAACATATTTTAAGGTTCAAAGCTATTTATTTCTATACTAGCAGAATATTTTACAACATTTTATTGGTTTAATTATCATATAATTTCATTTTTATAAATTAATTTATATTTTATGTTTATTGAGTTGTAGAAAACTCATACACTGATTATACATCCCTTAAAAGGTATGTGTCTTAGTAATGATAACCTAAATAAAAATCATATTAATTGGTTGTGACTTAGTCTGATTAAAGTAAATGTTAATTTTTACTCCACTTTAAAAAGGATGGTATAGGTTATTAATACTCTTAGAAATTTTTGGTTAGACTTGATTCTATGAAAATATTAGTTTATCTCTATAATTATAAAATCATATGTGGGGTTTTTCCTCTAGGCATGAAATATGCATATTGTAATAGTTTTCACTATTTTTTGAAAGCGATATACATCATATTTCATGTCTATAATCTTTGGATGAGAGTGTGAAGAGTATATATAGGATATTTTGGATTAAAAATACTATAAAATATCATGTTATACCATGTAAATTTATTCTTCTTAAACTCTATACACATAAACTACACTATTTGTTTATTCTTAAATTAGTTGTTCCTATTTTCCACTGAATTATGAATTATTGTCTAAATTAATATGATTGTTTTTTGACATAAAATTCACCCCATATTTTATCTTTACATCTCTATTGTGGGACCTCACAATTGGAATCATAGACACCCCTTTAATATTTATTCATCCTTGATACTTTTCCTAATACCTTATAATTGGTGTCAAAGAAAACCCTTTGAAGCTTTGAATGTTTAGATTATTTATTGATCTTATTTGTTTATTTATGTATATAATTATTTAATATAGACTATAAAAAATCCCCCGAGTTGATTTTTTTTATGGAAGGATAGATAGGAAGTTTGAAAGAGAAATATTCTAGGAAAAGAATCACATGAGATTCTATGAACCATAATGTATCAAGAGAACCTGTGTGCCTTGAATATAAAATACATGGACACATGAGGCATGAATATTTTTAAAATAAAGAAAATAGAATACATAACCCAAGAAATAATTCAAATTATCTTTATTTTTATATTTCATCATATTAAGGAAAGAAAAACACTAGTAAAGCGTGATTCATAGATAAATATTGTGATATAAAATCTTTATCTCCTACCCCATTCACTTCATCTTTGGTTTTACTAATGATATTGTTTATGTTAAGATTATTTTTGAATAGTTAAGTGAGTAGTTTGATCATAAAAATAATAAATAGAGAAAATTAATTCCATATACATGAAATTGAAATGGAAATCTAAAAAATATGTTGAATAAAAAAATAATCTATCCCTTCATATTAAAAATTTAAAGAACACTGATTATGAATTATAGAATCTTAAATAGGAGAATGAAAATTTAAAAGATATTGTCTCCAAGAATTTGTTGAATAATAAAGAAGGAAATTGAATTTTACAATGGATGACATATTTCAGTTGAATAAATAACATAGGAAGTATAAGGAAGAAAATGAAAATTTAAAGAATACTACTTTATCTACTAGTGAGAAAGTTTTTGATGATTTTGAAGCTATTTAGAAGGATAATAGGAAGTTGAAGAAGGAATTAGAAAAAATTATATATCAAATATTATGTTTGAGAAATAAAATTCCTACTAAGACTCTATTAAAGGTAAAATTTTCTCAACAAATTCATTTTAGGAAATGTGATGAAAAATATAAGATAAAGGTTTGTTATTCTATAGTTAATTGTTTCACATGTTTGTTAAATGAATATTACACTTCTAATTGTTGTGAAATATTTGGACAACCTCTTTGCTGAAATAATTTTTTTACTACTACATCTTAAATGATTTCAAATGCTTAGAAATTTCACTCTATTTGGGTGCCCAAAGGTACTCTGAATAACCTGGTAAAACCTAAATCACATTATTTTCCCAGGTAATATATTTCCCTACATCCAACATGCATAAACATTATAGTTTATTTTATGGAATTTTGGCATGATATAAATTTTATAAGTTTTTATTTTTTCCAGTGAGCATGTATTTACTATTTTTATATTTAGTTTACAAACATATTCATAAATTATTATTATTATTATCATTTAATTAATTAAATATATTATATAATTAATTGAATATCATTATCTAGTTTCATGGCTCTTAGTTTTTTTGTTTTATATGGGAGGAGTTCCCATGATGTTCATTCACTATAAAATAATTTCAAGAAGAGTAATATTTGATTGGGGTGGGGGGATTTTACTATTTTTAATTATTATTATTTTATTAATAATTGGTATATATTTTATTTATTTTTGAGTCTTGGGGGAGTTATTCTTTTAACTATTTTTATTTATGTTTGAGCATGCTGTAATTAATATTTTTTTACTATTTAATAATGCTTGTTTAATCTTTTAATCATTATTATTTACTGTGTATTATTATTTAAATATTCGGTGAAATTCTTAATAATTATATTTCATGACCCTGTTTCTTTTTATTTTATTGTATACTATTATTTGATTATTTTCATGTCATTATATTTGTTTTTTTACATTTTGATCTTATAAAAAGGTGAAGAGATGTTTTAATACTATGAGATATGTTCATATTTCATAATTATAAAAAGGGGAAAAATTTTGGGTTGATCATTTCCTTTATTTATTTTTGTTTTGATAATTACCCATCCCTATATTATTTTATTCAGTTATTGTTTATTATTTTTAATATTTTTATATGATTTATTCTTATACAATACTACTATTTTCTCATATTTGGTGTTGGATAATTTTTTTTAAGTACAAGATCTTTATGTATAAAGTAGAAGTTATATATTTCTCTTATGCATACTGATAGTTTGAATTTTGGTAAAGTGATTTATCATATGTTTTGGATAAAATACTTTTGTATTGTAATTTGGAAATTAAATGAAGTATACAATATTATATATGGTTGGATCCTTATATAATATATCAAAGTATATATTTTGTCTAATTTTAGAACCTTATTCATTACAATGATGTTGGAAAAATATCTTACATATTGATATTTTTGATAAGGCAATTATTTTTTGTAAGGGAGGAAAATTATGAAATATGGGAAAATCAGAAAATTTCACTAAAGTTAACTTTTTACATATCAGATGAAATATATTACATATTTAGAGATGAAACACTTATTTATCATATGTGTTAAAAATTTATAATTATTCATCAATGTTGATGATTTGATTATCGATGCTTATTCAAATTCAAATATTTAAAATTTGGAAGGCACTATTTCATGTCATTATTGGGATTATTCAAAGTATTTAATAATTATTATTATATAGGATTTAAATTAATTTTTTTATTATTCAAAAAGTTATATTTTATAGGTTTTTTCTATTTTTTTTGTAAATATATTCCAATGGTACAAGTAGAGTGACAAAAAATCCATTATATGATACCATAGTACTAATTTTTTTGAAAGATAAATTGTTTTCACACAATCATTCTATATTTTTCAAGATTTATTATTATACATTTTAAATTTATGAATAAATGTATTTATATACTATAAACATATTCAACAACATTTCAGTGTTTTAATTGTTTTATCATTTCATTGTGATCATATATTCTGTATTGTGAAGTTATCTAACCGTAACATAACTCAAACACTTGTTATAACTTTATTAAATGGTTCGAATCTTGGTTATGCTAACCTGAACAAAAATAAAATTCATTAGTTTTTCCTTGTTCTAGTTAAAGTCAAAGTTGGAAATTCTAATAATTCAAATGTAAAGGTATAAGTTATCCATAAACCTAGAATGTTTGGGTTTGGTCTACTCCTGCTAAAATATTGGGTTTTATTTGTAATCATAAAAGGATATGTGGGTTTCTACCTCTATGTGCACAAAAGGAATATTGTAAGAGTTTCCACTCTCATTAAAAAGTGATATAAATCATATTTTAAGTCCATAATATTTATTTGAGAGTGTAAAGTGTAGAAATAAGATCATTTTTATATGATCCACTATAAAATATCTTATTATATCTCATTTAATTTATTCTTCTTACACTCTTTACACATCAATTAAACCATTTTTTATAAATAAATTAATATTTCTACCATCCATTGAATCCTATATTATCATTTAAATTACTATGATCATTTTAAGATAGAAAATTTACCCCCTTTTTTCTCTTTCTATATTTATTGTAGGACCTCACACACATTAGGAAGTGGTTTGAGTTCTTATTCTCTACGAATTCGAGAGAGACTATAGGTTCCTAAAAATTTGATAGGAGGGATTAAATATAGTGGTGTTTTTATTAAAATAAACCACTTAACTAAAATAGTAAATAAAAAGAAAAATAAAAAAATATCCCTAAGTGCATTGTGTTGCCTCCCAACCAGCATATAGTTTTATAGCCATTTATCCATGTTATATTCTAAAACAATCCCTAGTTAGTTTTGTGTGTTTAGGGGGGTACAACTTTCTAAAAAGGAGATAAAAAATATGGGGTTCTCCTCTAAATCTCATGATGAAAAAATCAACTTGTTATATTATATTCTATATGTAAGAAAACCTTATTTAAAATACTTCAAAAGTAAATTGGAGATCCATTTTTACAGAAAAGTATAGTTGAAAACCCACTTCCTACAATATGAATGTTATCAGACTAAGGGTTGGAGAGGGTGGTAATTTAGTGGGGTTTCTATACTTAGGTTTCATTTTATGTTCATATGTTACAACCACTTACCATGTGGCCTTCTCATCTTCTTTTTCATTATCGAACCCCTCATCCAAATTTGGAATATGCTCTAATGGTTAGGTCAGTTCATGTTGTTGATCATGATCCTATTACATTTTTTATTCTAGGTTCCCAACATTATCTTATAATCATTGGATTTTAATTTCTTGATCCATGATAATTTTTATCCATTGTTAAATTTTTACTAGATAATGGTAGGGAGTTATACCAATCAGGATTCACATATAGCTTTGTTCTATTTGATTTATCTGATTTATTCTATTATCAATTGTAGTTTTATGGACCTAATATCATTATAATCTTCTTCCTAGGATGGGATTTCTCTCTAACTTTATCCATTACAAAGCTAGAATGTATTTCTAGTGTTCCTAAAAATGTCACATGACATATTTTATTCTTTACTCTATCTTAACCTATTCATATTTCTTACAAAATAAATATGAAAATGTTTTACAATGTGGTAGATTCAAGAAAAACAATATATAAACAATGATCACTATCAAAAAAATTTCTTTATAAGATATTAAATTAATTTTCTTATGTATTTTTTTATGATTTTGATTTTATGATTTTTATCCTTTTATATTTTTCAAATTTTTTTTAGTGTTTTCCCCAAAACACTAGTGAAACTCACCTATCCTAAAAAATGATTTCAATTTGTTATTGATGTATAATCAAGAACAAATAAATTTATATCAGGGGTCTAGGTTGAACATAGGTAAAAGTGTCACTAGTAATCTAAATTAAATATCTTAATAATAATAGTGAAAAAACTAGTGTGGAAAGGGAAGTGTGTAAAGATATATGGATAAGAAGAAAGGAAATTATCCTCCCGAGAGTTGACAATGAATTGTTTACACTTCATTAGAGTGGAAAATCACTTTACAGAGATAAATGAAATCAATCAAAATTCCATATTTCTACCAATTGGTCATGCAATTGTAATGATAAAACGTCAGTCACTACCTAGAGAAAATTGATTAGAGATTATATCCAAGACTCCTTATTGAGAATGAAGCTCCTCACAAGGTTTCCTAAATCTTCCCACTAATAAAAGTGAGTTTTTAGTTCTATGGTATTGCTTTTTCACTACCTCTCTCAGTTTAGGTGCTCATTATGATTTTTTCAGTTCTTTACTAGTGTGATTGTTAGTCACTTGTGTGCGGGTGTCACTCCATACACCACTCTAACTAAGTTAAATAATGTTTTAACTAATGTTCATAACATGGGTTCAACTCTCACATTTACCCAAAATTCAAAGATATCTACTTGAATATGGTGTATTGATACACAAGTGAGGGAGTGATCTTACACTATTGTTACTTCACTCTCACTCACATGGAACATATGGAAGATATATCTAATAAAAATTTATTTAGTTAGAAAAAATCACACAATAATACCGATATAGTTAATTAAAAATAAATAAATTAAACCTAAACACTCATATATCCATTAATAATATCACAAGACACACAAAATCAAATATATAAATACTAATCAAGAGAGAAGAAATATAAGTAACCATGTGAGGAATTTATATCTCTCTATAGAATATTAATGTGCTAATCCACCTTTCGCTCACTTCTTGAGATACCCTATTATGTGAATAAAATACTACTATACCTCAGATACTTCTCCCATGGGTCTATTGTAATTAAAACCCATGGATCTCTACTCTATTTTCTTATTCTTATTATTCATACAGGCATATTCATCAATAATTCTTACTTGGTTCCTCATATTATTTCCACAAGAAATAGGAATATGAAAGAGAAAATTCCACATGCATAGTGAATTCCCACTTTATTAATTTTAGTGTCAGACTCCATGATATCTTGATTTCTCCTCCTTCTAGAATTGAGTTCCATGTGGCTAGTTTGTTGGGCACCCTTCATGATTTAGTTAAATAGTTTACAGGGATATGCTTTTGGTCTCCACTTTATGTTCATGAAAGAAACATGTAAGGTGTTATTCATCAATGTATGGGGGTATTATTCCTCTTCCATGGCTTAGATTCAAATTATATAATGTCTTTATAGCTTTTAGAGTGTTCAGGATGACTTCAAGAGGCATTTCTAGTGATTTTGTAATTGTAGGAAGAATTGATGATCAGTGCAGACTATGTTGATCAAAAAATGTTTTTTTGGGAATGGGAGTAATAATTTATTGGATTAATAATGACATGTGTATCTTTGACATGGAGCATTTGTATCTTAATAACACACCATCATTAAGTCTTGAGGATATATTGGAATCCATATGTAATGTTGGGGTCATGCTTAAGGCTATTCCAGTGGTTCCCAGATTACAACACTGTGATGGAATAACTTATCTAAAATCAGAGCCTGATAATGGAGAGAGTGTTTTAGGGACTTCATAGTGTGCATTGGGGGGCCAAATATATGTTGGTTTATGGATATTACTTGAGGTTACCCTATGGGTCTATATTTATATGAAAGGGTATTGCATGGTTTCTCCATGAGGCAGTGCAGATGTAATATTGGGATTTTGAGGAAGTAATTAATTAATTTGAAAAAACACTTCACTTTAGCTTTATGTGACCATTATTTGATCTCTTATAGTTCATCCACTCTTCCTTTCTATTTTTACATGGCTTACACTAGACAATGTTCCCCCTTTGATGAATTCTCACTTATCTTCACTAGGATTTGATGGCATGGTGGTGCCTTCTCACTTATTAATGTGAGACTACGTAAGCTAGGGAACATAATGTTGAGTACTTCCACAAGGATACATTAGTTTCCTCACATAGTCTCGAACCTATAAATAAAAATTAAACATGTTAGTCAGAATTAATTATAAATAATATAGTTAAAAAATTAATTAAATTAATGAATTAATTAAGATAAAAAACATATAATACAAGATCAAATTATTCATAATATGTATTCAAGTATGAAATTTAATAAATTGAAGAATTTTCTTTCAAATATATGTCCAAAATCACCTAAATCAATCATTAATGTTTTTTTTCCAAATTTCAATTTATAAAACCTAAAAATTTGTGAAACTAAATGTAATCTTGGAAAATTTCATGAAATCCACTCTAATTAACCTAAAATAATAGGAAACGTTTTCACTAATTTTCATCTATGCACATAACATAGTAAAAAATAAAAAAATTCTCTAGGTTTGTTGTGAACCTTTAGAAAAATGATTGACGATTCATTATTCATGTATAGGAATTAACCACATGTCATTCTGACATGTGGTGTGGATGGCATGATTGAAAGTGAATGTTTTAAAATTAAAAGTAAAATTTTAGTTCGAAACATGAGTTACAGACTCAAAATTAATAAAAAAACCCATATTGTCTTGATACTTTAGGAAAATAATCAATTATTCATTTTGGGATGAATAGGAATTAATTGCAACCATTCTAACACATTGTATGTCTGATATGACTAAAAGTGCCTGTTTTTAGTTTACAAGTGACATTTTAGTTCGAAAAAAATTCACATACTCAAAACCAAGAAAATAAATTTATATTTTCATGATACTTTAGTATAAAAATCCATGATTCATTTTTTACATATAGGAATTAACCAAACATCATTCCGACATGCAGTGTGAATGGTATGACTGAAATTACATGTTTTCAGTTTAAAAGTGACATTTATAACATCCCGACCCTGACCCATTGGATTAGGTAGGACCAAAATTCTACTAAACTTAGGTGTATCCCCCATACAACAAATTGTGGAAATAAATTCTAAGGGTATATGATATCATTGGGGGATGATTTACCCTCATACACAATATAACCAATGATGAGCAATCCATAATGGTATCCTATAAATATGATTCATGACATAAAAACCACTAAACTAAAAATAATATACCATAAAAATTATTAGAGTCACAAAAATAAATAATATTCCACATAAGTATATAGAACCCAAAATATCATAAAATACACTAAGTTTACCAAGTGTCACCACCCTGAGCTCCACCCCTTGACTATCTCAAAGCTTCACCTCCCATTGATCGTGACTGCAACATCAAGATTCTCCACTAGAGAAATAAGATATATTTCCTTTACCGATATAATGAAGAACAACTTATACCCACACACACACACCAAGATAATAATGTTGGGGTGAGTATAAAACCTAGTAGTAAATCCTCTTAATACTTCCCACACACACCACTAGAATGAGAATAAGTTTGATCACATTAATAAACATATGTAATAATAAAGAAATATGAAAACCAATGAATAATATTTACATATAATATTAGTGAAAGCAACTTATACCATAGTTCCCACCAATATCATGAATGAACACACCCCTGAAAATCACAATAATATACTACCTGAGAGTCATGAAACCCATCAAAATATTTCACTCATCTAATATGCCCCCTTGAATAGTTCCAACTCATGAGTGGAACCCATCCCTCTAGACCCAAGTTGTCACTTTGAGGAATAATCTAGTATTACCCCAATTCAACCTGATGACCAAGAATGAAATAACAAGGCCTCGATACATTCATCATGAACACAAACCACCCATTCCCATTCCAAGATGATACACCCAAAAAATTACTTACAACCAAAACAACATTTAAGCATTTTATCAAACACGTTGATGGTATCACCCACAACCCTTAATTTCAAAACCAAAAAAAGATAGAATACTCCAAAATAGGGTCACCCATGATTTTCTATCAAATAAATGGGTATTATACCTTTATAAACCAAATAATTCTAGTTTTAGGTATGATTATAGTGTGAGATAATCCACTTAACTCCAATGCGATCATCCAAAAGAATCATACCATGATATCATAAATTAAAGGTCTTACCACCTTATTATAATAAATTAACTTGAAATTCCCATAAAAAACCACAAACCAAATAAATGGTCATGGAATTCCCAATATAGGGTTCCTCTAAATAGAAAATGAGAATATGAGTGAGGAGAAGGAAAAATGAGAACCATAACTTAGATTCCTAGGAAAAACACACCAAGATTATAAGAGATTAAGATATAGACTGAAGAGAATAACAAAAATCACCAAGAGGATCCCTAAGTTTTGAGTTCCCTAGATACAAGTGGAGAAATGAGAGTCTTTTAGGGGATTAGGTTTAAAATATAATATTTTTTACCCTTTAATGATGCTCATGGTTTGGATTCATGGTTTGGAAATGTATACACTAACCGTGTGAATCAACACTGCCCAAAAATTTACTAAGGCTATAAAATTTCCACATACGTTTTCTAAAAAAATTATAAAATATTGTTCCTTTATAGAAACACCCATTCACCCCGACACAGTTATCGAAAAATTCCACATATTTTCCCCTAATTATGAACCAACTGTTAGCCCTCCAAAATTCATCCAAAACTTTATAAAACCATTCAAAACATCCCAAAACCAACCCAAATAATTTCATAACTTAAGAATAAAATAAAAAAAAGTAAAATGACTCAAAATAATGTTGTTAAATTATACCCACCATTATGATTTCCATCATTAGAAATATGGATATTGTTAATGTCTATATAGAAGCTCCAGAAACTAGTCTAGCATGATACCATTAGACTCCTAAAATTCTTGACAAACCCAATGATGCTACTATAGTAGAATCAACTAAGATATGAATCAACCTCTAAAGAGTGTCACTTACTTGTCCCAAGATAATAATCATGGTGTGACCCCAATATAACAACTGGTTCAAGAGCAACATGATCCCAACCAATTTTTCAAACAAAGTTTAAGTCACCATTTTACCACTAGGAAATATTAAATCATCATGCACTGTATTGAATGGGGAAGGTAATGATACCCAAAAAACAATCCCATTATTAAAGTCAATAATCTCAATTGATTCAACACACTGTGGATTTAACTTCCCTTGCTTACATAGGTGATATTTACTAAATACAGAGAATACCTGCAAGAATATATAGCATCTCCCCACTAATGATAATTGAAAAAATTCCATTTTTTTGTAAAACTTTAGATCATCGTGGGTTATCATACAATGATACAAATTGAGCAATATGAACTATATTTAGATAAGTGGAAATATATGAAAGATCTAATAAGGAAAATGAGACTCCCTTGAACCAATGAAGTTCATCACACCTACTCTAAGAATCACTTCCTAGATTAATGATCACCTAAACTACCCCTCTGGTAGAAGGTGGTATACATTAATCATATTTAACCAGGATCCCAATGTCTAATTAAATAACCACCAAAACCATAAGTATTACTAGGTCTTAGTAAAGATGATGGAAATTAGTACACTATTGATGATATATACTTTCCAAGACATGCCCCACAACTATATATTTTTAGAACCCTCCCCCAAATTGGAATAAAACATGATGAATCGATGAGTTGGAAACTCTCATATAAATGAAATCATGTTGTTGAATACAAAATTTTTATAAAACACATAAGAATCCAACCTTTTCTTTAAAGTTATAGGTAACAAACGCTATATGCCCACTGGTTAACATTTGATGTTCACTACCTTATGTACCTCCCCTCTATCTGAGTGAAAAATCTATAAAAAAAATACCCTGGAACAAGGATAAACTAGAACAAGATCCAAAAATAAAAGGTAGAATTTAATCCTTTCCACCCCCTTGACACCCTGAGACTTGTGAGTTAAGGAATATAATAAAAAATTGATCAAAAAATATTTTACTTAATGAAATATTCATTAATGATATTAGACATGTGAAAACATAAACAAAATACGAGCAATAAATCACTAAATATAAAGGATAAGGGTCCTTAAGATATCTATGAATGGTACCACCCCCAGTGTGAAGAATGTAACAACCCAAAATTTTAGCAACAAACATTATCATCTTATAATTATTTCATATGGTGTAAATGACATAAAATCACATCAAGAATACAATAAAAACTCTATAAATGAATAATTAAATAAATAAGAGTTAATTCTATAAAATAATGAACCTATACCAATTGAATAGTAACTTGTTTGTTGGAATAATAATGTGTCCATTAGGAATATTAATTCATCCAATATAATATAAATTTTACCTATTAAAGTATAAATAATACATGAGAATATTATTAATGAAAATATGATATAGTTATATAACAGTATGGGTATATAAATGTTTTAAAAATGATAAATTAAGTGTTGGTATTTTTATAAGTAGTAAATATTTAATTACAATTTTAAAATTAATATAATTATTTAAAATAGAATATATTTTCATAAAATATATTCATAAAATAATATTTTTTTTCTTATAATTATAATATAATTTTATGAGACCTTAATTAATTTTTCAAAGTGTCATAAAATGAGTTATAATTTTAAAATAGGTATTTTTTGAATAGATGATGATTTTAATTAAAAATTAAATTTATAATATTTATAAAATTATTTTCAGAAAATGGAGTCCGTTTTTTAATTCAACATTTTGAAAAATTTCTAGGGTGATTTTTTTTGGATTTTTCTAAAAGAGTTGAATTTTTGGTGAATAGTGAAATAAAATAATTTACAGTATTTAACAAATACATGAATTATTGAGAAATGGATGTTGTATGGATAATTTAAGCACATAATCTAAAAATATCCTTTATTATTTACAATATTTAGTGATAATGATCAAAACTACCGATAGTCTTGATCCAAAAAAATAAAATAACGAAGTAATAATAAAAAATACCCCATACTCCTCTATAAATTCTACCACTCACCACCTCTTCTCCTCACACCTTTAAATCCTTGAATCTTGTCCAAATTCTACAAAATTGTCTTCTCAAGTATATCCCCCATTTTTTGGATCCTTTGGTCTCAAAAAAAGACCAAACTCGATTTCCCTAAGGAGGTTCTCAAGGAGAAGAAGTTCAAGAGGTAAAATCATCTTTTGTTTTCTTTTAATTTTCATTTCAATTTCATTTCTTATCTTATCCTATCCTCACATCCATATCCCATAGTGGCATTATAACTAAATTTTATTTTATATAATTTAATTTTATTATGTTAATGTAATAATCCATCATGAAATATCTTCCCTCTTCCTTTAATTCTAAAAATAAAAACATCGTTTGTGATGTGTTGATTTACCTCCATCATAGATGATACATTTTCATTTTCCATTACCACATTCAATGATGGTCATAAAAACATTTTATAATTAAAAAAAATTATAATATGTATATTAAAACTTATTTAATGTTCTGTAACTAACATATATACATAATATTAAATAATAAATCAAAACTAATTCGTGATGATCAAAAAACCACCTAAAAAATCGAAACGATTATCATTAAAGTTTTATCTAATTAATAATAATCATGTTAAAAATGATATAATGGAAAATTTAAAATTATGGAATTATATTAATACCATATCATTCCTATTTTGGAGTTTTTCTTCCACTTGAAAAGAAATTTCATAATTATACACAAGCGAACCTATCATGAAAACATGAAACAAATACTCCTACAACGATGAAATTAAATACTATAAGTCAATGAAATTGACATAAATTAACCTAATAAAATTATAATAAATAAAATAATTGTATAATTGGTTCTGAATTAATATGTAAATGGATTTAATTTTATTATACATGACATTGAGTACATGTTCATAACACTTTCAGACTTAAGGTGAGGGATTCTCTCCGAACCTCCCAATTACCTTTGGGTTATGATTTATCTATCTTTAAAAGAGTGTAAATATAAATTATTAATATATAATTCTTCAATATTTTTTAATATGTTCCAAAATTATGTATCCATATCCATTCATCCTTTTTTATGGGGAAATACATGTTTTATAATGTTCCCTTCTCGATTCTTCCCGATAAGCTAGCCCGATTAAATGGAACTTCCTATTTTATTATCCATTTTCAAGTAACATAAATAATATGTTTTAATCCACCATTATTATACTAAAATAAATAATTTTATCATGAAAATATATACTGGTTTATTTTTGGTTTTATATGAAATATTATTCCTCTTTTAACTTCAAATGGTCTTTAATATTTTCCTTAAACCACACTAAAATGTCTCATTTCTAATTCTTCTTCTAAAATATTTTTACATGTTTTTATCTTAGTTTGACATAAAATATCATGATATATTCCTATTATAACTTATAAATGTCCAATTATGATTTAAATATATTCTTTCATGGACACCATTATGATATTTCCTTTTGTTATTCCATATGACATGATTATGATACCCAATTTTTTCCATGGGTAACCCTTATGCTTGATTATCCATGTGGCACACTAATTCATGAAAAGTTTATGATGGATGCACCAAGATATAACTCCAACGAATTGGTTAATGTTTAGTCTCATTATACATCATGTTGGGACAGGGAGTAAACCCGATTCATTTATAGTCCTTTGTCCACCATGTAATATATTCTTGGTGGTTAGCCTTGAATCATATATATATTGATTCCATATTACTATGTTTTCATGATTACATGACCCCATGTTCTATATGTAATTATTCCAATTTTTTATTCATGTTCTATGATTTTTTTTTATCATTTTATGCCTTCTAACATATGTTCTATGCTTTATTTATATGTTTAATTATTTACGGGGATTTATAGGTCATCCCTTTTGGATATGTTTCCCATGTTATACTATGAAAATTTAAGTGATCAAAGGATGTTAGGATCTAATTATGGTGATTAAATAGATGATGTTTTTTATTTTGGTTTAATTATTTCTAATTATGTACCAAATATTTTAAATACACTAGAATTTATGATCTCTAGTTTATATTTTATGGTTAAATATAACTAAAATCATGTAATAATATTTTTAGAAAGGATAGGGTAGTTATAGTTGGTATTAGATAATTTTCTAGTTATTTATAGAGATTAGGATTAGATCACTTTATTAAGAACCCTTGGGATAATTCTATCACCATGGATCACCAAGATTGAAACATAGGGAATCACAAGATAGAATATAATTTCCATTTATAAGTTTATCATTCTATGTTCAATATTTAGTTTTTATACAATTATTAGATATGTATTTAATCCCCCTACTTTTTGATTTATTTTTCTTAGTTAATGGATTGAAATTGGAGAACCTGTGCCAATAATCAATGTGATAGGAAATGTGATGATTGCTCTAATGAAACTCCAAATCTGATGGGGAAGGGTGATCAAAACTTCATGACAACACTTGATCAACTGGATCAAGTTATTAATAATGACTTAAATCATGTGGAATTCCATATTTCACATAAGAAATATACATTTGTGGTCAAATAGTTTATGAGACAAAGGACTCCCATCTTTAGTTGGATTTTTTGATCCCATCATCATAGAACAATGGACTAAATCCATTGAGAAGATATTCTCTATCCTCTAGTGCTCAAAAGATTAGAATGTCATACTGTAGGTCTATCATTTTTATAGGGAAGATGATCAATGGTGGAAACTAATCAAAAAAAAAAATAAAAGGAGGAAATTGATTCCATGAATTGGGTGGAATTAAATAGAATATTTTTCAATAAATATTTTCCTTGAAAATTTCCTCTTAAAATATAAAGGAGTTACTCATACTGAAGAAAAAGGAAGAAGAGTCTATCATGATTATGAGGAAAAATTTACAAGGTTTTCATGATACGCCTCTTGATTATTCATGAATATTAAAATAAAGGTTGATCACTTATTTAGTGTACTAATGTCAAGTCTAGAAAAATAATTGAATATTATAGACTTTGAAAACTATGAGGAGATTTTTTGTTGTTCCCTTAAGGTTGAAACGAGATTGGAGACAATCAATGGTCTCATGTTCCTGGAGATAAAAAGAGGAAAATCGAGTATAATATGGGAAGATTAATAGATAAATCCCATGATGGAAGAATACCCAACATCCCACATGTCAAATGTGTGGGAAGAAGAATCTTGGGAACAGACTAAAGGGAACCAAGAGATGCTTCAAATGTGGAAGAGAGGAGAATTTGGCTAATAATCGATAAAGGGATAGGAAGAATCCCAAAAATGTGGAGGAATAATGGAAGGTTCATATTAACACTTAGACTATAGTGTAGTGTCTCAAATGCAAGGAATATGGGAATTATGTGATCAATTTACCTAAGACATGAGTTTTTGGAGGAAATCAACAACAAAAACCTCCATGGAAATAAGGAAAGGAATATGCTATCAATATTGTTGAGGTGGAACCCAAAAATGATGTGGTGATAGGTTTGATGATTATTCATTCAAGAATAGTGAACACACTATTTTATTCTAGTTATTAACATTATTTCATACCTTTAAAGTCTAGTATAACTATTCAAACACCACCTCAAAATATAGAGGTTGAGTTATCTTTGAGAATAGAAAATAGATAAATTATTGCATCTAAAGTATATAACTCCTCCCCGATTAATGTTTGTAGATTGAACCACCCAACAAATATTGTCTTGCATTCTTTGGAAGAGTTCGATTATATATTGGGCATGAATTGGATTTCTTTATACAAATCCAAAATCAACTGTCGAGGAAGGGACATCTCTATTCAAATCCATAGGCATACTCTAATTTTCTACAAGTGTAAGGATGAGGATGAATTTCCTTAAAAATCATCCTATCACGTGTGAATATTATTTCTATATAATCAAGAAAATCTATATCAAATGTTCAATAAAAATGAGAAAATCATTCTTAAGGATATGACCATTGTGGGGGACTACACTGGTGTGTTACCGGAATAATTTCTTGGTCTTCCTCCCAACCAAGAGGCTAAGTTCCCAATTAAATTTATTCCTATATCTCTCACTATATGAGATGAACCTTATAGAATAGCCACCATTGAGTTGGAGGAACTAAAGAAGAAATTACAATTGAATCTGGACAATGGTTTTATACACCCAAGTGCTTTACCATGGGGTGTGACAATCCTCTTCATCAAAAAGAATGATGGATCAATGCGACTATGCATTGATTATTCCATGTTCAAAAAATATAATTATAAAGAAGAAGTATCCCCTTCTATGGACATATGACTTCTTCGATCAACTACATGAGGCCAAGTATAGGCAGGACTTCGATCATGATATCTCCAATTAAAGGTAAAGAAGGAAGATATTCCAAATAATGCCTTCCAAACAATTTGTGGACACTATAAGTTTATAGTGATTCCATTTATACTTAATAATTCTCCAAAAAGTTTCATAGACTTAATGAATAGAGTCTTTAGATATTAACTCAAAAAATTTGTGATAGTATTTATCAATGATATTATGATATACTTCAAAAGAAATGAGGAGAATGAGGAGTATTTTATTACTATGCTAAAGTGTTTGTGAATGGGGAAACTTTATTGAATGTATAGAAAATGTGAGTTCTTTATGGATTATATATCATTATTGGGGAATTCCATCACTAGAAAAGGAATATTTATAGACCCTTACAAGACAAAGGTAATTGAAGAGTGGCCTAGGGAAACATATGTAATGGAGATATGTAGTTTCCTTGGTCTAATTGGGTATTACTAGTGATTTTTGAAGAACTTATCATGATTTTAAAACCCACTAAACAAGCTGACTCGGAAGGTAGAATTTTTTTTTGGACCAGTGAATGTGAAGACTAATTCAAAGAGTTGAAAAAGAGGCCTATCACCATGATGATACTCAAACTTCCGACAAGTGGGGTACTATTTGTGGTATAAAATAATGATTAAAATAAGGGTTTCAGTTGTTTATTTATTAAAAATGATAAAGTGATAGCTTATGCTTCAAGGTAGTTGAAAATTAATGAGAAAAACTATCCCACACATGATCTGGAGTTGGCAGTTATGATATTGGCATTGAAAATATGGTAGCATTATCTCTATGGGGAGAAGTGTGAAATATCTACTGATAATAAGAGACTCAAATTTATATTCACACTAAAGGAGCTCAATATGAACTATCGAAGATGGTTAGATCTCATCAAGGATTATGACTGCTTAATCCACTATGATCCTTCCAAAGAGAATAATGTGGTAGATTCTCCAAGAAGAAAGGATCCGAAAATGTTATCAATGATGAGAATCAAGAAGGATACAATATTATTAGATTTTAAAAGGATGTACATAGGAATCATTAAGGAAGGAAAATCATCAATCCTTTCTCAAGTGATTTTCCAACCGTCCCCCATAGAGAAAATAATGGATGATCAAAGAAATGATGTGGAAATTCAGAAAAAGTTGGAAGCTATCAGAAATAGTAAATCCTTAGAGTTTAGAATTGATGAGGATAGAATCATAATATTTGTTCCATGGCTATGTGTACCATCCAATATAGATATAGACAAATAGATTCTGAATAACATATATAGCTCAACCTTCTCTATTTACCTATGGAGCACAAATATGTATCATGATCTTAGGAAGCACTATTTGTGGACCATTATAAATATAGAGATCGTTGGATATACATAAAAGTACCTATTATGTAATAAAGTGAAGTATAATTGGAAAAAGTATATGGGGATGATGTAACCATTTATCATACCAACACGGAAATGGGAAAAATCACCATGGAACTTTTCACTAGACATCCGAATACATCCAGAGGAAACAATGCTATATGAGTTATTATGGATAATCTTACTAAGATAGCTCACTTTCTTGAAATTCAAGAAGACTCTCCACTAAAAAAAACTTGCTTTGATATACATTAGAAAGTGCTGAGGCTACATGGAGTACCACTATTGATTTTATCTATTTAAGATCCTAGATTTACCTCTAAGTTCTAGAAAATTATCCAACATGATCTAAACACTAAACTAAACTTTAGTATGATATATCACTCTCAAACTGATGGTCAATCTGATCAAAATATTCAGATTCTAGAACACATGTTGAGAGCATGTCCGATGGACTTAAAGGGAGGATGGGACCAACATCTACCTCTAGTCGACTTCTCTTACAACAACAATTACCACTTGTGAATCTAAATGGATCCATATGAATCCTTTTATGGGAAAAGATGAAAAACACCGACATGATGGGATGAAGTTGGTGAACAGAAGTCTCTAGGACCTAAAATGGTTGAAGAAATGGTAGAAAAGGTGAAAAATATTCAGTAGAATTTATGGGCGGCACAAAGTCAATAGAATAGATATGCATACAATCATCGACATGACCTAAATATTAAGGTTGGATACATGGTATTCCTTTGAATATCTCCATGGAAGAGGATTATGAGATTTGGGAATAAAGGAAATTTGAGTCCCATGTACATGAACTCCTTTTATATTTTTGATCATGTCGGAGATTTGGCCTATCAACTAACACTCCCACCTACCATGTCTCAAGCACATTATGTATTCCATGTATCTCACTTGAGGTAGTACATACTAGATCTGTAACAACCCATAATTATATAAATGAAAATTAACCCTTATTAAAATTATTTAATATTGTATAAATCACATAAAATCACATAGATAACACAATAAAAACTTTATAAATTAAGAATGAATTAAATAAGAGGTATTTCTAGAAATTAAGGAACCTATACCAATTAAATAGTAACTTGACCTTTAGAGTAGTAATATGACCCTTACATATACTAAACCAACAAGTAGAATAGTAACCTCATCCAAGAAAGTATAATTAAAATTTAGGTATATTACAAATGAAAATATTATATAATTATATCATAGTATAAGTAAATAAATGTTCTAAAAATGACAGATTAAGTTTCGGAATTTTTGTGAAAAATAAATGTTTATTTTCAATTTTATAATTAAGATAACAATTTAAAAGAAAATTTATTTTCATAAAATATATTAATAAATTATTTTTTTGTCTAATGATTATAATATAATTTTATGCTAACTTAATCATTTTTTCAAATTGTTATAAAATCAGTTATAATTTTCAAATTGATATTTTTTGAATAAATGATGATTTTAATTAAAAATAAAAATAATCATATTTTGAAAATTATTTTCATAAAATAGAGTTAATTTTATAATTATATATTTCAAAAAATGGTTAGGGTGATTTTTTGGTATTTTTCTAAAATAGTTGAATTTTTTGTGAATAGTGAAATATGATAATTTACGGTATATGATAAATACATGAATTATTGAGTCATGGATGTTGTTTGGATGATGTAAGAACCATTAATTAGAATTCACATGCACTAGTTTATATAATTAGTCACAATAATCCACACTATTCAAAGTCTTGAGCCAAAATAATAAATAAATTAATAAAATAATCAAAAAAACACCCATCTCCTCCATTATAAATATCACTTCTCACTAACTCTTCTCCTCACACATCTTAAGCCTTGAGTCTTGTCCAATTTATGCCTATTACTCCTCCAAAGTCTCTTCCGCACATCCAAGAGGTTCTGGTCTCAAAAAAAATACCAAAACCATTTTCCCTATGGAGGTTCTTAAGAAGAATAGTTCAAGAGGAAAAATCCTCTTTGGCTTTATTTATTTTCTTTTCAATTTATTTTCATTTATTATAATCTCCTAACATCATATATCCAAACAATAATGATAACTCTAGTATCCTATATATACTGAAATTATATTATGTTAATGGAAAATCCACCATCGAGTCTCTTATCCTCTAACTTTTATTCTAAAAATGAAAATAGCATTCATGAGGTGTTGATTTATCGCCTTTGAGGATGACAAGTTTTCATTTTCCTTTACCGCCTTAAAGGATGGAAATAAAACCATTATAATGGTCGTTAAAAATTTTAATTTTTTATAAAACTTTTTATTCTCTAAAAAAAATTATATTCAATAATGAATAATGAAAGAAAATTAGTTTTTGCTGATAAAAAAATGCCAAAATAATCTAAACAATTATCACAAACATCTTATCTAATGATTCATCCTCACCCAAAATAACCAAATGTATTAAATAAATATTTAATATTTTGGATGCTCATTAATAACATATAACTTAAATTATGGATATCTATTCACATTTTACATGATCTTTCATACATTTATTCAAGTGGACCAATCATGAAAACCAAGGAAACGAGCACCCCCGAACAATGAAATTATATCTTATAAATCATAAAATAGGACATAAATGAACTTAATAAAATTATAATAAATAAAATACATGTATAAAATGTTATTAATTATTAATTAATGGATTTAATTTTATTATCTTGGACATTAATATCAAGTGAATAACACTTTCAGACATAAGGTAAGGGATTCTATCCAAACATCCATCTTCCTTCAGGTTACGCTTTCTCTCTCTCTTTATCCCTATTTAATTATTAATTACTCTTATGTAATACGACTTAATTATTTTTTTATGTTCCAAACATATGTTCCTATCTATATTCTTCTTCCTTTGACAGATAAATACATTATTTATAAGGTTCCTTTCCCACTTCCTCCCAATAAGCATGCCCGATTAAAGGGAAATTCTTAAATTATTACTCACTTTTATGTTCCATCATTAATATGTTTTAAGAAACCATTATTTTTATAAAATCACACATCTTATCATGAAATATAAACTTGGTTCATTTCTGGTTTTATAAAAATAATTATCACCTTTCTTTTTTAATGACTCTTTAATGTTTTCCCTTAAACCGCACTAAAGTGGCTCATTTCTAATGTTTCCTAAACACACTTTTTAAATGTTTTCACATAATTTGGACATAATTTATAATTATCTAAGCCTATTTTCTTCATGAATTTATATTTATTATTTAAATTCATTATTTCATAAACTCTTTTATGATATTCCCTTTAGTTATGCCTTATGACATGTTTATGATACCCAATTATTTCCTTGATTAACCCTTATGTTTATAACTCATGTCTGATTATTCTGGTGGAACACATATACATGAAAATGTTATGATGGGTGCACCTAGATAGTGCTTCAATGCAATGGGTAATTTTTAGTCTCATGAGTCATCATGTTGGGATGGGGAGTGAACCTGACTCCTTTAAGGGACTTTGTCCGCTATGTGAAATGGTCTTGGCAGTTAGCCTTGAATCATGCTTATGTCATGTTGTGTGTTGTTTAAAAATTACATTTATTCTAGGATTACATGTACCCATGATCTAAATATTACTCTTACTTATGTTTATTCATTATCCATTCCTTTTTAAGTCATCATGTTATGCCTTATAACCCATGTTCTTTTCATTATTCCTATATTTATACGCTTATTTGGATTTTAGCTCATCCCTTTTGTTCATGTATGTAAAGACCCGTAAAATTCAAGGGAAATTTTTTCTTAATTTTCTTTAAGATTTTACAAGAACGCAGTTTCTGACGGCACTTGATTCTGAGGCCCGGTGTGCCGAAATTTTTATCCGAAGTTTAGCTCGGGTACGTTTAGTGAACGAACGAGCGTGTTTTTATAACTTTTGAACCGGTGCTCGGAATTGAATTCCGAGGGAACCGATGGATTCGCAACGCCGGTAATTGCTTAGGCACACCTTTTCCGGAGTTGCGTTTTCACGAGTGAAGTTGTTAAAAATTGTGGAAGTTAAAATAAAAATTTAGCTACAATTTTTATTTCTAAGTGGTTAAAACCTTTGAGTGGAAGTTGGGGGAAACCACCCAACTTCCCATGGGAGGTTATGAGGGTGGTGGGGCCCACACGAACCCCACCCCTTCATATTCCCTAACTCATTCAACTCACCATTAATTTTCATAACATAAGTTAATTAAATAGGTGAGTTTAATTTGAATGTATGAAGTTCAAATACTTAAGTTATGTTAATAAAATAAGTGTAGTACTTATTTTATTTGGGTTGGAACTTGTTGCTTTGGGAGGATTTGGGAGAAAAGCTAAGGAGCTTGAAGTTCTTCTTCTTCTTCGACGAAGAATGCAAAGAACACGAAGAACACCGACCTCCGATGAAGGCCAACAAGAACGCCGGATCCTCAGGAGATCGACGATGCAATGATTCTCCTTCCGTAATGCCCTCTTCTGCGATGGTTATTTCTGCGATGAACCCTCACTCAACGAATTCAACAAGGTAGGGGTTTTATGTGTTTCTATTCGTGAATTTTCTTCCGTCATCGTTCCTCGTACAATTGGACCACTTGTTATCAGATAACGGGAGGGGGCCGGACCGCATAAACATGACCGACCCACCTCCCCTATTTCTCTTGTCTACCTTGTGGTGGAATGGAATGAGGATGGCACGGTGCCATCGCACGGCACGGGGTCATGTGGCAAGGAATGCGTGGCGTCGTCGCGCCACACCGTTGAATCGAGCAAGATCGCGGTGCCGTCGCGCCGCGCTGGAGAACCCTGAAGGCACATCAGCCGGAGCGGGGCCGCGGCGGAGGGGTGCTGCGCCATCGTGCGGAGCCGGGTGGACTAAGGCCGCGACCATAGGCCGCGGCGGAGCAGGGACCGGCGGCCGGTTCCGGGCCGCCGGTATCGGAGTAGGGGGGCCGGCCATCGTCGGTCCCGTGGCGGCAACAACCGGCCGGCCGGAGCGGGCCAACCGGACAGGGGAAGAGCCGGGGGTTACAACCCCCGGCTGGCCAGCATGAGCGACCCTCCATTATGGGGGCCGAGGTTATGAAACAGGGGGCAGGCGCCCCCCCCCCCCCCCATCCGCTCGGCCGAACGACCGAGCCACCTGGCTGGCGCCTGCGCGCCGGGCCGGCTGCCCAGCCCGGACCGCGCGAATCCGGGCCGCGCCGCGCCAGCCGGGCCAGGCCACGCCCAATTGGGCCAGACCCGGACCCGGGATGGGTCGAACCGGTTCGGGCCGACCCAGAGGGTATCGGGCCAGGTCGGACCGGGCCCGATCCCCCTATTACCGGACCTCTCACGGTCTTTTGCCCATAACTTGGGCGGCGAACCTCCGATCGATGCACCACCAGCTGCGATGTGATCCTTGGATCGAGATGGTCATTTTGGTATATTACACTCAAGGTTTCGGAGTACTTTGGGTTCGTCCAGGTTGGTTCGTACACGAAACCAATCGGGCCCTCGGAGCAGAAACGCTTATAACTTGAGTTCCGGACGTCCGATTGACGTGCCGTTGACTTTGTTGGATTCCTCTAAGTGAGACGAACCTTTTGGCTTACTAAGATCGAGGTTTGGACACAGTTGGAGTATGGTCGGGTTGTTTTTTGACTTAAAAACCAACCGGGCACCTAGAACGAAAAAGCCAGTAACTCTCAGACCGGGCGTCCGATCGACGCGCCGTCTGTCGCGTTGAGTTTCTGTTGATGATGCGGAACTTTTGGATACATAAACTTCGAACTATGTGTCAGTTGATGTATCAGCCCCTCGGATCATGGAGCAGACCCTCCCGAACGATCTTGCTGTGTGCAGGAACCCTAGAGCTGGCTGCGATTGTGACGACAATGACGACTGTGCAGAAATCCTCTGTGGATTCGACGACGACGACTACAGCACTCATCGATCCTACGCGGATCAGTGCTACTAATCCTGTGTGAGTCAGATCCTATGTGGGTCAGCGCTCAGTGGTCCTATGTGGGCCAGCGCCTACAGATCCTGTGTGGGTCTGATCCTGTGTGGGTCATTGCGGGGGTTAGTTACCTATCGATCCTTTGTGGGTCTTTACGGGGGTTAGTTACCTATCGATCCTTTGTGGGTTATTGCGGGGTTTAGTTACCTATCGATCCTTTGTGGGTCATTACGGGGGTTAGTACCTATCGATCCTGTGTGGGTCCAACAGCTTAGATGAATCAGTGGCAATATCTGATCATCTCTATCGTCTTACGAAGAAGTATACCTGTGTGAGCTGAATCTTGACTTTCAATTCTTATCTCCGATAATATTGACTTGTTATCCTGTGTGGATTACGTTATGCTTTCCTGTATGGATTGGGCTGTGTTTCCTGTGTGTACTGGGTTGTACTTGGGCTCAGATGTTGGAGCCGAACGAGAATTTATGACTTAGGTATATGTATGGGCATATACCTAAGTGGTGACGGATGTTACTTCGTGATTGTATCTTACTTTGTGGATTATCCTTTGTGGATTCTAGGAGACCTTCGGGGGTATTGGGGTCACTAATGAGTAGGTTATACTCATCCATGCACGGGCTATGCCCACACTACGTTGTGTTGGTTGCAGACGACGGACAGCGCTGATCGTGGTTGAGGCTTGCGGAGCAGGACGGTACCTGTAGGTGGACCAGTAGGCGGGACGTACTCGGAGCGGACGGCTAGACCCGAGGAGCTGTGGAGGATATCTGTACCCACCCTTCAGTTGGGAGTACCAGAGGATGGCTCACCGTATCGACTTTACTTTACAGTTGCTGTACTTCCTTTCAGTTGTATTTTACTTTAAGTTTGGGTTTGCATTCTGGCCCACTTACTTTTCTACACTTACTATTATACCCAGTTTTTACTCAGTGTTTACTTCTGCTTGCTTGCTCTATGGTGTTTGTTTACTTTACAAAGGCAATTCCTTCCCTTTTTACCGGGAATTACGCCTTGGTGATAGTCGCCATCCCCTGGCCTATGGAAAGCGGGCTTGGGGTAGTCATGGCATGGGCCCCGAGGACGGGTCGTGACAATGTATTCCCCAGGTTATCCTATGAATATATAGGAGATCAATGGAAGATATTATCTATTTATGTATGATTAAAATAAATTTGTTTTATTCTATTTAAATGTTTTCAGTTTTATGTACCTAATCATCCAAAGACACTAGACTTTATGATCATTGTCTTGTAATTTGATAGTTAGTTATGCCTAAAATCATGTAATAATATGTGTAAAAGTCTAGGAATTCTATATTTAGTGTCCAATCATGGTATAATTATTTTTGGAGATTATTAATATATCACTTTAGTAAGAAACCTATGTATAATTCTATCACCATGGATATCATAGATTAAAACTTAGGGTATCACAATTTCAGATATACTTTTCATTTACATATTTATCCTGCTATGCACAATGTTTTATTTTATATGTTTATTAGATAAGTATTAGATCCCACAAATTGAACTTTATTTTTCTTAGTTTATGGATGTAAATATAATAACCCACCCCAATAATCAATGTGATAGCCAATGTGACAATTTCCCTAATGATATGAAAAATATGATGGGAACAGGTGCTCAAAACTTTATGAAAATACTTTCACAATTGGCTCAAGTTATGAATAAAAAATTTAATTTCAAGACACTCCCTCCTTATCTTAATAAAGATATATTTTTTGGTTGAATCCTTCATGTGAAGAATTCATCCCATATTTAGTGGATATTTTGATACCATCATCACAAAACAATGGATTAACTCCATTGTGAAAATATTCTCTCTCCTCTAGAGCTCAGAAGAAGAGAAAGTTGTGTTAGAGGTATATCGTTTTGATGTGGAAGCTGAAAAATAGTGGAAAATGATCAAGAACTAGAAGTCTAAGGATGAGATTGATTCCATGGAATGAGAATATTTCAAGAAAATATTTTCCCCAAACCCTTCATCTTAAGATGGAAATGGAGTTCCTTGGATTGAAGAAAAAGGAAGATGAGTCTATTAGAGTGTATGGGGAAAAATTCACAAGGATTAAACGATATGCCTATGGATTTTCATGAACACTGATAGAAAGTTGGATCTATTCTTTAGCGGACTAAAGCTTAGTATATGAAAAGAATTGGTGATTCAAGAATTCAATTGTTTTTATGATTTCTTCTATTGTGCCATGAAGGTTGAAATGGTGATATGAGGATCTTAGTGGTCTCATAGGATAGGTAACAAAAAGAGGAAAATAGAGTTTAATAAGGGTTGATCAACAAATAAATACCTTTATGGAAAGAATACCCAACACCCCATGTGTCTAAAGTGTGGGAAGAAGCATCCTGGAAACTGCTTAAAGGGAACCAAAAGATTCTTTAAATGTGGAAGATAGGGGAATATATATAATAACTGTTGAAGGGATATGAATAATCCCTTAATGTAGAAGAAGAAAGGAAGGTTTAGATCAACACTCAAACTATAATGTGGTGTTTCAACTGTAAGGAACATGATAATTATTCAAGTCATTACCCTACACTAAGGGTTGTTAGATGCAATCAACAAAAAAAACTACAAGGCAATAATGAAGGGAATATTCTATCACTGCTACTGAGGTTGAACCTAAAAATGATGTGGTGATATGTATTATACTCATTCATTAAATAATAGAGAACATACTATTTGATTAGGGTTCTACACATTCCTTTACATCATGTAATTTTAGTATAACTATTCAAACACTACCTCAAAATATGGAGGTTATGTTATTTGTGAGAATAGTAAATGAAGAAATTATTTCATCCAAAGTATATAACTCCTCTTTAGTTAATGTTTATAGAATGAACCTCTAATAAAATCCATTATTACTTATTTTGGTGGAATTCGATACTATTGGTCATGGATTGACTATCTTTATACAAATCTAACATCAAATGTCAGAAAACAGAGATCAGAATTCACATCCAAAGGAATCCTCCAATTTTGTACAAGTGTAAGGAGAAATATGAATCTCTTTTAGAATCATTATATCATTTGTGGATATTATTTCCTTATTATAAAGTGTATTTATCTCAAATTATTGATACAAAGGAGAGAATCATTCTCGAAGACATATCTATTGTGAGGGACTACACCGATGTGTTCCCCGAAGAGTTTCCTGATTTTACTCTTAACTGAGAGGTTGAGTTCTTAATAAACATTTTTCATATATTTCTACCTATATGAAAAAAACCTAAGAGAATGGCCACTATTGACTTGGAACGACTAAAGAAAAAGTTTTAGGAGAATCTGAATAAGGGTTTTATATTATTTAGTGCTTCACCAAGGGGTGCACCACTCCTATTCATCGAGAAGAAGGATCGATCAATGTTCCTATTTATTGATTATCATGAGATTAAAAAATCATGATAAAGAAAAAGTATCCCCTTCCACATATATATGACTTGTTTAATATACTATGTGGGGATATGTATTTCACAAAGGTGGACCCTCGGTCTGGATATCACTAATTTAAGGTGAATAAGGAAGATATTCCCAATATTTCCTTTCAAATGAGGTATGGAAACTATGATTTCATAATAATGACCTTTGGAATCACTAATGCTCCAAATATATTCACGGAGTTAATTAATAGAGTCTTTATATATTTCCTCAATTTTTTTTGGTATTTCTTGTTGATGATATTATAATGTACTCCAAGAGCAATGAATAACATGAGGAGCATTTGAATACTATATTAAAGAATTTGTGAAGGTAGTTTTTTTGAAAATTACTCTAAAGAAGAGTTCTATATGGTGGAAGTATCATTCTTTGGACATGTTAACACCAAAAATGGAATATCTATGGACCCTTGAAAGGAAAATTCAATTGAGGACTGGCCTAATCCAACATATATAATAGAGATCCATAATTTCCTTGGTCAAGTTAAGTATTTTCAATGATTTTTGAAGAAATTAAAATGATTTTCAAACCCAATAGCCAAGATGAATCAGAAGGGAGTGATGTTTTTCTAAATCAATGAATATGAAAATTTCTTCAAAGAGTTGGAAAATAGGATTATAAATACACAAGTGCTCACACTACTGATAAGTGGGGAACTATTTGTGGTGTACAATGATACGTAAAATAAAGTATTCAGCTATTTATTGATGAAAAATGATAAAGTGATAGCCTATGCCTCAAGGAAGTTGGAAATTCATGAAAAAAACTATCCCACACATGATATGGATTTGGAAACTGCAATATTCACATTGAAAATCTGGCGGCATTATCTGTATGGGGAGAAGTGTGAAATATATACTGATCATAAGAGACTAAAATATATATTTAAATAGAATGATCTTAATATGAACCAATGAAAATATTTAGAGCTCATTAAGGATTATGAGTGCCCAATCCACTAGTATCCTATTAAGGAAAATAAATTGGAGAATACTCTAAGTAGAAATGATCCTGTAACAGTATCAATGATGAGAATTGATAAGGATCCAATATTCTTATATTTTCAAAGGACGAACATGGGAATTATTAAAGAAGTAAAATCACCAATCCTTTCTCAAATTATTGCTTAATCATCCCTCATAGAGGAAATAAAGGGTTATTAAAAAAATGATGTGGAAATTTAGAAGATGGTGGAAGCCATGAGAAAGGGGAAATCCTCAATGTAAAAAATTAACAAGGAAGAAGATTTAAGATTTGGGTCATTACTATTTTAACCATATAATATAGAGATAATGAAACAATATTTAGACGTAGGAATACATGTTTAGATCATGTTCTATAGACTTCAAAGGAGGATGGGAACAACATAGACCTTTTGCTGAGTTCTCTTACAATAACAGTTTACACTCGAATATCCAAATGGCTCCATACAAACCCCTTTATGAGAAAATATGAAAAACACTAGCATGATGGGATGAATTTAGTGAATGTAATCTACTAGGACCTGAAATGTTCAAATAAATGGTGTAAAAGGTGAAAAATATTCAACAACACATCAAAGAATCCTAAAGATGAAATAATAGCTATGTAGATGATCATTGATAAGACCATGAGTTTAATGTTGGAGTCATGGAATTCCATTATATAAATCCAAGGAATATGTTTATGAGATTTGGGAAGAAAAGAATGCTAAGTCCTAAGTATATCAACCCCTTAGATATTCCTAATTGTATTGGAGTTTTGGCCTATAGAATATAACTTCCAACAGCCAATTCATAAGTAAATGATGTATTCCACATATCCCTCTTGAAAAAGTACATACTAGATCCATCACATGTATTGAATTCATAGGTGGTACAACTGGAAAATGATCTCACTTATGAGAAGCATCTAATGAAGATCTTGGAACATAGAGATAAAGTTCTATGAAAAAAGATCACTCACCTAGTCAAAGTACTATGGAGAAACCATAAGTATAAAGAGGCAACATGGGAACTATAGAATGAAATGAAGAAGAATTACCCTCACATGTTTCCCCTATAGTTTGTAAAAAAAAATTGAGGGTGAAATTTCATAAGGGGGGATGAATATAAAAAACCAGAATTCTATCAATGAGAATTTACCTTATTATAATTATGTGATATAGTATCAATCACATAAAATCACATAGATAACACAATACAAAATTTATAAATTATGAATGGATGAAATAATATGTAGGTCTAAAAATTAAAGAACCTATACCAATGGAATAGTAACATGAACTTTGGAATAGTAATATAACCCTTAGGAATAGTAAACCCGTAAATATAATAGTAGCATCACTCATGAAATTATAAATAAAGTTTATTTTTCTTATAAATGAAAATATGATATAATTATATCATAAAATAAGTAAATAATTTTTTATGAAAATGATAAACTAGATTTTGGTTTTTTTGAAACATAAATATTTATTTACAATTTATAATTAATATAATGATTTAAAAGAAATATATTTTCATAAAATATATTCATAAATTAATATTTTTTTCTTTTATATTATAAAATAAATTTATTAGAACTTAACAAATTTTTGAAAGTGTTATAAAATCTGCTATAATTTCAAAATTGGTATTTTTCAAATAAATGATGATTTTAATTAAAAATTAAATTTATCATATTAATAAAATTATTTTCATAAAATGGAGTTCATTTTTTAATTCTACACATAAATAATGGTTAGGGTTGTTTTTTGGTATTTTTCTAAAATAGTTGAATTTTTGGTGAATAGTGAAATACGATAATTTACGGTATAAGATAAATACATGAATGATTGATTCATGGATGATGTTTTTATGATTTAAGCAACATTTTTTTAATATATCATGAAATATTTACTATAATTATTCACAATAATCCACACTATTCAAATTCTTGAGACAAAATAATAAACTAATGATTGAAATAATAAAAAAACACCCCTCTCCTCCATTGTATATACCACACCTCACCAACTCTTACCTTCACACCTCTTATGGCTTTAATATTGTCCAATTTATACCCAATAATCCTTCAAAGTCTCTATCCCAAATCCAAGGGGTTTTTGTGTCAACAAAAGACCAAAAGCAATTTCCCTAAGGAGGTTCTCAAGGAGAAAAATTCAAGAGGTAAAATCCTCTTTCGCCTTCATTTTTTTCTTTTCACTTTTTTTTATTTTACTCTCATCACCTAATTTTTCCAAAAATTAATGATAAATACAGTAACTTATATATAATGTAATCTTATTATGTTAATGGAAAATCCACCGTCAATTCTCTTCTCCTCTTACTTTTATTATATAAATGAAAATATCATATGTAAGGTGTTGGTTTACCTCCTTTGAGGATGAAAAGTTTTCATTTTACTTTACCACCATAAAGGATGGACATAAAACAATTATAATGGTTGGTAAAGATTAAAAATATTATTTTATAACACTTTTTATGTTCTAAAACTAACTTTTATACACAAAAAAATTAATGAAACAAAACTAGTTTGCGATGATAAAAAACCGCCAAAATAATCTAAACAATTATCACTAACATATTATATAATGATTCATCCTCACCCAAAATAAAAAAATGAATTATATAAATATTTAATATTATGTATGTTCATTAATAAAATATACTTTAATTCTGGATATCTATTCCCATTTTACATGATCTTCTATACATTTATTCAAGTGAACTAATCATGAAAACCGAGGAAACGAACACACTTAAATGATGAGGTTGTATCATCTAAATAATAAAAAAGTCCACAAATTAACTTAATAATATTATTATAAATCAAATAAATTAATAAAATAATCTGAAATAATTAATTAATAGATTTAATTATATTATCCAGGACATTATGATCAAGTGCAGAACACTTTGAGACATAAGGTAAGATATTCTTTCCAAACATCTATTTTTCTTTCAAGTTACACTTTATCTCTATTTTTTCAAACGTAATTATTAATTATTATTATGTAATCCTACTAAATTATGTTTTTATGTTCCAAAACTATTTTCCTATTCATATTATTCTACATTTTATGGGGAGATACATGTTTTATAAGGTTCCCTTCACATTTTCTCTCTATAAGCAAGCCCTATTAAAGGGACATTCTCAAATTTTTACTCATTTTCAAGTTACATCCTTAATATATTTTAATACCCCATTATTTTTATAAAATAAATAATCTTATCATGAAATAAAAACTTGGTTAATTTAAGGTTTTATATAAACAATTATGACTTTTCCATTTTAATGACTCTTTAATGTTTTCCCTTAAACCACACTAAAGTGGCTCATTTATAAAGTTTTATAAACACAATTTTTAAATGTTTTAAAATAATTTGAATATTATATATCATTATATATTTATATTTTCCTTTATCAATGTCATTTTTTGATTTAAAGCGATTATTTTATGAACACTTTTATGATACACCCTTTGGTTATGCCTTATGACATGCTTATGATACCCAATTCTTTCTTTGGGTAACCCTTATGTTTATACCTTAGGTTTGTTTTTTATTAGGTAAAACATATTCATGAAAATGTTATGATGGGTTCTCCCAAATAGCGCTCTGATGCATTGGGTAATTTTTAGTCTCATGAGACATCATGTTGGGATAGAGAGTGAATCTGATTCTTTTATGGTACTTTGTCCGCTATGTGTAATGGTCTTTGTAGTTAGAATTTACTCATACTTATGTCATGTTGTGTATTTTTTCCAAATACCTATGATTCCACTATTACATTTCCCCATGATCAAAATGTAATTATTCCTTATATTTATTCATGATACATGCCTTTTTATGTCATCATGTTATTCCTTCTAACCCATGTGCTTTGCTTTATTCCTTTATTTATACCCTTACTGAGCTTTTTAGATCATCCCTTTTGTTCATGTATTCCATAATTTATCCAATGTTTATGTAGGATCACAATGGAAGATATGAGCTCATTATGGATGAATAAAATAAATATGTTTTATTCTATTTCTATGTGTTTATTTTTATATACCTAATCATCCAAAGATACTAGAATTTATGATCTCGGATTTCAATTTTATGGTTACTTATGCCTAAACTCATATAATAATATGTGTAAAAGTCTAGGGATGCTATAATATTACACACATTTACCGAATCTGAAGGTGGTAGAACTGGAGAACGACCTCTCTTATGAAGAGAAGTCAGTGAAGATATTATACCCTAAAGACAAGGTTCTACGTAAAAAGTATACTTACCTAGTCAAATTACTATAAAAGCCATAAGTATGAGGAGGGAACATTGGAACCAGATGAAGCGATGATGGATAAGTATCCTCACTTTTTTTCACCATAGTATGTATAACAAAATTTTGAGGGTGAAATTTCATAAGGGGGAAAAATGTAACAACCCCAAATTATATCAATGGAAATTCCCTTATTATACTTATTCCATATTTTATAAACCACATAAAATCATATAGATAACACAATACAAACTTTATAATTAATAATGAATTAAATAATAGGAATTTTGAGAAAATAAAGAACCTAAACCAATGGAATATTAACTTGACCATTGGAATAGTAATGTGTCTATTAGGAAGAGTAATTATGCCAATAGAATTATAACATAAACTATAAAATTATAAATAAAATTCAGGTATCTTATGAATGGAAATATGATATATTTATTTTATGGTATATGTAAACAAATATTTTAAAAATTGAAAATTAAGTGTTGGTATTTTTTTAAGTTATAAATATTTAATTACTATTTTATAATTAATATAATTATTTAAAAGAAAATATATTTTTAAAAAATATATTCATAAATTAATATTTTTTTCTTATAATAATAAGATAATTTTATGATACTTTAATTAATTTTTTGAAGTGTCATAAAATGTGTTATAATTTAAAAATATTTATTTTTCGAATAAATGATGATTTTGATTAAAAATTAAATTTATCATATTTAGAAAGTTATTTTCATATAATTGAGTTCATTTTTTAATTCTACACATCAAAAAATGGTTAATGTGATTTTTATTTTATTTTTCTAAAATAATTGAATTCTTGGTGAATAGCGAAATACAATAATTTACTGTATTTAACAAATACATGAATTATTGAGTCATGGATTATTTATGGATGATATAATACCAAAATCTAAAATTATCATTACTTATTTAATTTATTTAGTGATAATTATTAAAACTATTTATAGTCTTGAGCTGAAATAATAAAATAATGAATATAATAAAAAACAATACCCCTCTCCCCTTATAAATACCACCCCTCACCACCTCTTCACCTCACACCTTACGAAACTTGAATCTTATACAAATTATTCCCAATCCTCTTACAAATTCTCTATCCCATATACGTGATCCTTTGGTGTCAAAAAAATACCAAACCCAATTTCCCTAAGGAGGTTCTCAAGGAGAAGAAGTTCAAGAGGTAAAATCCTCTTTAATTTTATTTTAAATTTATTTTATTTTATTATCCTCTCCTCACCTCTCTATCCCAAAGAGGACTAATAACCAAATTATATTTTATATACTGAAATATTATTGTGTTAATGTAATAATCCATGATCAAATCCCTTCCCTCTTCTTCTTATTCAAAAAATTAAAACACCATTCGTGATGTGTCGACTTACCGCTATTATCGATGATGCATTTTAATTTTAATTATTGCCATAAAGGATGATCATAAAACCATTTTTATGATTAAAAAATAATAAAATATTTATATTAAAATTTATTTATTGTTCTGTAACTAAAATTTATACATAATATTTAATAATTAAACAAAACTGGTTCGCGATGATCGAAAAACTGCCCAAATAATCTAAATGACTATCATTATCATTTTATCTAATGAATCATACTCATGTAAAAAAATTATATAATGAAACATTTAAAATTATGGAATTATATTAATACAATTTCATTCAATTTATGGATTTTTTCTTCCATTTGATAAGAAAATTTATAATTATACACAAGTGAACCGATCATGAAACCATGTAACGAACACTCCTGAAATGATGAAATTAAATACTATACATCAACAAAATGGATATAAATGAACCCAATAATATTATAATAAATAAAATATTTGTATAATAGGTTATGTATTAATAAATAATGGATTAAATTTTATTACCCATGACATTAAGTACAAGTTTAGAACACTTTTAGACTTAAGGTAAGGGATTCTCTCCAAATATCCCAATTACCTTTGGGTAATAATTTATCTATCTTTGAAAAAATTTAAATGTAAATTATTATTATATACTTCTTCAATATTCTTTTTATATGTTCCAAACTTATGTATTCATATCCATTCTTCCTTTTTTGATCGGTAAATACATGTTTTGTAATGTTCCCTTCTTGATTCTTCCCAATAATAAAGCCAAATCAAATGGATATTCCCATTTTCTTACCCATTTTCAAGTACTATACACAATATATTTTAATCCAAAATTATTCTTATAAAATCAATAATTTTATGATGAACATATTTCTTGGTTTTTTTGGTTTTATATGAAATATTATTCCCTTTTCTGCATTAAATTCTCTTTAATATTTTACTTAAACCACACTAAAATGTCTCATTTTTAATCCGTATTAATCATTATTTTTCCATGTTTTAATTTAATTTAGAAATAAATTATCATTATATATTCCTATTTTCCCTTCTGAATTTCCAAGTATGAATTAAATACATTCTTTCATGGACACTATTATGATATTCCCTTCTTTTATGCCTTATGAAATGATTGTGATACCTAATTCTTTCCATGGGTAAACCTTATGCTTGATTATTCATGTATTACACATATTCATAAACATGTTTTGATGGGTTCTCCTAGATAGTTCTCTATTTAATTGGGTAATTTTTAGTCTCATGAGATTTCATGTTGGTACATGGAGTAAAAGTGATTCCTTTTTGGGACTTTGTGCACAATGTGATATAATCTTGGTAGTTATCCATGACTCATGTTTATGTCATGTTTTATATTGCTGAAAAATTCTTGTGTTTCCATGATTTCATGATCCAATGTTCTATATGTTATTATTTCATATGTTTATTCATGGACCATGACTTTTTTATCCTCATGTTATGCATTATAACGCATGTTTTAAGCTTTATTTTGATGTTTAATCCATAGCGGGGAATTTTAGCTCATCCATTTTGTTTATGTTTCCCCAGGTTATCCTATGAAAATTTAAGAGCTCAAATTCTGTTAGGATATAATTATGGATATTAAATATATGTTGTTTTTATTTTTGTTTCATGATTTCTAATTTGGTACCTAATATTTCAATGACACTAGAATTTATGATATGTGGTTTTTATTTTGTGGTTAATTATGCTTAAAATAATGTAATAATATGTGTAAAAAGGATAGGGTCATTATAAATAAGATACCTGACACACTTTTAAAGTTATAAAACATGACCATTTACTCACCCACACTGTAAGAAACTTCCAAGTAGGTTACCTTTCTTAAAACTATTCCCTACCACCCATGCCTAACTAAAATTAAAACTAGGTTGGTTCTTGAAAAAGAAAGAAAACCTTATTTACCAATCACCCCAAAATGAATCTTCAATTTCCACCATTAAGTTGTCAACAAACAAGGTATGTTTTTAAACTATCTCAGATACTCCTTACATATTCAGATCCCATCCCCATTGAAAATATAAAAAAATACATCTAAATATGTGAGTGAGTCACTAAACTTAACACCAATATAATATTGAATTCTAAAAACTAATTATTTCTAAAGACTATACCAATACATCCATTTATAAGATAACTATTTCCACTAAAATATAGGCCATGTTAATGATAATTGAGCATGGTGACCAATCTAGATCCCATGATATCCTATTACTCATGATGTTCTATGATACTCATTCTATGTGCCAACCTTTCCACATAAAACCTTTATTTTCAATTCCACAAATTATTTTTTCCCCACAAAGACAATAACTAACCTAAACAACATAACAAGGATAATATGCTTTTACGTAGAAGTAGTACTACAAGCAGAACAAGTATAACTAAAAAAATAAAAACAACCAAGACAACAAGCCACCTAATAAATATCTAGAAAAATATTTCCCAAATAAAACAAATCACTACTTCCCATTCTAGAAATCCATCATAAGGTTTCCATGTAACGACCCAAACTTTCATTAATGGAAATTCCTCGTGATCTAATTAAATGTCTTATTATGGTTATATATAATGTGAACTTCATTGGTTTTAAGTTACTGGATTTTAAAATACCATTATGAATTGTGACCATTGCTAATATAGCCGTAGAACAGTGATCACATGATTAGTATAAATATAAGGCTTTAACAAATCTAATTTACTCAGAAAAAGGAAGCGATGGCTTCTTCCAGTAGACTTTCCCCATACGAAGCCCATTTTTCAGAGCTCGGAAAGGAGGTGGCATTATTGGGCTTCACTCTTAACCAATCCCAATCCGAGGTTGAACATGGTAAGATTGAGCGGAACCGACAATGAGAGAAGTGGAAGTTAATAGAAATTACCACCCGAGGGATGTTATCCGAGCCACCCCAAGAGTCTGTCACCATCTCACACCTTACCCTTCGGTATTATGTGGGTGTTATAAGGGGTTATGTAACAAGACCCTAGCACTATGACTATGTACATTATTTTTGTATAAATAATGTGCATTCTTTTTATTATTGTTACTTTGTAAATAGTTTTTAAAGCACAAATAGTATTTTTAGTTAATATTCAATTAAGAAATATATTTTGTTTAATTAATGGATTTTTAAATTAAATAATATTTTAATAAAATATTATTACAATTAAATTACTTTTTATTAAATATAAATGATCATATAATTTTATGAATACAATTGTAATTTTTATTAAGGTCTGAAAGCTATTTTTGCCAAAAAACATGATTTTTTGATAAATGTCAGTTTTTTATTTTAAAAGTGAAAATTCACACATTTATAAAATTATTTAGAAAAAATGAATATTATTTTTGGAATCAGGACGTCAAAATAATCCAACGGTTAATTTTTCATAATTTTTCGAGACTGTCGAATTTTTGGGTAAAAATTAAATACCGTTTAAATATATAATGTGTTTTATGACATCATAATGACCCATTAGTGATGTAATAAAATACTATAAACAATATTTGTAGACAATATATTTTTTACCATTAAAATAATGTGATTTCGTTTTTGTTTGATTTATTTTACAAAGCTTTAGTGGACCCCTTAAGGCTTATAAAACATTTTCTTATTTTAAATTGTTTTCCTTGAGAATGTGACTCACCTCCACATAAGCAACACAATTATTTTAAGAAGTTAGGCCATCAGACTTATAAAATATTGTTTTCCACTCACCTTTTGAAAAATCCATGGGCAAAAACCATGGGCTGGTGTGTGGTTTTGATTAGTTTAATGTGAGGCATCCCAAAACTAAATAATAAAGAATTCTCTCTCCTTTCCTATATAAACCCACCCAAGATCCCACTTAATCTTCACTCAAATCCTTTGGAGTTCCACTAACCCCTGCCATCCTCTCTCTATAATCCTTTCAAGGTTCCCTAAGCTCCCAAGAATCTTCTCTCGAGCCTCTCCCAAGCCTTTGGGATCACACTTCCAAGTAACAGATATCTTCCTTTGTCATTTTTGTCCAATTTTCTTTAAGTTGTTATGACATTTTGTTTTCAATTAAAAATGTTGGGGTATGATTTAGAACCTCCCCCATACAGTCCTATTTATTTTTTGATGATGATATACCCCTTTCACTCTCATTAATTCCACCCATGCACACCCATTACCATGCCAAAATTCTGTGAGGGATTTCTCTCTCCTCTTTTACATCCAAGTAATTATTTTGTATTGTGCATCTAAATTCTATTATGTTTTTTGGGACATATATCTATATTACCCCCTTACTTTCCATTTCATGTATATATGATGAGACACCCTTTTTTCTCTCATAAACCATTTTCATGAATTCTTATGTCACGCCGTTAAGCTGTCGAAATTGCCCCACATTTTTCCAAGCCAAGATCATTGTGTAGTGAATACCATACCCATGTCTCTATCAAGGGTATTCAACTTTATACACATATACATATTTAATGGTAATTTCATGTATTTATTCAACATTAAATTATCATGGAATAACTTATAATCTTGATTGATTCCATGATCCATGTGGCACACTTATGCATGAAATGAAATGTTTAAGAAGGGTGCGCCCTGATAGCGCTCCAATGAATTGGGTAAAGTATGGTATCATGATACGTCATGTGCAATGGGTCTTGAATCTTGATAATTCAAGTGAAAAGAGGTTTTAATCACGCTTCATGTGCAGTGAGGGTTTACTCATTCTCCATGTGTAATGAGCCATAGCTCATGCTAATTCCATGTTAAGTGTTGTTGCCACATTTCCATGTTATGATTATCATGATTTATCATGTATTTATGTTCATGTTTCTATTTTGATCCATTGATATGACTATTTTCTAACATTTATTGTATTCCTCATGTTATTCCTTGTTTATTCCCTTACTGGGCTTTATATCTCACCCTTTTCTTAGGTATGTCCTCAGGTTATCCCATGCAATGCTAAGTACGAGGGAATATAGTGGTCCTGTAAAGGAAGTATTCAATAAAGATGTTTTGTGTTTTATGTTATAAGATGTAATGTAATGTTCCTAAGCCCCAAAGACAGTAGAAATCTTGATCCTCTATGTTGTATCAAGTGAAGATTTTATGTAATAAATCATGTTTAAGTGTGTAATAAAATGCATGGTTGTTATAGTTGGTATTAGGGGATAGGTTTAGTTATTTTTGGGGTTTGGATTAGAAAACCCTAGTGAAGACTTAGAGAGAAGAATAAGTATAATAAAAGCATCCCTAAGTGTTGGTGAGTATTGAGTAAGTTGTTTATAAATAAAATAAATCCATGTCTAGATATGAGCAGGTAGAGGTGGCTCTGGCACAGATGTATCCTCGGGGTAAAACCCAAAAACACTAATTTGAGCTCAAATCGAACGGGAACTGGTGCACGAAAATGGGCCTTGCTGCACTCTTGGTTATGACACTCCCGTGGGATATGCTTTGGTAAATTTAGAAGCTTAGTATGAAGCCTTATTAAGGCAATGAAAAAAATGCCCCTAAGAATATATTTTATAAAGTAGATCATGAATAGTATAAACTGAAGACTATGGATTCATAAGTTAAGGAAATAAAAGTAATTTATAAGTCATTAATTTTTTCCTTGGAATCCCCTTTATGTGTTTAATAGTTTAATGTATTCATCTCTTATCTATATCAGATAAGGTAGAACTTGAATCAAAAAGTGAAAGGTAGTTTTATCGTTCATGATTATACACATTCTTTTATATCCCAAAAGTTTAGTAGAACAATACCTGCACAACCACAAATCATGTAAGTAAATATGTCGGTGTGTACAACAAATGAGGCAATCATTGCATCCCATGAATATAAATAATCCCCTATCATAATCTGTTGGTTGAATTTCCCGACGAACCTCGTCATACTCCCTTTGGTGGAATTTGATGCAATTATTGGCATGGATTTTCTTTCCATATATAGAGCCAACATAAATTGCCGTTAGAGGGAAATCACTCTCTAGGTAGAGAATCAACCCCCCGATTCTATACAAGTGCAAGGAGGAAGATGAATCTTCTTTAGCCCCATCATCTCAAGCATGTATATTACTGCCATATGAGCATGCGTATCTAGATCAGATGATTGAGTATAAGGGGAAAACTATCCTTGAAGACATACCTATTGTGAGGGAATTTGCTGAAGTGTTTCCCGAGAAATTGCCTGGTCTTCCTCCTAGAAGAGATGCTGAATTATCAATTGATCTTATACCTGGGGTGTTTCCAATATCCAAGAATCCATATAGAATGTCTGTTGTGGAGCTTGAGGAGCTGAAGAAACAACTACAGGAGAATCTGGACAATGGGTTTATACGCCTAAGTTCTTCACCATGGGGTGCACAGTCCTTTTCGCCAAGAATAAATATGGTTCAATGAGCCTTTAAATCGATTATCATGTGCTTAAAAAATCAAAATAAAGAACAAGTATCCTCTCCCACAAATTTATGACTTATTCGATCAGCTGCGTGGAGCACAATACTTCTACAAGGTGGATTTGTAGTCAGGATATTATCAAGTAAGGATGAAGAAGGAAGATGTCCCCAAGAATGCTTTTTGTACAAGATACCAACACTATGAATTCCTAGTAATTCCTTTCAGACATACTAATGCTCCAACAATCTTCATAGACTTGATGAATAGAGTCTTTAGGTATTACCTTGAATTTTTTGGTAGTCTTTATAGATGATATTTTGATATACTCCACAAGAAATGAGGATCATGAGGAGCATCTAAGAACTATTCTAGAGACCTTTTAGATGGATAATCTATATGAAAAGTACAACAAGTGTGAGTTCTAGTTGAAGGATGTCTCATTCTTGGGCCAAATCATCACAAGCAATGAGATATCTATGGATCCCTCCAAGACAGCTTCAATAGAGGGATGGCCGAGGCCAACATTAGTAACGAATATCCGTAGGTTCTTGGGGTTAGCTGGATATTATCGACGATTTGTGAGAAATTTCTCATGATTGTCCAACCCTCTTACCAAGCTAACTCGGAAGAGAGTAAAGTTTTCTTGGAGTGATGAATGCAAAGAAAGATTCAAAGAATAAAAAAGGAGGGTTATCACTAAGCCCGTACTCACTTTACCCTAAAGTGGAGAACTTTTTGTGGTATTCAGTGATGCTTCTAAGAAGGGCCTGGGCTGTGTGTTGATGCAAAATGACAAAGTCATTACCTATGCTTCAAGGAAATTGAAAGTTCATGAGTAGAATTAACCAACACATGATTTTGAGTTGGTTACGGTGATATTCACTTTAAAAATTTTGCGGCATTATCTCTTTAGAGAGAAGTGTGAAATATATACGGACCACAAAAACCTCAAGTATATATTCACAAAGAAAGAGTTGAACATCCACCAATGAAGATGGTTAGAGCTGATCAAAGACTATGACTGATCAATCCATTACCAGCCTGGAAAAGCGAACAAGGTGGCATATGCTCTGAATATAAAGGAACCAACAATTCTATCATTGATGAGAATTGGGAAGGATCTAATCTTCTTAGACTTGATTAACATGGACATGAGAATCATAAAGAAGGAAACATCATAAATCCTTTCACAAATGATTGCTCAACCATCTCTTTTGGAAAGGTTAAAGGATGCTCAAAAGGATGATGTGGGAATTTCGAAGAAATTGGAAGCTATCAGAACAGGGAAATCCTCGATGTTCAATTTTAATGAAGAAGGAATTGTGAGATCTGGGAAAATACTATGTGTTCCATCAAGTTTAGAGATGAAGAAAGAACTTTTGGATGATGCACATAGTTCAAATTTCTCTATTCACCCAGGAAACACAAAGATGTATTGAGATATCCGAGAGCATTATTTGTGAGAAAATATGAATAATGAGATCACTGAATTTACATCAAAGTGCCTGGTGTTTTATCAAGTGAAGGCTAAGATACAAAAGTCTATGGGGATGATGAAACCATTACCCATACAAGCATGGAAATGGGAGAAAATCACCATAGACTTTGTCATCGGACTTCTGAAGACATCCAAAGGCAACAATGCAATCTTCATTGTTTTGGATCTTCTTACAAAGTCTACACACTTCATTTCAATTTGAGAGGATTTCTCATTGGATAAAATAGAATGAATATATATCAGAGAAGTGGTAAGGATTCATGGAGTACCACTATCTATTATATCCGATCGAGATCCAAGATTCAAATCTATGTTTTGGAAGAGTCTTCAACATGCTCTGGATACTGAACTGAACTTTAGTATGACCTATCACCCTCAAACTGATTTCCAGTCTAAGAGAACTATTCACAAACTAAAAGATATGTTAAAATCATTTTCAGTGGAATTTAAAGGAGGGTGGGATCAACATCTTCCTCTGGTTGAATTATCCTACAATAACAGTTTCCACTCTAGCATCCAAATGGAACCTTATGAAGCCCTGTATGAGAAGAGGTGCAGAACACCAACATGTTGGGATGAAGTTAGTAAATGTAAGCTGCTAGGACCAGAAATGGTCTAAGAAATGGTGGAGAAGGTGAAAACCATTCAGCAACATATCAAGGCATCCTAGAGTCGATAGAAGAGTTATGAAGATAACCATTGATAAGACCTTGAGTTTATAGTTGGAGACATGGTATTTCTATGCATATGTCCATGGAAGAAGGTCATGAGGTTTCGAAAGAAAGGGAAGTTAAGTACTAGGTACATCGGCCCCTTCGAGATTCTTGATCGTGTTGGGGATATGGACTATCGACTATAAATTCTACATACCATGTCCAAGGTACACAATGTCTTTCTTGTATCCCTCTTAAGGAAGTACATACCAGACCCTTCACATGTACTCTCTTAAGAGGTAGTACAGTTAGAGGATTATCTTTCTTACGGGGAGCAACCGGTGAAGATCTTAGATTGAAGAGTAAAAGTTATTCAAAATAAGATAATTCCCCTCATTAAGGTGTTGTGGAGAAACCAAAAGTTTGAAGAAGCGATGTGGGAGTTAGAGGAAGTGATGAAGCAGAGTTACCCGCATTTGTTTTAGAGTAGGAAAAGGAAATTTTGAGGGCAGAATTTCTTAAGGGGGGAAGATTGTAATGAACCAAACATTCATTAACAGAAATTCATCTTGATCTAATTAAATGTCTTATTATGGTTATATAAAATGTGAACTTCATTGGTTTTATGTTTTTGGATTTTAAAATACCATTATGAATTGTGACCGTTGCTAATATAGCCATTGAATAGTGATGACATGATTAGTATAAATATAGGGATTTAACAAGTCCAATTTACTCAGACAAAGGAAGCGATGACCTCATCCAGTAGACTTTCCCTATAAGAAGCCCATTTGTCAGAGCTCAGAAAGGAGGTGATGTCATTGGGCTTCGCTCTTGACCAAGCCCAATCCGAGCTTGAACATGTTAAGCTTGAGTGGAACCGACTGTGGGAGAAGTAGATGTTAATAGAGATTACCACCTGAGATATGTTATCTGAGCCACCCCAAGAGTCTTTCACCATCACACACCTTACCCTTCAGTATTATGTGGGTGTTATAAGGGGTTATGTAACAAGACCCTAGCTCTATGACTATGTACATTATTTTTGTATAAATAATTTGCATTCATTTTATTATTGTTACTTTGTAAATAGTTTTTAAAGAATAAATAGTATTTTTAGTTAATATTCAATTAAGAAATATATTTTTATGAATTAATGGATTTTTGAATTAAAAAATATCTTAATAAAATATTATTATAATTAAATTTCTTTTTAATAAATATAAATGATCATATAATTTTATGAATGCGATTGTAATTTTTATTAAGGTTTGAAAGCTGTTTTTACCAAAACCCATGAATTTTCGATAAATGTAAATTTTTATTTTAAAAGTAAAAATTCACATATTTATAAAATTATTTAGATAAAATGGATATTATTTTTGGAATCAGGATGTTGAAATTATCCAACAGTGAATTTTTCATAATTTTCTGAGACAGTCAAATTTTTGGGTAAAAATTAAATACCGTTTAAATATATTATGTGTTTTAAGACATCATAATGACCCATTAGTGATGTAATAAAATAATATAAACATTATGTTCGGACAATATATGTTTTACAAAAAAAATGTTGTTTTGGGTTTGTTTGATTTATTTTACAAAGCTTTAGTGGACCCTTTAAGGCTTATAAAACATTTAGTCTTTTTAAATTGTTTTCCATGAGAGTGTGACTCACCTCCACATAATCAACCCTATTATTTTAAGAATTTCGGACATTTTCCTTATAAAATATTATTTTCCACTCCCCTTTGAAAAAAACCATGGGAAAAAACCATGGGCTGGTGTGTGGTTTTGATTAGTTTAATGTGAGGTGTCCCAAACCTAAATAATAAATAATTCCCTCTCCTTTCCTCTATAAACCCACCCAAGATCCAACTTCCTCTTCACTCAAAGCCTTTGGAGTTAGAAAAACCCCCTCACTCATCTCTACAGAATCCTCCCAAGGTTTCCCATGATTTCAAGAAGCTTCTCTCAAGCCTCTCCAAAGCCTTTGGGATAGCACTTCCAAGTAAGGGATTTCTTCCGTTCTCATTTTTGTCCAATTTTATTTAAGTTGTTATGCCATTTTGTTTTCAATTAAAGATGTTGGAGTATGATTTAGCACCTCCACCATACTATCCTCTTGATGTCGAGATGATGGGAGTCCCCTTTCTCTCTCATTAATGCCTCCCTTCTAAACCTGTTACCATACCAAAATTCCATGAGGGATTTCTCTTTCCTCTTTTACATCCAAGTAATTATTTTGTATTATGCATCTAAATTCCATTACGTTTGTTGGGACATATATATATATGACCCCCTTACTTTCCATTTCATGTATATATGATGAGACACCATTTTCTCTCTCATCAACCATTTTCATGAATCCTTATGTCATGTCGTTAGGCTGCCGAAATTGCACCGTGTTTTTTCAAGAGAAGATCATTGTGTAGTGAATACCATACCCATGTCTCTATCAAGGTTATTCACCATTATAAACATATACATATTTAATGTTAATTTCATGTATTTATTCCACATTACTTAATCTTGGAATAACGTATGATGTTGATTGATTCTATGATCCATTTAGCACACTTATGTATGAAATGAATTGTTTAAGAAGGGTGCGCCCTGATAGCGCTCTCATGCATTGGGTAAAGTATAGTATCATGATACATCATGTGCAATGGGTGTTGACTCGTCATAATTCAAGTGCAACAAAATTTTACTCATGCTTCATGTGAAATGAGGGTTTACTCATGCTTCATGTGAAATTAGCCTTGGCTCATGCTAATTCCATATTAAGTGTTGTTTCCACATTTCCATGTTATGATTATCATGCTTTATCATATATTTATGTTCATGTTTCTCATATAAAGGAAGTATTCAACAAAGATGTTGTGTGTTATATGTTCTAAGCTATTATGTAATGTTCCTAATCCCCAAAGATACTAGACCTCTCTATCTTCTATGTTGTATCAAGTGAATATTTTATGTAATAAATCAGGTTTAAGTGTGTAATAAAAAGTAGGGTTGTTATATTCCACCCATCAATTTACCATGTTAAAATGTTCCTGAGGAAACCACAATTTATTTTATAAAGTTCCCAAAACAATTACATGTTTTTTTCATTAAACATTTTACTTTCCAAAAACTAATATAAAGAAATTATTTAAATAATTTCTAGAATTTGAAATATATTAAAACCATTCAAAAAATACCTTCTTATAAAATTTATTTAAAACACCGGCATGAAACAAAAAAAAATTATAACAAAAAAATTGCTAAGTATATTTCTTAATTTAGAAACCTCTTTGTCAATAAAACATATCCTTATCAACCAGATCAAATAATCACCACCAAAAAATCATGTAAACACTAATAATTAGTTCTTGAATAATATAAATCCATTGTTTCATATTAGTGAATATTTTTCCAAAATCATTGTTAACTCATGATCAAAAATCGGGTTTGATACAAAGAATACTTAAATAATTCTCCTAAAAATCTGAACAATGTTCATTTATTTTCAACTAGGAAGAAAAAAAAACGTTTTTTTACTCATGCTTTATGGTTATACTTCATGTCATGATTCTTAAACATAATGTTTTTACTAAAAATGTTATATTACTACTCAATAATTCTTAACTAATAAAAAAATTAAATAACCAAGGTTAAAATGTCATAGATTTAAATATGATCTCATGACCATTATTCTAACTAGGAAGAAATATGAAGCATGTTCATTTTTTTTCAACTATGAAGAAAATGATTTTTATAACTCATGCTTTATGGACATACCTCATTTCATGATCCTTAAAATTATTATTTTTTACCAAAAATGTTATATTACCAATCAATCATGCTCAAATAATACACAAATAAAACATCCAAGGTTAACATGTCATAGATTCTTGTATGATTTCATGACCAATAATCCAAAAATAATAAGAATTGAACAATATACTAAACATTACAACAAGGATTCCTTTTTAACATATTTCCAATTTACTTTCTATTCTAATAATTATACCATACATGATTCACTAATTACATACATAACATAGAATAAAAATAACATTCTTAATGAAATAAACATTTAAATCATTAAATTTAATTCTACACATTGAGTATCAAAAAAATCTTAACATGTAAAGAAAAATAAAAAACACTCAATCACATGTAAAGTTTATTTAAAACATAGATATGTTTAAATCATTATACAGATGGGATAATAAACATATAATTATGTATTTAATTACTCATTCTAAAACTTTTAAAATTCTCCTAAAATATTATTCCAATTTCCATTAAATAAATTACTTATAATTATAGTGATTACTAGTTTAAATTCCAATACCCACAAATTTCATGTTACATTAAATAATAAAACACATAGAAGGCATAAATACAACTCAATGCTAGCAATAATCAATTTGCAACACAAAACCAAACGATATTTACCATGTTCTGGAAAACATTTCTTAGAAACTCTTAGTTTCATACACAAGAATAACCAACCATTTCTAGTAAACAAAACTATCATGTAATTATTTACCAATGTATATGAAATAAAACACCTTTATAATGATATAATTTTAGTGGGAATACTTTTTACTAATGCATGATTCCCCACTCTCATCGGCTAAAACCATGACGGGGAGGTGAAGACATTCCTATAAATTCTTAACAATACTTTTTATACCTATAAAACCTTGGTAACTTAATGTTTAGTCTAAAGAGGCTTGATACAAATTTTTTTCACTCTACATTTTAATTCTCAAAACATCCTATCTCTGTGTATTCCACTCAAACTGATGGACCATACCAAATTGATTCCATTTGTAACATCCTGACCCCATCCCATTAGCTTGGGCATGCCCAACATTCCACTACCATTAGATAAATTCCCTATACATAAAATGTTGGTAATAAATGGAAAGGATATATGATATTGTTTGGGGATGAACTACCCTCATTCAAAACAAAAACTTCATCAGAAAATACACAATGGAATAAAAAATACAACGTAAGAAAAAAACCAACCAACCTCTAAAGAACATAACCTGACAATGATCTGGGTCACAAAAGAAAAAATATTCCACCTAAGTCTACATAACCCAAAATATCGTAAAACACACTAATTTGTGCAAGTAGAATCACCCCAAGATCCACCCATCAACCATATCTAGGATCTAACTCCCATCAACCATGAACTCAATATCAAGATTCTCTACTAGATAAATAAGAGATATTTACATTACCTGTAACATGATGAACAAATTTAGGATAAGAATAAAGATTCATATTCAGGGGGTGAGTATACAACCCAGCAGGAAATCCCTCCAAGACTTTCCACACCTACCACTTGAACAAGAAAATGTTATCACAAATTAATGAACTTATATATTAGAGGATAAATATAAAAAACAATGAAAAATATGTAAATATAATGATATTGAAAGTAACTCAGACTATATTTTCCACCCATATCATGAATTAAAAAACTCATAAAAGTGACGAACTTTCCCACATGAGAGTTATACAACCCATACAAATACATCAACCATCCAATATGTCCCCTAGGATGGTCCAAACTCACAAATGAAACCCATACCTCCAAACCTAAGTTTTCACTTGGTGGTACAATCCTGTGTTCCCCCAATTTGAAAAGGAATCTATATCCAAACCAAAAACTCCCCAATATATGAACCCTAAACACACACACCACACATTTCCATGTCAAGATCACACACCCAAATAATTATTTGTAACCAAAACACCATTTATGTATTTTATTAAACATATTGTGGGTTTCACCCACAAAACATATTTTCAAAGCTAACAACAAAGAGAGATTACTCCAAATCATGGACAATATGGATTTTGAATCAAATAAATGAGAATTAAATATTTAGAAACCAACTTATTATAGTTCTAGGATGGAGCAGAGTGTAAGATAAGACCCTTAACTCTAACATGATCATCCTAAAGAATTATACCATGATCTCATAAATCCGGGCTCTTACCCATTACTATGATGAATACCCATGAAATACACATATAAAAGAACCCTAAACCAAATAATTGGGCATGGAATCCCTAGTTTTGGGTTCCTCCCAAGAGAAAATGAGGATAGGAGGGAAGCAAAAGAGAAATAGAAACTATAACTTTGATTTCCTAGAAAAACACTATTAGATTCGAAAAGACTAAGCTCTAGAGTAAATAGAATCACTAAAATATACCAAAGGATCACTAAGTTTCAATATCTTTAGGCATAGGAGAAAATAAGAGTTTTCTAAGGGAAGAACTTGGGATTTAAATATAATTTTTTGATCCCTTTAATAACACACATAGTTTGACCAGATTTTTTTTCAAAAACATGCACCATCCATGAGAATCTCTACTACCTAAAAATTTCTCAAGGCCTCATGGTTAACGCATGGTTTTCCAATCCATGTCCGAAATATGCACTTTCCTAGATAACCCTATTCAATTCCACATAGTTACCTAGGTCTTATACATGATTTCCCCTGACCGTGTGAGTAATGACTCGGGTTTTGGCCTTGTAAGACTTTGGAATATTTCTATTAATAATTCTAGAGCTAGGCGTGAAGACGGCGTGCAATTTCGAGGCCCGGTGTGCCCAGAATTAATTTTATAAAAATATTAAGTATTTTTATACTATGCACGTGGTGTGGGCGTGATATCTCATAAACGGTAGATCATAAAGGGAATCTGAGGGCATAGTTGCGTCTGAAACGTGCCTTTTACCCTAAGCGAGGTGTAAACGTTGCGGGCGTAGGCTTGCTGTGGAAAACGCCACCAGGGGAATTTTCGTAAATACATGGAAAGTTTAATTGTGAGCGTCGACTCGAATAACTTCTGAGCGGAGCCTCATATCATAATTCTGAGACCGTGGTTGAGTTCAGAACGCCGTGTTTACCCTAGGGGAGGCCTTAACGTTTTCCACGTCGGGTGTGTAGTCGGGGGCGTTGCTTTAACTGAAGGTTTTTAAATAAAAAAAGAAAAAAATCCATCTCCTCCCCCTCCCACCTCCTATGTGCAGTGGACAATGAACGCCCCTCCCCCTACCTCCGTTCTACGCCGATTCGAGTGAAAATCATCCGTTTTCTGTGCCGATCTTCAGCGAATTGAGCTTTAGGGCGTCGTCGGCGTCGATCTGCACCCGAAGCTTTGGCATTTTTCCCGTGAGGTAGATGGTGTGAGTTTTATTCCCCCGATACCATTTTTGCTAAGAATTGATCCGTTTTGTTGTCATAGCAGATAAGTTTGGGTCCTGAGGGTCGCGTGGGAGCTTGGAGATCGTAAAACGGACCACCAGGGTTCCCCCAGCCGCCCGGGGCGGCGGCGCGCCGGCCCAGGTACCGGAGTGCGGCGGCGCTTGGCGCCGCGCAGTGGAGGGCCACCGACAAGGGCGGGACGGCGGTGGGGGGCCAGTCCAGGCCGGCCGGACCAGCCAGTTCAGGCCGATCCGACCCCCTTTTGTTACACGAGGGTTTTTAAACCCCCCGTTTCTTGTAGTCCGGGAGTCGAATTCACGTGCCGTTTGCAGCGACGCAACCCTGGGGACGATACGAACCCTATGGTGTGGGTTTGAGGGTTTAAAGGTTCAGGATCATGGCTCAAGAGTTAGAAACATCATATAAAATAATAATATTTTATTATTTTACGACTTTGGGTCGCTGTAACTTCTACCTGGAGTGTCCGAATGACGTGTCGTCAGTGGCGTTGAGACTTTGATGGTATGAAGGACTTTTTGAGATTTTTTATGGGTGTTGGGACTGAGAATGGGGTGCGGGCCCCATGAGGTCGGGTTTTGGCATTTGCGGAGAAACACAACTTTTGCACCAGGAGTCCGATTTTGGTGGATGAATAGTTGATCCTGTGTGTTTTTTCGAGAGGATCTCAATGGTGTGATACATTCGATGAGTTTTGAGATTGAGGTGTGGGCCACACCCGAGCTGGCTTCACTGAATAGTTCATTTTTCACCGGGTGTCCGTTTCGGACGAATTAGTAGTCGATTCTGTGTCTTTTTCCAAGGGGATCGTCGTGGTATGATCCTCTTGAGGAGTTTCAGGTTTGTTGTGTGGGCCTCACACATACTATCTTTGGTGAATAGTGCCTTTATCACCAGTTGTTTGTTTTGGGAGAGTAAACAGCCTATCCTGCGTGTTTTTCCGCGTGGATCGTGATGGTGGCCTCTGTATCGGCCTAGAAGGTGCGCAATGTGGCGTTGTGGCGGGTCACTCGGGTTAGCGACGTTTGGACCAGCAGTGGTTGAGGGCACTCTCTTGGTTCATTCCTACGAGGGTTTGCGCAACATCAAAACCCTAGTATAGGCTTGTGATCCTCTCGATGGGATGTTTAATCTGTTAGAGTTGTGGCATCCCTCTGGTGGGCCCGGAGCGGGATCCTCTAGCATCGTTTCCTAGATCGGGTTCTTGGTATCGCTATGACCACTTATCCATGGGCGGTGATCCCCTATATAGCAGGTTAACTCCATAGGGTTTGCAGCATCATCAGGAATATGATCCCCTACGCAGTGGGCCGTGTTCAGTAGGGTTGTGGCATCGTCGAGTATATGATCCCCTAATCAGCATGATGTGTATAGTAGGGTTGTGGTATTGTTGGTTATACGATCCCCTACTTAGCGTGTGGTTTTGGTAGGGTTGTGGCATCGCCAGTTCGATCCCCTACGGCATGAGATGTACCAGATAGGGTTCTGGTATCATCGTGAACACATTTACGTGGGCGACGATCCTCTATTTGAGTGACGTGTTTCTTTCGAATGCCAGATTGGGTTGTGGTATCCCCTAGCGAATCCTCGGAGTGATCCCCTGTCTGTGAGGTCTACTAATGCCAGATCTGGTCATGGTATCCCCCAGCGGACCCTGGGAGTGATCCCCTATCTGTGAGACCTTCGTATACTGGTGTGACTTCTAGTATCCCCTAGCGGACCCTAGGAGCGATCCCGTATCCAAGGAGTTTGTTGTTCTAGTTGTTTTAGTGAGGTTTCCTCTGTGACAGTACCCGAGGAGCGTGATCTCGCAGGTGAGCTTCTGAGTTGTTTGTGTGAGACCCGATGGATTGTATCTCTCGGATGAGTGTCATCTGGGATGACAGTGATTGTGGAGCATGTTCTCCTGGATGTGGAAAGTTGATGGTGATGAGGTCGGTACCTCAGGTGGCTTGTTGCGTGAGCTGAGTAAATATGGAATGTTCAAGGTGTATGTATGGGAATACACCTGAGTTGAGATGACTAGTTGTGTTTAGCCAAGGATGGTCACGAGATGGAGTTTCTCTCTCGTCTGGGTTCCCTCTGGCTGGGATGAGCGGTCTGTTGCCTTTCAGTTGCTCTCTTTTGTTTTGGGCTTTTGGGGTGCCTACTGAGTATGTATATACTCACCCCTGAATGGGATTTTCCCACACATATTTGTGTCTTGTGCAGACCACTAGCCTTTTGATGGAGTCCCAGGAGGACCCAGAGCAGGCAGAGCTGAGTGAGCGAGGCTGACCGGGGTGTTTACCAGTGCGGTGCTGAGGGAGCTTTCCGGCAGGTGTTTGTGGAAGCGTTCCCCTTCTATAGAGAAATTTGGATGCGCTTTTGTAGTTTTCTTTTGGTGGGACCTATTTTTCCCTTTTTGTACTGTTGTTGCACTCTGGTTGGGGTAGTTGTATGCATGCATTTTACTTTTCAGTTTTACTTATCTCTGCACTGTTTCATGAAGATGTTTGTGGGTGCATGTGTACAGGTACCTTGGGATAATGTCTCCCATGTGTGTGATAGCCTACTCGGCGCAAGACTTTATCCCCTAGCCTATTGGAGGCGGGCTTGGGGTGTCGCTGCTCGAGCCCCATTAGGTCGGGTCGTGATAGAGTGGTATGAGAGGAGGTTCCACCTTTGGGATCTCAGAGCATAGATGGTCTAGCTGTGAGTTTGGATTGGGTTGCATAGAGGAAGTGTTAAGATGTTTTGAGTTTGGATTTCAGGCCATGGAATCTAGTGTTGGTGCGACGACTGACGTATCCATACAACATGACTCTGATAACCTGCCTTTCAACTTGGTACATTCGTACACTGGTCGTAGGGGAAAATGGTACATGCATCATAAAGGACTGGGTTTTGGGTTTTTCCTTGTCCTTATTGAGTCAGCTCTCTAGATATACTCTTTGAATATGGTGCGTCTTGAATATATTTCAGGATGCCTCCACGACGAAAACCAACGAGGGTTCTGCAACAAGATTGTGGTGACGATCCGCCCCATGTAGAGACTGTGGACCAGGGTGCAAATGCTGAGGCTGGACCTCTAGGTGGTCCGCCAGTTGAGCCACCACCTATCAAGCAGCTGGTTGTGCCGACAGTGCAGGACGAGGCTTTGTGCAGGCTAAGTGCGCTGCACGAGTTCCAGAGGTAGTGACCTCTGATGTTCCGGGGTGATTCAGACCCTCAGGAAGCTGATGACTGGCTCGAAGTAGTCACCCACGTTTTCTGCCTAGTGAGGAAACCTCAAGATCAGATGGTGGTCCTAGCGGAGAGCCTTCTGCATGGTTCATCTGGGCGATGGTGGAGCCTAGTGACGTAGTCCCATGATGCGGAGATGATCATGTGGGCAGAGTTTGAGTAGCTCTTCAGGGAGGAGTTCTATCCTGTGACGCTGAGGTCAGTGTGGATTCAAGATCTTCTGCAGCTTCGACAGGAGGGCATGACTGTGTCGGAGTACTCAGTGAGGTTTACAGACCTGTCGCGCTACTCCCTGGATATGGTTTGAGACCCATTCTTTAGGGCTTGGAACTTTGAACAGGGCCTATGCCGAGGCATCCGAGAAGATGTGGTTTCCTTGTTCATGCCCACCTGTGCTAGAGTGCTGGAGCGAGTGTTGGTGGTAAAGAGCTTTCTGGCTGAGCATATCCTGATTGTTAGTGTTGGGCACATGAGAGTTGATACTGCATTAGTCGGATCGGCATCTGGTAGCCGAGGATAGACTCAGGGGCCTAGACGTGGCGGACGTTTCAAGAGGCGACCCCAGGATGGAGGATCTGAGGCTCAGGGATCACAGGGCTCACAAGCTTGTTTTGGTTAGCCACAGGAGATTCGATGTTACGCTTACGATAGCCGGGGACATCATGCTAGGGATTTTCCAACCCGATGTACTGCTGAGAGGGAGTCGGTCGATGGACCGCCTTGGCATAGGCAGCATCTCGAGCAAGGAGATTCGTAGGGCGGCAGACGTAGCGGCGGAGCAGGTGCATCAGGAGGAGGTGGTAGGCGGTACCAGTTTCCACCACCCCCACCCCCAGGTGGTCCACGCCAAGAATATGGAGCTGGGGGAAGAGAGCGAGGTCAGCTGCATGCCCTAGAGGATGTTGACCCAGAGGCTCCGCGGATGGATAGAGGTATGCCTTGTGTTCTTTCTACTTACTATAGTAGTTTGATAGACATTGTTTAGAGGTACTTTCCTTTCCGTTTCTTGATCGAGTTTTGTTCAGGGCGTTGGTAAGACCCTGTGTGGGTAGTGTTCGGCGTTCTTCGAATGTGTGAGGAAGAGGGATCCTTCCCACACTGAGACACGTTTTTGTGACGCGATCAAAACCGTGCGGGCGAGTTAGTGCTGCCCAAAGCGGATAGTATTGAGGTTTGGTAGATGAGTCCCTTTGACTTATGTGTTTGGGAATGGGTGTTTGTTGGTGAACTCGCTAGTGTGGGAGACACAGTTGATAGTCCAGTCGCCTTCCTTATGCTTATGGCCTTTTGGGGATGAAAATTTATAAGGGGGGAGGATGTAGCGACTCGGGTTTTGGCCCTCTCAAACTTTGGAATATTTCTATGAATAATTCAGAGCTAGGCGCCAAGACGACGTGCAATTCTGAGGCCCAGTGTGCCTGGAATTAATTTTATAAAAATATGAAGTATTTTTTTTACTATGCATGTGGATAGGGTGTGATATCTCATAAACGGTATCTCAGAACTGGAATCCGAGGGCATGGTTTCATTTGGAACGCACCTTTTACCCTAAGCGAGGTGTAAACTTTGCAGGCGCGGACCTGCTCTGGAAAACACCACGAGGGGCGTTCTTGTAAATAAGTGGAAATTTTAATTGTGAGCGTCAACTCAAATAACTTCTGAACAAATCCTTAGATCGTAATTCTGAGACCATGGTTGAGTTCAGAACATCGTGTTTACCCTAGAGGTGGCCTTAACTTTATCCGCATCGGGCGCGGAGTCGGGGTCGTTGCTTTAACTGAAGGTTTTTAAATAAAAAAAGAAAAAAAATCTATCTCCTCCCCCTCCCACCTCCTACGCACAGCAGACGATGAACTCCCCACCTCCCTACCTCCATTCTTCGCCGATTCGAGTCGAAATCGTCTGTTTTCTGCACCGATCGTCAGTGGATCGAGCTTCAGGGTGTCCCTGGCGTCGATCTGCACCCGAAGCTTTGGCATTTCGCCCGTGAGGTAGGTGGTTTGAGTTTTATTACACCGATCCCATTTTTGCTAAGAATTGCTCTGTTTTGTGATTGTAGCAGGGATGTTCGATTCCTGAGGTTCACGCAGGAGCTTGCGAATCATAAAATGAACTACCGGGGTGCCCCCTGCGGTCCGCTGAATATCAGCAGGCGGACCCGCGGCAGCCTACGGCGGTCCACGGAGGCCGGCCGCCCGGAGCGGTGGCGCGCCGACCCTGATTTCGGAGCGCGGTGGCACTTGGCGCTGCACAGCGGAAGGCTACCGGCCAGGGCGGGCCGGCGGCGGCGGGCCGTTCCGGCCCCTTTTTGTTACACGAGGGTTTATAAACCCCCGTTTCTTGCAATCCGGGAGTCAGATTCGCGTGCCAGCTGCGGCGACGCGACCCTGGGGATGAGGAAAACTCTCCGGTGTGGGTTTGAGGGTTTAAAGGTTCGGGATCGTGGCTCGGGAGTTAGAAATGTCATATAAAATAATAATATATTATTATTTTACGACTTCAGGCCGTTGTAACTTCTACCCGGAGCGTCCGAATGACGTGCTGCTAGTGGCGTTGCACCAGGAGTCTGATTTTGGTGGATGAATAGTTGATCCTATGTGTTTTTCCAAGAGGATCACAACAGTGCAATCTATTCGATGAGTTTTGAGATCGAGGTGTGGGTCCTGCCCGAGATGGCTTCGGTGAATAGTACCTTTTTCACCGGATGTCCGTTTCGGACAAACGTGTAGTCGATTCTGTGTGTTTTTTCGAGGGGATCACCATGGTATGATCTGCTTGAGGAGTTTTGTTATTGTTTTGTGGGCCCCGTACAGGCAAGCTATGGTGAATAGTGCCTTTTTCACCGGTTGTCTATTTTGGGTGAGTAAACAGCCTATCCTGGGTGTTTTTCCGCGTGGATCACGATGGTGGCCTCGGTATCAGCCTAGGAGGTGCACATTGTGGCATTGTGGGGGGTTTCTTGGGTTAGTGACATTTGGACTAGCAGTGGCTGAGGGTACTCCCTTGGTTCATTTCTACGAGGGTTCACGCGACATCACAACCAAAGTATAGGCTTCTGATCCTCTCGATGATATGTGTAATCTTTTAGAGTTGTGGAATCCCTCCAGTGGGCTTAGATCAGAACCCTCTAGCATCATTTCCCTAGATCGGGTTCTTGGTATCGCTGTGACCGCATATCCACAGGCGGTGATCCCTTATCTAGCAGGTTAAATCCGTAGGGTTTGTGGAATCATCGGGAATATGATCCCCTATGTAGTGGTCCGTGTTTAGTAGGGTTGTGGAATCATCGGGTATACGATCCCCTACCCAGCATGATGTGTATAGTAGGGTTGCGGTATCGTTGGTTATACGATCCCCTACTTAGCGCGTGGTTTTGATAGGGTTGCGACATCGTCTGTTTGATCCCCTACGACGCAAGATGTACCAGATAGGGTTATGGTATCGTCATGAAAACCTTTACGCGGGTGACGATCCTCTATCTGGGTGACGTGTTTCTGTCTAAAACCAGATCGGGTTGTGGTATCCCCCAGTGGATCATGGGAGTGATCCCCTATATGTGAGATCTACGAATTCCAAATCGGGTCATGGTATACCCTAGCGGACCCTGGGAGTGATCCCCTATCTGTGAGATCTTCGTATACTGGTGTGGGTTCTGGTATCCCCTAGCATACCCTAGGAGTGATCCCCTATCTGAGGAGTTTATTGTTCTAGCTGTTTCAGCGAGGTTTCCTCAGTGACGGTACCCGACGAGCATGATCTCACGGGTGAGCGTCTGAGTTGTTTGTTTGAGACCCAATGGAGTGTATCTCTTGGATGAGTGTCATCTGGGATGGCAGGGATCAGGGAACGTGTTCTCCTGGTTGTGGATAGTTGATGGTGAAGAGGTCAGTACCTCAGGTGGCTTGTTGCGTGAGCTGAGTAAATCTGGATTGTTCAAGGTGTATGTATGGGCATACACCTGAGTTGAGCTGACTAGTTGTGTTTAGCCAAGGATGGTCACGAGATGGAGTTTCTATCTCATCTGGGTTCCCTCTAGATAGGATGTGTGGACTGTTGCCTTTCAGTTTCTCTCTTTTGTTTTTGGGTTTTTGGGGTTCCTACTAAGTATGTTTATACTCACCCTTGCACGGGCTTTGCCTGCACATGTTTGTGTCTCGTGCAGACCACATGACTTTCAACGGAGTCCCAGGAGGACCTGGAGCAGGAAGAGATGTGTGAGCGAGGCTGACCGGGGTGTTTACCGGTGCAGTGTTGAGGGAGATTTCTGGCAGGTGTTTGTGGCAGTGTTCCCCTTCTTCAGAGCAGGTTGGACGCGCTTTTTTAGTTTTCTTTTGCTGGGCCCTGTTTTTACCTTTTTGTACTACTGTTGCACTCTGGTTGGGATAGTTTTATGCATGCATTTATTTGTCTCTTCACAGTTTCATGGAGATGTTTGTGGGTTCGTGTGTACAGGTACCTTGGGCTAATGCCTCCCCTGTGTGTGATAGCCGACTCGACACTAGACTCCAGCCCCTGGCCTATTGTAGGTGAGATTGGGGTGTCGAGGCTCGAGCCCCATTTGGTCGGGTCATGACAGAGTGGTATCAGAGGAGGTTCCACCTTTGGGATCTCAGAGCGTAGCCAGTCTAGCTGTGAGTTTGGTTTGGGTTGCATAGTGGCAGTGTTAAGATGTTTCAGGTTCAGCTTTTAGGCCATGGAATCTAGTGTTGGTGTGGTGGCCAACGTATCCATACACCAGGACTCTGATAACCAGATTTTCGACTCCGGACAATCATACACTGGTCGTAGGGGAAAAATGGTACATGCATCATATAGGACTGTGTTTTGGGTTTTTCCTTGTCCTTCTTGAGTCAGCTATCCAGATATACTATTTTACTATGGTGCGTCTTGAATATATTTCAGGATGCCTCCACAACGATAACCAGCGAGGGTTCCACAACAGGATTGTGGTGACGATCTGCCCCGTGTAGAGGCTGTGGACCAGGGCGCAGGTTCTGAGGCTGGACCTCCAGGTGGTCCTCCAGTTGAGCCACCACCTTTCGAGCAGCTGGTTGTGCCGACAGTTCAGGATGAGGTTGCGTGCAGGCTGAGTGCGCTGCACGAGTTCCATAGGTAGTAACCTCTTAGGTTCTGGGGTGATCCAGACCCCAGGATTGGCTCGAAGCACTCACCTGCGTTTTCCACCTAGTGGGGACACCTCCAGATCAGATGGTGGTCCTAGTGGTGATCCTTCTGCATGGTTCGTCCGGGTGATGGTGGAGCTTAGTGAAGCAGTCCCATGATGAGGAGACGCTCACGTGGGCAGAGTTTGAGCGGCTCTTCAGGGAGGAGTTCTATCCCGTGACGCTGAGGTCAGTGCATATTCAAGAGCTTCTACAACTTCGGCAGGAGGGCATGACTATGTCGGAGTACTCAGAGAGGTTTACAGACCTGTCGCGCTACTCCTTGAATATTGTTTGAGACCCGTTCGTTATGGCTCAGACCTTCGAACAGGGCCTATGCAGAGACATCCAAGCAGGTGTGGTTTCCTTGTGCCTGCCCACATATGCTGGAGTGCTGGAGCGAGCATTGGTGGTGGAGAGCTTTCTGGACGCGCAGATCCCACATGTTAGTGCTGGGCACACGAGAGCTGAGACTGCGTCAGTCGGATCATCATCTGGTAGCCGACGACAGACTCAGGGTCCCGGACATGGCCGAAGCTTCAGGAGGCGACCCCAGGATGGAGGATCTGAGGCTCAAGGATCACAGGGCTCACATGCCAGTTTTGGTCAGCTGTAGGAGAGGTGGTGTTACGCTTGCGATGGTCGGGGACATCTTTCTAGGGATTGTTTGACTCGACGTGCTGCTGAGAGGGAGCTGGTCGATGGACCGCCTTGGCAGAGGCAACATCTCGAGCAAGGAGGTCCATAGAGCGGCGTACATGGAGGCGGAGCGGGTGCAGCAGGAGGAGGTGGTAGGCGGTACCAGTTTCCACCACCCCCACACCCAGGTGGTCCACGCCAAGCTTAGGGAGCTGGGGTACAAGGTCAAGGTCAGGTGCAAGCCCTAGAGGCTGTTGACCCAGAGGATATGTAGATGGATAGATGTATGCCTTGTGTCCTTTCTACTTACTGTAGTAGTTTGATATACACTGTTTATCAGTGCTTTCCTTTCCGTTTTTGCTCGAGTTTTGTTCAGAGCGTTGGTAAGACCCTATGTGGGGGTTGTTCGGCGTGCTTAGAATGCGTGAGGAAGAGGGATACTTCCCCCACCGAGACACGTTTTTGTGACGTGATCAAAACCGTGCGGGCGAGTCAGTGCCACCCAAAGCGGATAGTGTTGAGGTGCGGTGGATGAGTCCCTCTGACTTATGTGTTCGGGCATGGGTGTTTGTTGGAAAACTCACTGGTGTGGGAGACCCAGTTGAGAGTCTAGTAACCTTCCTTGTGCTTTTGGATTTTTGGGGATGAAAAGTTCTAAGGGGGTAGGATGTAGTGACTCGGGTTTTTGCCATGTCAGACTTTGGAATATTTCTAAGAATAATTCCAAAGCTAGGTGCGAAGACGGTGTGCGATTCCGAGGCCTAGTGTGCCCGGAATTAATTTTACAAAAATATTAAGTATTTTTATACTATTCACGTGGTGGGGGTGTGATATCTTCTAAAAGGTAGCTCGAAACGGGAATCTGAGGGCATGATTGCGTCTGGAACGTGCCGTTTACCCTAAGCGAGGTGTAAACTTTTTGGGCGCGGGCTTGCTGTGGAAAACACCACCAGGGGCATTTTCATAAATAAGTGGAAAGTTTAATTGTGAGAATCATCTCGATTAACTTCTGAACGGAGCCTCATATCGTAATTCTGAGACTGCGGTTGAGTTCAGAACGCTGTGTTTACCCTAGGGGAGGCCTTAACTTTGTCCGCATCGGGCGTAGAGTCGGGGGCGTTGCTTTAACCGAAGGTTTTTTAATAAAAAAAAGAAAAAAAATCCATCTCCTCCCCCTCCCACCTCCTACGTGCAGCGGATGATGAACTCCCCTCCTCCCTACCTCCGTTCTTCACTGATTCAAGACGAAATCCTCCGTTTTCTGTGCCGATCGTCAGTGGATCGAGCTTCAGGGCGTCGCCGACATCGATCTGCACACGAAGCTTCAGCATTTCACCCACGATGTAGGAGGTTTAGGTTCTATTCCCCCGATCCCATTTTTGCTACGAATTGCTCCGTTTTTTTTGTCGTAGTAGGGAAGTTCAGGTCCTGAGGGTTGAGCAGGAGCTTGTGAATCATAAAATGGACCACCAGGGTTCCCCCGACAGTCTGCAGAAGATCCGCCGGCGTGACTCCAGCGCGGTGGCCGGCTGCCCATGGCAGCAGTGCGCTAGCCCAGCTGCCGGAGCGCGTCGGTGTTGGGCACCGTGCGGCGGAGGGTCACCGACCAAGGCGGGCCGGTCCGACCCCTTTTTGTTACACATGGGGTTTTTAAACCCCCATTTATTACAATCTGGGAGTCGGATTCGCATGCCGTCCGCGGAAAAGTGACCCTAGGGACAAGGCAAACCCTCCAGTGTGGGTTAAAGGGTTTAAAGGTTCGGGATCGTGGCTTGGGAGTTAGAAATGTCATATAAAATAATAATATTTTATTATTTTATGACCTCGGGCCGTTGTAACTTCTACCAGGAGCGTCCGAATGACATTCTGTCAGTGGCGTTGAGACCTTGATGGTACGACAGAATTTATGAGATGGTTTCCAGGTGTTGGGACTGAGAACGGGGTGTGGGACCCACGAGGCTGAGTTTTGGCGTTTGCGGAGAAACACATATTTTGCACCAAGAGTCTGATTTTGGTGGATGAATAGTCGATACTGTGTGTTTTTTCAAGAGGATCGCAATGGTGCGATCCGTTCGATGAGTTTCAGGATCGAGGTGTGGGCCCAACATGAGTTGGCTTTGGTGAATAGTACCTTTTTCACTGGGTGTCCGATTCAGGCGAATGAATAGTCAATTCCGTGTGTTTTTCCAAGGGGATCGCCATGGTATGATCTTCTTGAAGAGTTTTGGGTTTATTGTGTGGGCCCCGCGTGGGATAGCTACGGAGAATAATTCCTTTTTCACCGATTGTTCGTTTTGGGTGAGTAAAAAACCTATCCTGCGTGTTTTTCTTCATGGATCGCGATGGTGGCCTCGGTATCGGCCTAAGAGGTGTGTAGTGTGGCATTGTGGCGGGTCGCTCGGGTTAGCGACGTTTGGACCAGCAGTGGTTGAGGGTACTCCCTTGGTTTGTTCCTATGAGGGTTCACGCAACATCACAACCCTAGTATAGGCTTGTGATCCTCTCGATGGGATGTTTAATCTATTAGAGTTGTGGCATCCCTCTAGTGGGCCCGGAGCGGGATCCTCTAGCATTGTTTCCCTAGATCGGGTTCATGGTATCGTTATGACCACTTATCCCTGAGCGGCGATCCTCTATCTAGCATGTTAACTACGTAGGGTTTGTGGCATCATCGGGAATATGATCCCCAATGTAGTGGGCCATGTTCAGTAGGGTTATGGAATTATTGGGTATACGATCCCCTACTCAACATGAGGTGTATAGTAGGGTTTCAGTATCGTTGGTTATACAAGCCCCTACATAGCGCGTGGTTTCGGTAGGGTTGCGGCATCATCGTTTCAATACGCTACGACGCGAGATGTACCAAATAGGGTTCCGGTATTTTCATGACCACCTTTACATGGGAGACGATCCTCTATCTCAGTGAAATTTTTCTGTCGAACGCCAGATCGGGTTGTGGTATCCCCCAGTGGATCCTGGAGTGATCCCATATCCGTGAGATCTACGAAATCCAGATCGGGTCGTGGTATCCCCTAGTGGACCCTGGGAGTGATCCCCTATCTGTGAGATCTTCGTATACCAGTGTGGGTTCTGGTATCCCCTAGCGGACCCTAGGAGCGATCCCCTATCTAAGGAGTTTGTTGTTCTTGCTGTTTCAGCGAGGTTTCCTCAGTGACGGTCCCCAACGAGCGTGATCTCGTGGGTGAGCGTTTGAGTTGTTTGTGTGAGACCCGATGGAGTGTATCTCTTAGACGAGTGTCATCTGGGATAACAGTGATCGTGGAGTGTGTTCTCCTGGTTGCGGACTGCTGATGCTGATGAGGTTGGCACCTCATGTGGCTTGTTGCGTGAGCTGAGTAAATATGGACTGTTCAAGGTTTGTGTATGGGCATACACCTGAGTTGAGATGACTAGTTGTGTTTATATGAGGATGGTCATGAGATGGAGTTTCTATCTCCTCTGGGTTCCCTCCGGCGGGGATGATCAGACTATTACCTTTCAATTTATCTGTTTTGTTTTGGGTTTTTGGGGTGCCTACTGAGTATATTTATACTCACCCCTGCACGGGCTTTGCCCGCACATGTTTGTATCTTGTGTAGACAACAGCCCTTTCAACGGAGTCCCAGGAGGACCCGGAGCAGGCGGAGCTGAGTGAGCGAGGCTGGCCGGGGTGTTTACCAGTGCGATGTCGAGGGAGATTTCTGGCGGGTGTTTGTGGCAGTGTTCCCCTTCTTCAGAGAAGGTTGGATGTTCTTTTGTAGTTTTCTTTTGGTGGGACCTGTTTTGCCTTTTTTGTACTGCTTCTGCACTCTGGTTGGGATAGTTTTATGCATGCATTTTACTTATCAGTTTTACTTGACTCTGCATTGTTGCATGGAGATGTTTGTGGGTGCGTGTGTACAGGTACCTTGGGATAATTCCTCCCATGTGTGTTATAGCCTACTCGGTGCTAGTCGCCACCCCCTAGCCTATTGAAGGCGGGCTTGGGGTGTCACGGCTCGGGCCCCGTTGGGTCGGGTCGTGAAAGTGTGCTAACCATGCACCCTACAAAATCACTCCCAAACTTATAAAACAATCCATAATTTCCCTAAGATAACCTAAAATAGTTTATAACATAAAAAATATAAAAAATATTAAAATACTTCAAACTAAGTGTGTTACAACATTTTATATCAAAATTCATGTCATTGAATCAAAAATTGAGAAAACATGATTGGATAGTTTTGATACTCTATGAAAATGATAGTTGATTCATTTATGAATTTGAAGAATTAACTATATATCATTCCAACATGCAGTGTGGCTAGTATGATTGAAATCATGTGTTTTTAGTTTAAAACTAATATTTTAGTTTAGAACTCACATCAAAAACTCAAAACTAGAAAATTATCTCAAATCATCATGATATATTAGGATATCATCAATGATTCAATTTTGAAATATAGTAATTAACTACATGACAAACCAACATGATATGTGTCCTATATGACTTAAAGTGCATGTTTTAGTTTAAAAGTGACGTTTTATTTCAAAATACACATTATATACGCAAAATTGAGAAAAAAACACTCTGATTTTTATAAAAATTTAGGAAAATTAATTTTTATTCATTTTTAATGTGTAGAAATTAAACTTACAGCATTACCACATGTGGTGTTCCTGATATCACTAAAATTATTTTTTTGTAGTTTAGAAGTGACATTTTACTTCAAAACAAGCACAAAAAACTAAAAAATAAAAAATACAAATTGATTATATTGATACTTTATGAAGATTTTTAATGATTCCTTTTTTACTTGTAGGAATTAACCTCACATAATTCCAAAATTAATTATTTACAATATAATATAAAGTGCATGTTTGTAGTTTAAAAGTGATATTTTATTTCAAAACACACTTCACATAATCGAAGCTGAACAAATTATATTGTAATGTTATGATAATTTAGTAAAATGATCCATATTTTTATTGTGATGTGTAGAAATTAATTTCATTCCAATTCAACATGTGGTGTAGCTGATATGATTAAAAGTGGATGTTTTAAATTTAAATTGAAATTTCAGTTCAGAACATGAATAAGATACTAAAAATTGAGAAAAAATTCTTAGATTGTCATGATACATTAAAAAAATGATTTAGGATTTTTTGTGGCATATATAAATTAACAAAATGTAAAATTAATATGTGGTGTGGTTGGTATGACTAAAAGTGTACGTTTTTAGTTTAAAAGTGATATATTATTTCAAAACACACATCACATACTCAAAACCAAGAAACAATTCTCAGATTAGTGTGATACATTTGGGAAATAATTGACGATTCACTTGTGACATGTAAGAATCAACTGCATATCAATATTATATGCGGTTTGTCTTATATGACTGAAAGTGTGTGGTTTTTATTTGAAAGTAACATTTTAGTTCAAAATATGCATCACATGCCCAAAAAAACAAAAACATATAATGATCATTGTGAAACTTTGTAAAATTATTGATTATTTGTTTTTGATGTAAATGAATTAACTACACATCATTCTGATATGTGGTGTGGTTGGTATGACTGAAAGTAACAATTTTTCTATTTGAAATTGAAAATTTTGTTCAAAACACACATCACATACACAAAAATAAGAAAACATAATCATATTATCTTGATACTTTAGGAAAGTGATTGATATTTAATTTTTGATGTATAATAATTAACTAAAATTCATTTTAAAACATAGTGTGTATGATTTAAAACATGTGTTTTCAATTTAAAAGTGACATTTTAGTTCAAAAACATGCATCACATAGAAAAAAACAAGAAAACCTGCTCATATTTTCATTATGATTTAGTAAGATGAGCATTTATTATTTAAATACATGTAGTAATTAATTGAACATTAATTTTACACAAGATGAATACTTTTATGATTGGAAACAATCTTTTTCAATTTAAAAGTGATATTTTAGTTCAAAATGTGCATCACATAGTCAAAATTGATCAGAAGTACTATCCTAATAATTTCAAAAAATGACCTGTTATTCATTTCTAACATATAGGAATTAACCTTGCATAAATCTAACACAAAGTGTGTCTAGTATGGATGAAAGTGTATGTTTTCAATTTAAAAGTTATATTTTAGTTCAAAAACATTTGTTACATAGTTAAATGTTCACAAATGATCTTGATTAATTGCATCTTTTTAAATAAATGATAAATGATTAATTTTTTTTAGGAATTAACTACACATAATTCTAATATGTTATGCAACTTATATGACTGAAAGTGCATGTTTTCAGTTTAAAAGTAAACTTTTAGTTAAAAATGAAAGTTAATGAGTCCAAAAAAAGTAAACAAACTCAAATTGTATTGATAATTTATAAAAATGATATATGATTTATTTTTGACATGTATGAATCAACTTAATTTCATTTTGGCACACACTGGCACTGTTATGACTAAAAGTGTTCATTTTTAGTTTAAAGGCAACATTTTAATTCAAAACATTAGTCACAAACTCAAAATCAAGAAAACATTCTTTGATTTTCAAGAAAATTTAGGAAAATTATCCATGAATCATTTTTTACGTGTACAAATTGATATCATGTAATTATGACATGAAATGTGTCTGGTATGATTAAATGTGCATGTTTTTAGTTTAAAAGAGATATTTTAATTCAAAATGCACATCATAAACTCAAAAACAAGAAAATGAGATCATATTTTCTTGATCATTTTGTAAAAATATCATTGATTTTATTGATGTATATGAATTAATCATACATAATTCCAACATATAGTGTAGCCAATATGGCTAAAAGCATGTGTTTTTATTTTAAAAGTTTCATTTTAGATAAAAATACATTTCAAATACTAAAAAACATAAAAAAACTCTTAATTTTGGGATACTTTAATACAATGATCGATTATTCAATGTTAACATATAAAAATTAACCACATATCATTCTATCATGTGGTGTGGCTGGTATGACTGAAATATGTTTTTTTAGATTAAAAGTGAATTTTTAGTTCAAAAGGTGAATTTATATTATCCTCTTTTATTTATATTTTATTTATACATTATTGTATCATTTATTTATTTATATTTTATATAGTATTAATAAAAAAAGAATTGATTTTTATTACAAGTACACTATTCTTTTCTATGGGCTTGGGTTGATTCATGGAGAGGTTGGTCTCCTATGAGTTGGATAATTTTTTTAGTTGGTCAAAAATAGTAAATTTTTGTGATAAATTAAATGATTTGTTTCTAAGGACTGATTAACACTAAATCTAAGAACTACAGGTAATTAGAAACCATGTTCCCAATATATACCATGCATGAAACCTGAAACCTTGTATAAGTAAAATGAATAACATGGTGTGTACCATAAATCATAAATACCTATTATACCACCTCCATTCAATATGTTTGATGAAGATCCATTATATTCAACCATAGGGCTCCCTACTCAATGATTTATCCACAGGATTAACTGAATCACCTAATTTTGGGTGGAATTCTTTTCGTTTCTCAAAACATGTTAGTGCCTCTTGATGGACAAGAGAAAAAGAAAAATAGAGATTCAAATGGGAGAATCAACTATAGGAAAGAACAAGGCTTATATGACCTTTCAAAGTCACTTGTTGATTACCTCCTTTTATACCCCACTGGTACACTCCTAAGCTATTCGTGCATTCACTCATAGGTTTCAGAATGTATGATAAAATTACTTTGGTTATAGTTATTATAACCCTAACCACCCATATTCTCCCTTGTGTTTCATTTTATAAAACCCAACTAATAATTATAGAAAACATGGAATAATACTTGAATGAAAATGCTTATCATTCAAATACTAATCAAAATTTTATGGTGTTATTAGAATAATAAAATGATGTTATTAGAAACACATAATATGAATCCTCATGACCAATAATATAGTCAGGTCAAACTTCACAATTGGCCTAGGAAGTGTAAAACATACCATTTTGAAAAAGTATATCATTCCCTAGTATATACCCATATCATACCATATGAAATAAATGTTTTAGGTAATAGATTCTTCAATATTCAACATCAACCAAAGCCTCATAGACTTTGTGTCATTTCACCTTATGTTTTATCATATTCAATAACTTGTGAAATCATATCAAAAACATATTTTTTATATTTGAATTTTTTTTGGAAAGATATCATCCACTTCACCTTGTATCATATCATATGAAATAACTTGTGGATACACATCCCAAAATCCTTTTGGATGACTCTAAAATAATTTTATAATAAATATCTAATTAAAACTCAATCTATATTTAGTAAACCATAACATGTGACCCCATAGGACTTTATAGCATTGAAAAAAATAATAATACTATAATTCATAAATTTAATCAAAGAGTGGCCTCTATTAAAGCACAATTGCTACTCAATCAACGAAGGGATCTGGTGAAATCTCTATCAAACACATGTGTCACTGTACTTGTTTGCACCACATGATTTATATGATAGAATAAATTTTTATATGATCCATTTTTCTAAGACATCGAGTAACCATATGACATAGAGTATTTCAATCCTATATAGATACACATAAATTCAAGAATCTCCATGAATAGACTAACAAGGTTGATGAATACATCCAATGTAATTAAACATTATGGATGATCATATCACACACCCCTCACTATATACATAATATTACCACATGTTTTATCTAGTTACGACTGTAGACTTCTTCAATCTATCTTAATTGAGTTCCCAAATTTCATACTCATCATATGAGAGGAAAAATCCCATAATGGCTATGATTCAACATATGACATGATCAACCATATACTGAACCTCCTGTAATTAGATAATCCTCAGGGTTTGCGTAATAATGGTATAAATGTATGAAGGTTCTAATGTTAGGTATCTATCCAACCTTAGGTATGTTAAAATCAAAATATAATCTTTGAAACCCTATTATATGAAAGTCTTAGTGTATGTTTGTGAGATTTATTGTTCATACAAGTGTTTAAAATTAAAAAGGAATTTGAATTTTTGAGTTACCATAGGGGTAATATTTTAAATTGTTGATCAAAATTAAATTTTGATGCTTGAAACCCCTTAAAAGTGGTGTTTTTGAATTAGTAACCGGATTAGAGGGTAATCAGGAGGTTTAGGTGATCATAATAGGAAGTCTATAGATAGATGGGTTACCTCTATAGCAACTATTCAGCCGATTCTAGGCCACCAACGCACCAGTGGTATGGACTGTGGCCTTATTCCAATGCTTGGCTCACGGGATAGCCGATAGCTCAACATCAACTAACTAGTGAGCCACTAACTAGCCAATGGGCCCATACCAAATAGCCTGTGGGGGTTTTAAAGGGGGGGGGGATTTACCTTTGTCTCAGGTTTTTAAGTGGTATCCATACTTCCTCTCATTTGTTCACACATAGGGGATTACCCTCTCTCCTATTTATATCATTTTGTTCTCCTTTAAAGGGGATGATTTTTATGGAATTATGATAATAATTAGAGTCAATTTATTCCACTCTCTTCTCATCATTGGATATCTCTACTCCTCTCTATCTCTGATTTTTTTTCTTATGTTAGGTATTGATGGGAATTTTATTATAATATGGTGAAATCAACCCTTTTTGTGGTGATTTTTTTCTACCTAGCAAGGAGATGTCATGTAGTGATGTTCACCTACCACCATTCATTAATTCTTTGAAGGTACATTGTTCCATAATTTTTATGGGTTTTAATTTAAATTAAATTAATCTAGAGATGTATATGGTGGTATGTTTTTGGTTTTTGGATTATTGTAGGTGGTAAGTATTCTTAGGGTTCTTGAAACCTTGTTTCTCGAAGAATCAATGATAGTTGGATGCTTGAAGATTTAATCAGCAACATTCCTAGTTTAAATTAAATCACTTAATTAATTATAAATGCTATTATTAAATTATTGGATATGTTTTGTGTGATTTAGGGCCTCACATGGGTTGTAAGTGGCCGCGTGAGCTGGCATGATCTTGATTGATCCATAGAAAGCCTAAATGGAACAACTGACTTGGAGAATTAAATTGGAAGGATTCTAAACAATGTAGGTGGTCCTTGGTAATTACTTGATGGTTTTATGATTTTGTTTTATGGTGCATGTGGAATGTATCCTCACAATTGAGGGTGTAGTCTTTTCATAATTAAATAAGTTTTCCATTTTAAAATATAATAATTTATAAATTTAAAACGAAAGCCTTGGATCGAGTTAAGTGACAAGGTCATTGGGGGACCTAATTCCATAACTGATGTATCCACCACTGATAGATGATACCTTTATTATAAAATATTCATTGATTCACTTGAAACCCCTTGTGGGGTGTAACATGTGTAAACTAAGACGTACGAACATAGTGTACCTAAATTAGGAGCCCTTGACCCCATCCTCTAGAGGTGTTTATTGACTTGGGATGTTTGACGTAATGGTTTTCCATGGTTGAACCTTGATGTTCATTATAGCCCTTATATTTATTAATATGATCATAGTTTGAGTGATCTTTTCACCCTCTCTCATTTTTTAGTTATTCTAGGCAGGAATACCTTGGGATGGTTGGTGAAGGGTCGAGTGTTTGGTCCAACCTAGAGTGACCTTGGGAGTTGATATGGGCCTTGATCCATATCTATAGATCATTTACATTAAGAATCTAGATTTTGCGATATATAAGGATATGTTGGAAGTAAAGTATTTATTAGGGTGGAATTAGGATTATGGACCCTGAGTAGGGTGTATTTTCTATGACGTGGCCGGAGGGGCCAAGTAGGGTTCCCATGTTATGTGGTGACCTAGAGATCCCTTGGTAGAGTGTATCTACTCTATTATTACTTAGAGGACCTGAGTAAGTTCCTAAAATATTATTTTACCCTGGGTGGGTGTGTGATACATAGGAAGATATGGTTATTGGTGTCCCCTTAGAACCCATACCTTTCATGTGATCTGATGGGTTATGGATAGTGCTGATAAGTTTAGGAATTCAACCAACCCTTTATTCCTTTTATTTTTATATTTTTTTGGTTAACTACCTATGAGGTGGTTATGAAATTATTATTATATGCATTAGAGGTGGTTATGATGTGATATAACATGAACCCTCATGGTTTTTGGGATATATATGGAAAACCCCCTAGGGTGGTTTCTTCTTGAAAAGGAAAACCCTCGTAATAGGGAGGTTAATGATACTGAAGAAAAATTATTGAGAAGGGAGGTTAGTGATACTATTGGTGGTCCTACCATAGATTTGTTTGTGAGATTAATTTGGTTCTAAGAAGTGGATAGATTCTAATATGTGATAGATTTTATGGATTTTGGATTATTTGGAGGGTGTGGACGAGTCTCCCTCACTACTTGGGCTCAGATTCTAGGAACCATTATATTCTGGGATATACCATTCCCTGGGTTATTCTACTGGGATAGAGTATTCCCCAGGTCATTATAATATATAATAGTGTGTGTTTATCCCTTGGTTCATTATCACTGTTTATCATGGTGAATGATCCCTGATTCATTTTTATAGTTGGCATGGTCATCGTGATGTTCTCCGAGACATTTTGTCACCAACTGAAGCATGTATGGTCGATCGAGGTCAAAGACCATAGGATCAAGAATGATTTATTTGTTTTATTTATTAGTCGTTATTGATTTATTCAGATTATGTTACATGAAAATATCACTACATTACCATAATTTATGGGAACACACTAGTGGATCCCTAACAAGTTATGTACTCACACCCTACATGGGCAGCGATTGCACTTGGGTACTCGAACAACCCTAAATTTTTGCAGGTTTAGGTTTGTCTAAGGACATGATTTGATCGAGAATGATATCTAAAACATGTATATGGAGATTGGGATAAGGTATGTATTGGTGATATAGTGGATCCTTTTTGTATTTTATTTTTTGATCATTATGTATATGTGATTGACCTAGTGGGTGATTAATTTTGTATGTTAAAATGATCAATCATGTCCTTTAAAACTGCATTTCATTTATTTATAGCATGTAAAATATATTTATTATTCTTGTGTACATTGATGTGTATGATTCTTTGATATTTTTTTAATATTTTGTACTCTTATATAGTATGTATAGTCTCCCCATTGCACCTCCTTAGACGCCCACTACTAGTCGATACCCTCTTTCATATGAGGAGGCATGCCCAATGTCACATAGAACCACTGGTTTGGTTATTATTCATAGTGAGATGATCCGAGATGTTAAAAATTTATATAAGAGGATGTGTTATTTTTTAATACTATTTGGGGTGTATTATCTAGGAGATATAGGAATGTGTAAGTGCCTATGATGGATATCAGACTAGTGTGTCATGAAACCAATAGAAATTCTAGGTTACTGAGGGATTGTGATTGATGTACTTGGATTTAAATGTTATATTTATTTGTTAATTCACCTCTTTCAAAGTGCATGATGTTTGACATCGATAATTTATTATTTCATTTTTTCCCTTGGACCATTGTAAAGTGGATAGTAATTGGATTTATCCTTTGGACATAAATGTAAAATGTGTCCCCATGCATCATATCAGGCATGTAGGATTAGCATGAAATCTAGGTATGCTAATGTGTGATTATGTTTCTATTGATAGGTTTAACTATTTAAAGCATTGATAACAGTTCATATGACATTTTACCGTAGAAGTTTTTGGTGTCATTCTACTTAGATAGACCACCCTGTAAATATATTTTCTTCTGATGGTAGGTCATGTGGGTCTACAGTGAGATGATTGATGGTGATGAAGATGGTGTGATACCTCTAGAAGGGGACATGAAATGACCCTATTAAGTTAGTAAGGCATATGGAACCTTAGTGTGAAACCCCAGGGTAGTTATTATTTGGTTTTCATTACCTAAAACGATACTAAAAAACTTTATAATTGAAGTTCCAAAGGATAAAAAAACTAACGGGGGGGGGGGGGGTTGAATCAGCTGTATACTTTTTATAAGTTTCAACACTTTAAGAAAGATAACCCCTGGAACCTTTTAAAGTTTATTAATATATAATATTTTAATAAATTATCTTGTATGAAAAATTATGAAATCATGTAAAGTATATGATATTTTAAAGGTCCAACCTCAGTGTGAGAACCTACATCCTTTACATTTCCACTCCCGTTGGTCTATAGAAATTTAATATTATGAATAAGTGAATACATATTGTTCTAACTCATGTTACTCACCTTCTATATTCCAATAGGAATTATTATACTAAATCCCATCAGTTTAAAATGTTTTATTACAGAAAATTAATCCAAAAAAAATAAATACATTGTTCAAACTGCTCCACAAATTCTCTATCTGGATCCTCAGTCCAATGTGGATGGGTCTAATTATCTCATTTTGATAGGGCTGGGTCTGATGGACTTAGTCTGATGAATTTAGTCTTATGGACTCAGTAAAATGAAACCATTCTCAATTAACATTACTAAAACTCCGCTAAAATGCTCAGTTTGATATTCATCAGTCTGGTTAACAAAACCTTCATATGTATAACCTTATAATGATTTCTTAGTATGGAAAGATAACTTTGACAATAATTCTGCAGTGATCCTCTTTTTTTGTTCATGTGAAAGGTTGAAAAGTATGAATGTACCATGCTTCTATTTTTAGGTATTCCATAAATAAAAATGAGGGAAATTGAAAACCTTTCCTTCTAACTCAATTTGAAAAACCTTCAAGACCGGATCATATTTTCATTTCATGTTTGACCACTTTACTATTCACAAGTCTTCTAGAACCTTCTTAAGTATTCTTAGTAATCAACCATCTTTAACTTAATAACTTTTATTTAGTATGATGGAACTTCCCTAGCCTAGTGTAGTGAAACTTCCTCAGATCATTACAAGGGAAATTCCTTATTTCCCTACTATGAAACTTCCTCAGCTCATTACCATGGAACTTATTTATGCAATCTTAAAACTTCATCAACATTATTCAGAAATTATTTTGACAATTTTCATGTCCAATACATATGGAGCCAATGTTCTATGCCCATTTTTCTAGTACCAATTCAATCTTATAAATTACTTTCAATAGTCTCCAATCATCAAAATATTTTATCATGAGACTATTTCAAGATTCATGGGAACTCCATGATCAGAAAATAATCTTATGACCTCTATAGGAAATTATTATCATTTCCCTTACTGGTATAACTTCCTTTATTTCCAACCAAAACCCAATACGGTTCACAACACCCATTCTCCCCCTTTTCTGCAAAAGGATTTTATCAAAAGAGTTACATTGAACTTATGATAATTGAGAATTAAAAACCAGTAAATCATCATCTAACATAAGGTTGGAAAGTAAATAACTTTCTAATTTCTCATTCCCTTGAAAATTAATTTCTAACCTCAACACCACTTTGAATTTTTTTCACACCTTCTCCTATCTTTCCATCAAACATCATGTCTGATTGATGTTGAACTTCATACTAATAGATCTGAAACCAATGGTGTGTCTGATCAGAAACATTAAAAATATATCATCAATTATGTTTCTAAAAACTTTAGTGTCTAGTTCAGCTCATTCTAATACATTTTATTTGGAAAAAAACTTTCAATACTTTTCTCCCATTTGTATTGGGGTTCAAACTTTCAACATCATTTTTTACTTTCTTATAGAAACTCATACTGATGAACTGGGTCCAATCTTGAAAAATAAAAATCATACTTTCACAAAAGGTTAGATTTCAACAAATAAAAAATAATTTACCCAAAAATTTCAAAAAGGATCTTCAATCCCCCCTTTGGATTTGTTGAAAAACTTTTTTAACAACTTTCTTAACACACCAAATTTCAACCACTCATACTTTTTCGCAAAACATATTTTTTAATTTTACCAAAATAAGAATTTCTAAAAAAATACTGTCCTGGAACCACCAAACTAGATAAAGTAATGTTTTTGAAGGAATTTAATCCCTTGGTGATAAGAAAATATTGCATCCATGTTATGATAAACCGCCTTTATTTTATCTTTTCCACTCACTTATCTTTTTCTCTACCACATTTTATGAAAACCACATCTTTATATTCATTTAAGAAAGAAAAGTTCTTCCCTTTTCATTAGAGTATAAATTTGTGCATACTATCTCCCCTTTTCAACATAATCCAAATCATGGTGGGGGTACTTCCTTATGTGTTTTAGGAAGTAATTGGAGGATTTTTAACATGAAGTTGTAGCCTTAATTCCAAAAATCTATCTTTTTACAGAGCTTCTGTGAATATATCAGTAATTTGATACTTTGTTGAGATATATTATAGAAAAACATATCCAATTAAAAATTTATATTTTATAAAGTGAAAATTTATATCAACTAGTTTTGATCTTGAGTGTTGGACATGTTTTTTTGAAATATTAATTGAACTCTGATTATTATAAAGAATCTTCAATGGTTTAGAAACTTCCACTTTAAAGTCTACTAACTAAAATTTCATTCCAAACTTTTGAGTACAAGCCTGAGTAGATTCAACATATTTTGATTCCTCTATGATCAATGTTACTAAACTTTTTTCTTACAATTTCAAATTACACAACATTCTCCCAAGAAAAATGTTCCTCTAGAAGTTGATTTTCTATCATTACAATCTCTAACCCAATCAGCATCGGTATAACCATGAAAGTTTATTACACAACTTATTTTGTATAAAATACCATATGAATTTGTTCCTTTGATATATCTCATAATTATATTTTCTACCAAAATATGTTAGTTTTTTCAGATTACGTTGATACCTGGAACACAAATTTACTGCATAAACAATATTAGGTGTTAGGGATGTGAGATAAAAAAGCTTCCTATCAGCTTTTGAAAAATTTCTAATTCACACTTTTTCTATATTTATATTTAATCATATTTATTCAAATTGAAACTGGAGTATAAAAATATTTGGAATCTTCCACACAAAACTTATTTAATTGTTACCTGACATACATTTCTTATGATAAAAAAATGAACTTTTCCTTTTTTTTGAACTTGTAATACCTGGATGAATGGTGAATATCCAAACATTGGAATTTCATAATTCTTATTCATTTCCTTAGTAAATTATTTATAAACTTTTTCTTAATCCTCAACAAAAATTATATCACCCACATAGACAATAACAATCAGTGTGATGGATTTGACTTCATTCACATACAAGTTACTATCATTCTTTCCTTTAGAAAAATTAAACATTCTCCAAAAACTATCATGTTTTGAATACTAGGAATTTGGGGATTATTTAAACCCATATAAATCTTATTCTTTTCATCTTAATCAATTAGAAACCCACAAAATTTCTCAATTTCAACTTATTATTCAATATCACCATTTTTAAAGTCTGACTTTATATCCATCAAATACAATTTGCAATTCTGGTGAGTAGGAACTACTAGAAACATTCTAATAGTTTCTAAACATTCAATGAGGGAAAAGGTTTCATCAAAATCCATATTTTATACCTTTTCATATCCTTTACAAACAATCCTTGATTTTTTTTTGAAACTTCCCCATGTTCATTTTACTTATTTCTAAAAACCCAATTTGTTCTGATAACATTTTTACCTTTTCAACATGGTAAAATTTCCTATGATTTATTTTTCTAAATTTTATAAAACTCTTCATTAATATAATACAACCATTTTTTGTGCTGAATAGATTTTTAAATTGATTCTGGTTCAAATTTTGAAATATGTGAAGTATGATTTTATAATATTAGCATTCTTTTATACTAAACTGGATCCTTCTGATTCCCAAGAATATTTTTGAACTCAACATGTTTTTTAAGGTAAGAAATTTTAGAGTTCCTCATCTATATTTACTTACCTCATCACACGCTTCACCTAAATATTGATAAGTCTCTTTTGAATCAGTATAATCTTCTTTATAATTATTCAAGTTGTCTTCCTCAACATTCTCAACAAATTGTTTTTAAGGAGTTTCGATTTTGAATAACTTTCACATCATATGAGTCCACTAACTTTTGTGAAATTTTGTTCTAACTCTTGTAACTTATTCCATTGGGTAAATAACCAATAATATCTCCTTCATCAACTTTCTCATCAAACTTTCCAAGATATAGATTTTTTATTATAAGTAAAAAAGTACATACAGAAACATTGAAGTATTTCAATGAATATTTTTTGATATACCACATTTCATAAGAATTCATGTTGGATCCAGGTCTCCAAAAAATATATTCTAAACATGTACAGTAGTACTAAAAAATTATCTCTAATATAAATTTGAAAGTTTTTATTCTCCTAACATGCATCTTCCCATTTCTTTTAAACTTCTATTATCCTATCAGATACTCCATTTTTTATGGGTTTTGTTAATCACTATATTGATGTTTGATTATATGATTTTTTAGATAAGTTTCAAAAGTATTTCATGTGAATTCAGTACCATTATCGATCATCAAATTATTTATATAAATCCCCAATTCTTTCTCAACATCACTTATACAGAATTTAAAATTTTCTATATCCTTTTACTTGTGTTTAATAAACAATATATTAGTCATTCGAGTGAAATCATAAATAAAAGTGATAATGTTAAAATCCCCTTTGGTTGATTGATGTCGCATCGACCCACATAAATCAGAATGATCTTATTAGTCATATTAAATTTATAAAAAGTTACACAAACATATTATTACATTATTTTCAATTTTGGAAAACTTCTTACAACATCAACTTTATAGGGTTTGTTCCTATTTTCTACCCATGGTGGCCAAGTATTCAGTAACACAACTTATTTTCATCTTCAACACATATGTAATACAAGTTTTTAAATGTTCCTATTTAGAAGAGTTTACCATATATAATTTATCATTTTGTAATAACTTATATATATTTTACACTTTTGATAACATAAGAATATTTTCTAAATCTCACTTCTTTTCCATCATCAAAATGTTGACTTACACTAAGTAAGTTATGTTTTAGTAAATGGGAAAAAAACTATCTTAGGTTTCAAGTTTTCAAATTCAATCATAGCCATTCCGATTCCTCTATTTTTTAGTGAACTATCATTAACAATGATAACAACACCACCATCATTATTTTCAACATGTTTCAAGATTTTGAAATTTCATATCATGTCTAAATAACGACCACTATCAAGCATCCATGGTTTTTTATTTCAACTTGATTTCAAGATAGTCTCCACAACAAATGCTCTTTCTTCAAATTTCTTCTTTCTTGATTAATTTTATTTTATTGCATACAAAACTTGTCCTAGAAGAGTAATAATACATTCTTCATCAAAATGAATAGGTTGATCCCATCTTTCACAAAATTCCTTTGGAAATCAAAATTATTTTTCATTAGAATGTTTATAACATCTTGAAATTTCACCTTTTAAACTTTCATTATGTTTGGAAAGTTACTCATTTTACTTTTGTTATTTCTTCCACTCTATTCAAAACTTATTATGGTAGAAGATAAGTAATTCTATAAATTATAATCCCTTTTCCCATAGATTCCACATCAACAAAAATAACCTTCAAATCTTGATTTTCTATTAATGTAATATCTTTCTATATATAATCTTTATTGAGGTTTATAACTTCTTTATACTCTAACATACTATGGTCATGAACCATATTTCCTATAGAATGTATTTTTATATTTTTTAGATGTGATAGGTTTCTCACATCAATTCTCAACCCAAGATTTCCCAAAAATTTTCTTATCACCTGAAATGTTATCAAAATTATATGAAACATTAGTTTTGGTGGGTGAGGATTTCACTTGATTCTTGATTTGAACTTTATCAAAACCTTAAAAGTATTATCTTTTACTTCAGAATATTTGTTTAAGTTTTCATTTATATTCCTCAAGGTGATTTCAAACTCAATAAGTTTTTATCAAAACTTTTTAAATTATTTTTCCTAAGTTTCTAGATTTTTACTAGTATCTTAAACCATATTTATATATTTATAAATTCTAAGTTTGTAACTTAATATATCCTAGATTTATTATTCTTCTTGATTGACAACATATTTTTCACCTCCAAAAACTTTTCCAAAGTGTTTATATATCAATTTTCTTTCTTTATTGAGAGATATATTTTAGTAAAGACATGAAACATTTTTGGTTCTGAGCTAATACTCTCTATAAGATTCTTCACCTCATTCTTCTTCACTATTTGAGGAGTATTCAAATTTCTCAACTTTTACAATAAATATCATGAACTTTTCAAAAAATTCATCCTATAAGGAATTATTATTAGTTGAGTCTGATTTATCTTTCTTACTCATCATAATCCTTTTGTCTCTAGTGAACTTCTTCTTATATTTTTTGGAAGACTTTTCTTCCTTATCAATTTTGTACCAATTCTTTGATATATTTTTTTCATCATAATTATCTCGATATTCTCTAACTTTTTTCTTGGAGAGATTCATGGAAAAGCGTCTAATTCCACAACACTCAAAACATTTTATAGGAGGTTTACCTCCATAATTTCATCTTCCTATTCGATAGTTCTTAGAATAACAGATATGAATTTTTCATCCAACTCATAACCCTCAGTATCGTAAGAGTCACAAGGATAAAAATCTTCAAAATCATGAATATTCAATTTTCTCATTGCTTTAAAATCCATTTCATCTTTCCCTTTTTTTAAACATTGGATATTTTTTCATTTCAAAAGTAAGAATAAGGTTATGAAAATCATCCTGAGATAAATCATATTTGTCTTATAACTTATAAATTTTAGAATCAAACCTTTCTGGAAAGCTTCTATTAAGATTCTTCATAATTTTAGAATCTTCAAGGACATCTCTGAATCCTCTGATGTAGCAAAGAATTTTATTTATTCTGGTTAAGTATTCATCAAAATTTTCTTCATCTTTAATTCTTATTTATTCATAATTACTATTCCATATTTTTATCCTTTCTTCCTTCACTTTAGTATTCCCTTAAGAAATAATTTATAGCTTGTCCCACATACCCATTTGATGTTTTGAGACCCATCACCTTTATATAAAACTTTTCTGATAAACACATAAAGATAGAACTTTTGGCCTTTCCATCAACTTAAATATTTCTCTTACCATAAAATATAATAGAAGCATCCTTCTAAATTGGTAGAAAACCCATTGAAGCAGCATCGATAACTTCCAGGACAAGATATAAGAGATATAGAATCATCTTACTCTTCTAACAATAATAATTTTTTCCATCAATGTAGGAACTCCTCTACTATTGACAAAGTTGAGATTATCCAAGATAAGGATTCAAAAAGGGACTCTTGGATCTGATTCTAATTGAAGTTCCAAAGGATAAAAAAACTAAAAGGGGGGGGGGGGGGTTTAATAAGTTATAGAATTTTATAAGTTTTAATAATTTTAGAAACTTATCCCCTGTGACCAGTTAAATATCATTACCTTATCATATTTTAGTAAATACTCAAGCATTAAAAAGTATGATATAATGTAAATAACACTATATTTATAAGGCTTAAATTTTTTTTGAGAACCTATATAATTTCCATATCCACCCCTATGGGTATATGAAAATTCATTATTTTTAATAAGTGAATACAACATGTATCAAATCCCATTAGACACATTCTATATCCTAATATGAATGATTATACTAAAACTCGTCAATTTAAATTTTTTTCTTAAAAAAAATTGATCCAAAAAAACAATATAAAGACTTTGTTCAAGATGATCGACAAATGCTTTATCCATATCCTCAGTGTGATGTGGTTGGATCTGATTCTATCAGTTCTATGGGGCCAGGTCTGATAGATTTAGTCCAATGAATTCAGTTTGATGGAATCAATATGATGTATCCATTCTCAATCTGTATTACTCAAACTCTAATGAAATTATCAGTCTGATCTTTCTCAGGCTGGTAACCAAAACTTTTCAATGCCCGACCTTTTAATGAGGTCTCAGTCTGGAAAGATAACTTTGAAATTAATTATATAGAAATCCTCCACTTCTTCTCACATTAATGGTTTCAAAGTACGAATGAATGGGGCATTTATTTATAGTCATCCCAAAAAGACAAAGGTGAAAAACTAAAAACCGTTCCCACATACTCAAATTAAAAAACCTCCAAGATTTACTAATATTTATATTTCATGTTTGACTCTTAAAATCATCAAAAATATTCAAGAACCTTCTTAATTATTCTCAGTAATCAGCCTTCTTGAACTTACTAACTTTTCTTCAGTGTGATGAAACTTACTCAGTTCAGTATGATGAAACATTATCAGCTCAATAATATGTAACTTACTCATCTCATTACTATAGAACTTCCTCATCTCATTACTATGGAACTTCTTCAGATAATCTTAAAACTTCATTATCTTAACTCATAAAGTCTTCAAACAATTTTCATATCTAATACTTATGGATCTGATGTTCTTTTTTGAGATTTTTGGAACTGAATAAAACTTATAAAAGACTTTCAACAGTCTCTATTCTTAGAAATCTTTTATTATGAGACTTTATCATGATTTATGAGAACTCTATGATCAAAAAATAAATGTATGACCGAGATAATAAAGTATTATGACTTCCCTTGCATCTATAACCTCCTTTATTTCCAACCAAAACTCAATAAGATTGACATAAACTATTCTACCCCTTTTCTTCATAATTATTTCATCATAGGAGTTTCAGAAAACTTCTGATATCAGAAAATTAAACACTAGAAAATAATCATATGACATAAGGTTAGAAAGTAAAGAACTTTATAATTCCCGATTCCCTTGAAACCTACTTTCTAGGATTCAACACCATAATGAATTTATTTAAAAACATCTCTTATGTTTCTAGAAAACATCATGTATGATTGATCTTGAAATTCACACTGATATATCTAAGAGTGATGGTGTGTCCGAGCAGAAACTTTAAAAATCTATCATCATTTATTTTTCTAACAACATCAGTGTCTGATTTAGCTCAGTTTGATAACCTATGTTCATAAAAAAACTTTTATTAAATTAATACCCCTTTGTTTCGGGGTTCACACTTTTAGAAGATTTTTTATTTCTTATATAAATTCATACGAATGAATTGTGTTTGTTACCAAAAAAAAATACATACTTTCCCAAAAGGTTAGTTTTCAACAAATATAAAACAAGATACCAACAAAACATCCCAAAGGATATTCAATAATGTTTTCCCATATATATTGGAATTAAATTCCACATAATTAAACCATATGGCTATGTTTTATTGGATGTGGGTCATCATGGGGTGATTCTGGATGTATGAATGCATGTAGATGTGACCTAATCCTCCAGGGATCAGTTTTATTTGAAAATTCTTAGAGTGGGTGGGTTCCCTAGGAGTGTGTAGTTATTTTGGGATGTCTGATATGGGAGCATGGTTGATTATTTTTGTTTCATGGTTTATTAGAGTATTAACTTATTATACTATGTGGGAGACCTATAGACCCTTATATTTGACTTAGACCTTGTTGAGTGAGTGTTTAATATGATAGGGGTTATCCCAGTCTTCTTAGTAACTTTGAGGAAGAAATTGTTTTTAAGTTATTGTAATGGGGATTGATGAATAAGAGGTTATATTCAGGTTATGGTTTTGGCATGTTGATTCTTTATATATTCATGAGTTTTAGTACCTTGAGTTATAATGCTTTTGGAAATAAGGCTAGTTTTGAAAGGTATCATAGTTTGGATACCTAACCCTTTTATTTATAGATGTGTTTCTGAGAATGGTTAGAGAATAGTTAGATGCTTAGTTTTTGGAATGTTTCATAGGTGGTGGGTGAGCATGCATTAGACCATGGAATTGGTGACATGTTATTTTTTTGAAGTGGAGTTCCTAGGGAACTCTCGATTGGATGGATTTGACATGCAGCATGGTCAATATTATTGATTTTGGGTGGTGAGCCAAAGCATAAGTGATATTTCATGTGTTTATGGAGGAATCATCAATAATTCCTCATTATTTATAATATTGACATGCCACGGAGTATGAAAATATTGGGTTTTCCAATGTGATACTAACAGATTTGGGAGGAAGGTATTATAGTTGTTCATATGAGAGCGTTCCACCCCAATATATTGATTAGGTTATGGTAATACACACTATTTACATGTGGGACCAGTTTAAGTTGAAATTAGTAGTGGCCGTGTGAAATATGAGGGATAATGGATTCTGATAGGATACATTGAGTGTGTCCCTGGACAAGTGACATGTGTATGATTATGATTGAACTAATTAAGGTTGTTTTCAAGGAGTAATATATGTAAATGCATATTGTGGGGAGTAAAACATTGGATGTTTTATGAAAAAATACTCATTAAGAATGTGGTTTCATAATTTTTCATGGATGAAACATCCACAACTTGAGAGGGGTAGTAAATTATTTTTTTTAGCACTCAGTAATGAGAGATCATGTCCATACTAGTTATTATGCTCAGTGATGGATGGGGTGTGGATACAATGAATGGGGAATTGATATAGTGATGTGAAAAAATACAGTCCTATATTAGGGAGTGAGTTTTCAGTCATGGGTGATGCAACCATCATGCAATAAGGGTCATGGTTTCATGAGACCGACCATTGTGAGACCATTATAACATTTTGATGCTGGTGAGTCAGTAGACCTGAATTCATATGGATTCCTTGGTTAATTCTATATATTAATTTAGTTTTGATATTTTATGGAGTTTGAGTGTCAGTTTTTGTCTCAAGATGAGTGGAAGTGATTAAAACGTGGTCTGATCAGTAGCACATTATTGCGCATATAATTATAGAGTAAGGTGGTGAATATGTTTGGCTGAGGATCAAACTATTGAATTACACCAAGAGTTAGGTTCAAAATTATATGGAAATTTTCTAACAATCATGATATTTTTATGGGATTTAAGGTATCAAGATTAGGTTTTCTAGTAATGTGTTGGTGGTGGAAGTCATGCAATTGAAATTCATGTAATCCTTATGATGTTTGAGTTACGTTCTTGTATTTAATTTGATGTGGTGAGATAAAAACTATGATAGGTAGATCATATTAGATACAATAGATGTGTTTTGAGGACTGGATGAGGATTTTCGAGGAATATTTGGCATGGTTGAGCCCGAATCTTGGGTGATTGAAACTAATTTGATTATATTGGAAATTAATAATGTGGGGTGGTGACGAAATCATACTAGTGATATCTCTTATTTCTAGGTGAGGATGTTAGAATATACATCAAGGGAACCATTATAATGATGATACCATGTTTCAGTTATGAAATTCCTATTGTGGAAAAAACCCTAATAAGGAATTTTCTATTATGGCTTGATCCTTATGGTGGGAAGCACCATTGGATAGATGGTAAATTGGATGAGATAACCATTTCATCTCAGAATAGAGGGGATAAAATAAGAATCACCACAATTTTTGTTAATGAATTTTATCTATAGATCATGTTTTTAAGATTTTAGTGCATTATATTTAAAGTTCCATTACGAGAGTGCAGTTTGTGTTAAGTGATAGAATGATACCATTAAAATAATATTTAATGATTGAGGCATGATGGTATGTTCTATTGGATGACCACTGAGACATATCAAGTATTATAAGTATTGTGATGTTGAGTTTCTAAGATTCCATGGTTATATGAGTGTTTTAAATTCAAGAGGAATTATAATTTTTGAGTTAGTGGAGGGTTCAGATTTAAAATCAGTGTTTAGAATGTATTTTTGAAGGTTGGAACCCATTAAAAGTGGTTATTTAGACTTAGGAAGAGTCTCTAAGGGATCCATTAAGGTTTAGATGAGAAATAATGGATCGATGAGGATGAAAAAGATACCACTACAGCCACTAGCTCACTAGTGGTTTGGGACGTAGCCTTGTTCCACTGTAGGGCTAACCGATCTCTTGGTGAGCCACCGACTAGCCACTATGCTCAGACCAACCATGCATTGAAAGTTTTAAAGGGGTAAATTTACCCTTTCCCCCTTGAGTTTTTAGAGAGGTAAACCTTCCTTCCTATAATTTGTGTGCATGCAGGGGTGACCCCCATCCCTTATTTGGATCCTTTGGTTCCCCTTTGTAAGGGATGATTTCTATAGTGTTTGGATGATGATCAGAGTGATGTCACTCTTCTTACTTATCATCCTTGGATCCCTCTCCCTCTTACTCTAATCTTTCATGGTCTTGGGTTATGTATTGAGGGTGATTTCATAAGAGGATTGTGAAATCATCTATTCTTTATGGGTATTTTATTCTTCTTACTAGGGGGATACCCCATAGTGATGTCTTTTTAAACCATTCATTGATTCGAAGAAGGTACACCAGGACATGAATATTTATATGGGTTTTCATTAAAATTAAATTAAATTATTAATTTATATAGATTCATGTGTTTATTACTTGGATTTGTGTAGACAAGAAGTGTGCTAGGGGAGGCTGTCACCCCATTTCTCGAAGAATATATGATTGTTGGAAGTCCTATGAGTTAATAAGAAATATTCATAATCTAAATCATATTATTTAATTAATTATAAATTCTATAATTAATTGGTTGGTGATGTTAATATTTATTTAGGGCCTCATGTGGGTTTGAAATGGCTGTGTGATATATGATGTGCTTAGTTAAGCCCTGGAAAGCCAAAACAGAGCTGCTGACTTGGAAAATTAAATGGAAAATATTTGGAAAGAGGGAGACGGTTCTTGTTGCTTTCCTTATGGTTTTATTCTTTGTTTTATAGTGTATGTGGCATGTGGGATCTCCAATGATTCAGTTATCCCATATTAATTGAACAAAATTTCTATTTTTAAATGTGATAATCTCTTAATATAAAATGAATGCCTTGGACCAAGCTAAGTGACAAGGTCATTGGGAACTTGGTGCAGTAGCTGATGTCTCAACTATCGATGTTTGGGTCCTTTATTATAAAATATTCCTTGAGACACATGAAACCCCATGAGGTGTGTAACATTTTTTAACCTAGAAGGATGTACATAATGAACCTAAAGTAGTATCCTTTGGCCCCCTCTACTAAATATTTTTGACGACATGGGTTGTTTGGCCTAAAGGTCAGAAATCTATAAACCTTGAGTAACCCAAAATACCATTGTATTGTTGAGGTGATAATTGGGTGAGTTATATTTTCCCCCTCTCATGTGTTGTATTTATCATATTTGGGTAGACTTTTGGATGGTTGGTGAAGGGTCAGGTGTGGAATCTGACCTAGGGTGACCTTGGGTGTTGAGATGGGCCTTGAGCCATCTTTATAAACCGTTTCTAATAGAAATTGACCTTGTGTGACGAAGAAGTTTGTGTTGGAAGTAAATTATTTTAGAGTAAGGAATTGGGATTAAGGAACTTTAATAACGTTCCTTTTCTATGGCATGATCAGAGGGACTAAGTAGGGTTCCCATGTTATGTGGTAACCTAGAAAACCCTTTGCATGGTGTATCTATTAGGTTATTATACAGGGGACCCTAGTAGGTTCCCTGACTATTATTTTTCCATGGTATAGTTTGTGATACATGGTTAATAATTGTTACAAGTGTCACCATATAACCCATACCTTTCATTTGTTCAGATGGGATGTGGATAATTATGACGAGTTTAAGCATTAAACCTACCCTTGCTTCCATTTTTTTATATTTTTTTTTAGAAAATTACTTATGTGCTAGTTGTGAAATTGTTACTATATGACTTATATGTGGTTATCATGTGATATAAAATGAAGCCACATGATTTTTTTGGATACATATGAAAAATTTCCATAGGGTGGTATTTTCTTGAAAAAAAACTCCCCTAGTAGGGAGGTCTATGATACTGAAGTGCACTTCCCTAGAAGGGAGGTATATGGTACTATTAGTGGGGTTGGAATTGATTTATAGACAATATTATATTGGTTTTGGGTAGAGGATATGCCCTTACACATGCTAGATTCCATGGATAATGGATTCTTTAGTAGACACGGTCTATTATCCCTTTTGCAGGGGCTCAGCTTCCAAAAACTATTGTATACTAGGATGGACCATTCCTTAGTTTGTGATACTAGGATAGATCATTCCATAGGGTGTCATACTATATAACAAGGTGAGTTTATCCCCTAGGTCATTAAACTATATTTTGGGGTGAAATACCCCCAAGTCATTATTATGGTTGGAATGGTCATTATGAAGTCCTCAGAGACACTTCAGTGTTGGCCGAAGTAGGTATGGTCGATTAGGGTCGCAGACCTAAGGACCAATGGTGGTTCATTTGTTATATTTTTCATAAGTTGTTTATTTAATCAAATCATGTCACATGAATATATCAATTAATTTACAAATTGTATATTTACTTCTTGTTTTTTCCCTACTGAGTTATAAACTCACACCCTACTCAGGAAACCATTGCACCTGGGTAATTATGATACCCTCACTTGTTATAAGTTTAGGTTGGGTTGAGGCCAAAATTTAATTTTGTAGGATAGATAAAGCACTGATATAAATATTTAAATGAGGTATGACTTAGTGATTCAGTTAATCCTTTTTATATTTTATTATTTTTCCTCATTTTTTATATGTGATCGGCCTAGTGGATGATATCTATAGTATGTTGTATGACTGATCATGTCTTAAACAATTGTATTTCGTTATGTTATATCATCCCCATTTTATTTATTATTCCTAAATACTTTGATGTGTATGATTATTAGTTATTTCTTTTATGTTTGACCACTATGATATAGGGGGTATAGTCTCCCCATGGTACCACCTTAGACCCCCATTATTAGTTAGCATCCTCTAGTTCACGTGGTGGTGTGATTGTGTTCATGTGGCACCCCGGTCTGATTAATGTTCATAATCAGATAAGGAATGATCTAACAAAGACACTCTATTTAGTATAAATAATGGGATATCCAGTACCTAAAACTCTATTTATACCTCCAAATCAAATTTTATATCCCAATATAAGAAGTTTACTCATGCTTACTTTAACATTTTTCCACATCCTATAATACTCGATGATGAAAATCATTAGAGATGACTCAAAGGAATACTTTTAGAGGTTAATTAATGAAATATATGTACCCAAAATGGAAATTGGTGACTACCCTATTTTATTAACTTGATACCTTTTATATTCTGAAAATACTCTAAGAACATTAAAAAATCCATACATAAGAACCCGTCTAATCATATCCCACATGATAAACTACCAGACCAACCTTGTGTTTACTGTACATTTAGGGTTTATTAAAAATTATTATATATCTATATATTTCTTACCATATGTTTATTAGAACACATGATATAACCCTCCCACTAAAATCCTTTAGGGAGTGACATCTATGAAGTAATCTAGTTAGAAAAATGGTGGGTCTTAGGTATCATATTCCCAATGTTCAAATCTTTGAAAAAAGTATTCAAACTACTTAATTTAAAAAATATTAAATTATACTATCTATAATAACTTTTTATGTACTTGGGACTATTTCTATGTTCATTATCATCATCATTCTTAAAAAATTTCCATCAAAATTTTCTCATGAAATATTTTGGTAAATAAGTTAACTTATTTACATTAATATTTTACCAACATATCCTAAAATAATTTGAGATATAAAGTGATATTCACTTATAATAATAGAATAAAATTTTATTTTTTACAGTTGTAACTTATCAAAGTCCATACATACCCCCCACTAGGATATTTGAAACTATATTCTTTTTAGAGTATTATGTTAAGACACACAAAATCGTTTGTGTTAGGAAATAACTCTTATTTCCATTAGTAAGAATATTTAACAAAAAAAGTATGGTTGAAATATCTTACATGGTATACTATATGTTTGGAGCATTATATTAAAAAAAATTCTTTATAATATACTTGTAACAAAATGTCTAGGTATGACCCAAAACGTCACCTGACCTGGCATGTCACTAAGCCTGAAGTGCATTCCTGATCCCCACGTGCTGGAACCAATGTCTGAGTATCAAGGGAAACACCTTGGGAATTATTTTCACCTGAAATTAGAGTAAATAACACAATAGATATTTACCAAAAATTCATCACGTACCATCCATATATTGGATATACATGCGATGTTAAATAAACTGAAGAAAATAAATAAGCAAACAGAATGAGTCATAACCGAAAATAATGATTCAATACGTTATATAAATAAATGATATCAAAATAATAAAACATGCATACATTATCGAGGAATAATATATTTCATGATAAAATAGAAAAATCTTAATACAAATGAAAGAAAGTCCACCTCTTCGAATACATCAACATACCAAAAAACAAATAAATCAAACCATGCCCTGAAGCCACCTCAATATGATTAATGGTTGACCTACACATCCTAAATGAACATAATTAGTCCATGTAACCAAAATAAAACTCGATAATAGTACTTGGAACCCAAATGAAGTAATAGGGACTACACACAAACCCATATTATTGTGTATGTAGAGTGTGATAAAAATGACCCAGTATAATCTCAAAAAGAAGTTTATGAAATCCATTTTATTCAGAAATTATTAAATTTTAATTTAAAATACAATATAAAATAGGATTTTCACTTCATATTTCCTATATGAAACCAATTCATTAACCATTATCCAAAAATAAAGAAAAATTTACTTTATATAAAATTGGTTTGAAAATGTAACGACCTGGACCCGAACAGTGCTAAATGGGTTGGGTGTTACTACCTTAGGTTCACCTCCCCGAACGCCAAAGGATGCCGACTAGCAGTGAGGGTCTTATAGGTATAGTGGGGAGCTTATACCCTCTCATAGGATAACAATAATGGTACTAGTCTGAGTATAATAATAATGATGCAGCGGAATAAAGGACTCAGCAGACTCGAACCAGAACTGCAGAGTGGAAGCACATTCAATATTGATAAACTGTGAAAGAAATAAATATAAACAACACCAGTAGAAATAAACACAACAGCATGCTGATCACTTGTAACTACTACTGAACAAAAAAAACAGGCATCCAAAGAAGGCCATACATACCAAAATATAAAGGGTGCCAATGGCCAACCAAATATAGTTATAAATAATAATGATGATATAGGAAAGTATACAAAACATAGTAAACTCTAGTTATGAAAGACCTCAAGGTCCATACCATATCCAAGAAACAGCTAATGTAGCCCAGCTCGTAAAGCTGGCCTCCTTCCTGCACGTAAATCTATAAATTCTGTACGCGTCCTGAAGGGCCTATGTAGGGAGTGAGATGAATCTCAGTAGGATACCACCCAACGATGCATATCTAATATAAGTTTTTAAGCCGTCATGTATTTATAAGGAAAACAGTAAACAGAATGATGCACAAATAAACACAAACTCCACTGGTGCTTAGCATCCACCATGGAGTGTCACCTGCTTCGGCCAACGCTGGAATCTCTATCATATAACCTGACACCATGTTCCCCCTAACACCGCATGTCTCAAGTACCGATGTCCCAAAGGCATGCCCGAGAAACAATAACCCAGAGGAACAACAATGCCTGTCCTCAATAAGTAACCGGATGGACAACGATGTATGCCCTCAAATAACATAGCCTGAGGGACAACTATGTATTCCCTCAAAGTAAAGTATTCAGAGGGACATCGATATTTTCCCTCAAATAGCGGCGAGCCTTTGCCCCCCAACCTGATTTACTCAATGCTATCCCCTGAAGGCTCCTCAACTTCCATGTGGCTTCCTACGGCAAGCACCCCCAAACTGATAGTACCTAAACTGCAACTAACGGGGGACTCTACCCACATGAGTTGTCAAAACCACCTCATCATGGAGTCTCTATGTGTGTACACTACTCAAACTTTCCAGGTGAGTGGTAATCACAAAAATAGTACCCAAGCCACAACATCTCTGACACCTCGTGTCCCTGCGACCATGCCGCTCAACTCTGATGTCCTTTCCATCCCAGTAACCTAGGCCATTCCCAACATGACAGTCATCCTGGCTCAAACCGACGCCCATGACACCCAATCGCGTGGTCAGAACCAACCAACGTAACCCGGGCCAAGCCCAACCTATGATCAGCATCACTCAAGAATATCCAGGCCATGCCCAAAAAAACCAAAAAGGGTTCCATCATATGAAATTTAGTAATTACATATATACACATTAATAAAACACCATTATAAGAAAAAAATGAAATAGTTGAATTACACTAGCAAGGTGCTGTCCCATACTATCACTGAGGTCTTGAGAGCCTCAAACAATTCATATCAGGATTAATAAACTAAACTTATTAGACAAAACATCACAGTTCAATCATAACCATTTTGGATTCCCCATGCCAAAATGCCCCAATTGAGCAACAACCCCTCGCCCGGCCCCACTCAAGAAAAAATTGTTAAAGGGCATACCCAAAATCATCTCACAGGTCTAGTGAACAATTTAATATTAAATATTAGATAAAAATGGGTCTCACTCAAAATACCTGAAAATGTGCCGAAGGCTGCGCCACCCAAATGACCACGAAAAAATAAAAACCGGTATGCACCACCTACCTGAGACTCATACGACAATACTCCTCTGATAACAGCTTCAAATTATTTCTAAAACATGGTAGATCAACAAAAGAATCAAAACCACTCAAACCCCTATAACTCGTTCTAGAACAGAAATCAAGAAGAATGGATGAAGAGGAATCAAGGCCTTACCAAGGGGGTTCCAATGGATTCAATGGTGTTCGGATCGGGTCTCAGATGAAGGAACATGAGAAAAAATGAGCTCTAACCAGCTCTCCCCACTCAAACCGTCGAAGGGGATGAGTTTTTTCTTCAAAACAAGGCTACTGCCCATTTTAGAAAAATAAAGAAAATACTCATCGTGTACTTTAAGTACAAAGCGTGTATAATTTTACTGTTCATAAGACGTATGATATTTCGCAGACTTACTTTCCAGAACCTACCGACATGAGTACACGGCGTGTACCTAGGGGTACACGATGTGTACTTAGTTTTTCTTCTCTTCCTCATCGACTTACCCACACTCCATGTATATCCCTCATACATGGCTAGACCACACGACGTGTCCATAGAGGACACGCCGTGTACTTGGTTAAACGATTCTACCCGACCAACAGGCCTACATGCCATGTATGCCCCCCACACAGTCATGGGTACATGGCGTGTCGATAACTACACGCCGTGTAGTAAGAAATTTTTACACAGTCTTCACACGACATGTACTCAGTGAGCACATGGCCGATACTCGCCCAACCCATACACGGCATGTAGTCTAGAAATTTACAGAACATCCCAGATTTTCCCAGTTTCTTCAGTAACGAGTCTAAAATTCAAACAGGGTTGGGATTTTGACCCATTCTAAAAAACCAGGCTCTTATAGAAAACCTATGGAAAATATATACTCTACTCTTCTCAAAATTAAATAAAACCACATTTCTTCTTTGATTTTTTTTAAAAACCTAAGAGAATAAACCCTAAGTTTGAATACATGTTTGAAAACAACCTTCTGAAAACCATTTTGAAAACCCTTAGGAAAAAACTCAAAGATAATTAAAAGGATCAAAATCCATTGGTCACCCAATCATATATCAAGAAATGAAACATGAACAAATAATAGATAGGAGGGTGCCATAAAAAAGAATGTGCAAGGGGATTCAAACGACCATGAAAGGATAATATCCTAAAGTGTATCCACTAATTAAGTAGTTTATGTCATGGTATACATCCTAGGAATCAATTAACATAGACCTGAACTAGAAGCTCAAACTCTAATTCTACCTACAAGAACATTTCCATCCCTATAGTCTCATCAAACTATCATGGATCGATATCCATCCTGAGAGTGAATCACTACCATGATTCATAGAGATCTTAGTATCCATAGTTACACCTCTAGCTATGAACAAGATAAACTAGAGGTTTATACTCATCCAAGTCATATAAAATCTTCCTAGAGTCCCATTATTTCAAACAATGGAGGAAATAGAACAAAATAACATGAATTCATCAAATAAAGAAATTTCAAAACTTTTGAAATAAACCTCAATTCACATCTAACATCATCACACAAAGTAACCCGTTTATAACTCACATTGTAATTATATAATCATAAAAAACCATTAGTGGGTAAAACAAGTATAAAGGTAAACAATAAGGGTCTCATTAGAAACAAAACTTTTTAATTTATAAGGAAACAAATAATCATCACCTGAGAACTAACTCAGGATGTCAAGTCCTTTTATTACATTAAATTACCACATTCAAAACTCCTTTTAGAAATCATTTAGTAAACAATTTTTTCCTTCTAAAAACCAAAAAAATTATTTAAAACATGAATTTATTTATTTTAAAAATCCATAATAGGGAACACTATGTTCATTTTCCCTCAAAATAACTCGAATAACCCCTTGGGTAATTTCATAAAATTTTTGGCATGATTGAACTCTTAAATAAAAAAAACATAGAAATCCAAATTGAAAACCCTTTATACCATGATTTAAAATACATAGAAACACTTAGAAAAATCTTTATATATTTTATAAATACTCATATATAACTTTAAATTAGAAATACCAAAAATTCCATGAATTGAAAAATTAAGGAAGTATGCAGAAACACCTAACAATTTTTTTTTGTAAATTAGCCGCAATGTTTTATCTTCTATTAAGAACACCCAAAAAAGAAATAGGGGGACATCTATAATCCATATAGAATGAAATCACTAGGTTTTTACCATTAAAAACTTAATCCTTAACTTGTGTATAGAAATAGGGTTCTGAAAAAGGGATAAACCAAAATGAAAATGGAGCATAATAGAGTATACGAGAAAAGGGGGTACATTACCTTATAAATCATTTTAAATATGAAGAAGGAGTTCCAAGATAACAGGGGAAGGGATATGGAACCCTCTTTAGGCTCCAAGAGTGGTGAAAACATGTAATGGTAGAGTAAGAGGAGTAGGGAACTTAAAATTCAAAGGGATACTTTTGGTAAAATCAATATTTAATTAATTATAGGCATGCAACATGATTTGGTCTCATAGTTTTTCAAATAATTCACTAACCATGAAAGAGAATATCTCAAGAATATCATACCCCACATGGTTTGGCTCGCATAATTTATACTAATTATGTGGTTTATCCAATACCACAATGAAGTTGTATGGTTTTATGGTGTTGGTCGGAGTGGATACTCAAGAGGGGGGGGGGGGGGGTGAATTGAGTTCCAATTAAAATTTTCTGTTAAAAACAATTGATTAAAATCCTTAATTTCAAAAACAAATTAAACTGTAGTGAATTTATAGAGATTATAAAGGTTCAATTAGTTTCTCAAAGATTGATTAGTTCTCATCTAACTTAATATTATGACTAAATTAACTTTTGAAACTAAATTATTTTTTTATAATAAATATAAACACTTGAGAGTTTAACTATCAAAGTAGCTTTGAAAATAAATTATATTTCAAAGTAATAGCAGCAGAATATGAAATAGATAAGTATTGTATGGATATAAACATTAACTAAAAACACATAGGAGTTAACCAAGAGGTTCAGTCTCAAGCCGAGACTTAGTCCTCTCAAAAGTCTTATATAAGGATGATCCACACCCTGGATTGGGGTTCAACAGTTTGCAACTGTCCAGGTCCAAGACCTCTACCACAGTTATTCGTGGGAACAAACACAACAGCAACCAGCTGTCCAGGTCACACACGACCTCTACCACTGTCCCAGTGGGAAACAAATATGTAAGAGTATTGAGTGAGGATTTACAAATCCTCCAGTTAAAGCACAGGAGACAGTGTGTGTGTTAAATACAGCAGATAACACACACTGCTCAATATGTAAAAAGATAAATCACAGAGCAAATATTTAGAGTGTAGAAATGGCTCTTAGTGATCTTCGTGCAGCTCTCGACTCCTTTTGTTGATTAGAATTCGTTCTGAGTCTTCTTCTGGTTTTTTTCTGGAAAACAGAGTATCATCTGTTTCCTTGACTTCCAGGTTCAGCTCGCTTATCGTCTCAGAGGATGAAGAGATTTGTGTAGTTCTTTTTTTGCATAAATTACTCGACGCATGCTCTATGTTCTGGAGTCTGGTAGTAGTAGTCTCGTGAGTTCAAGTTCTCCAGTTGTTCTTGTTTCCCTTTTTTAGCTTGATCTCCAACGTGTATCTGTGCTCTGTATATTGTGTGCTCTTTTTTGCATCCTTCCATTAAAGCACGAGCTTCGGCAAAAGATATAATTCCCTTTTTGCAAGTACGAGGTACGGTTTCCTGAAAACCAGAAACACATATTAAATAAATGTCAGTGCATTAAAATATACCTAATATGACCGTTGGTTAGATTAAATAATAATAAAGAAATTTAAAGCATGTCGGGGTTCTGTCTCTGAACGGTTGCTCATGATAACGGTAGACTTTGTCATGGTAGGTCTGAGTATCGGTAGACTTTGTGTAGCGGTAGACTTGTCTATCGGTAGTCTTGATGTATCGGTAGGCATCTGTAATGGTAGACTTGTCTGTAGGTAGACTTGATGTATCGGTAGGCATCTGTAATGGTAGACTTGTCTGTCGGTAGACTTGATGTATCAGTAGGCATCTTTAATGGTAGACTTGTCTGTCGGTAGACTTGATGTATCGGTAGGCATCTGTAACGGTAGACTTGTAACAGTAGCTGTTGCTCTGCCTTTACCAGTAGCAGTAACTCTTTATTGGTAGCTGTGGCTCTGCCTTGTAATGGTATCTCTTTATCGGTAGCTGTGGCTCTGCCTTGTAACGGTAGCTCTTTATCGGTAGACTATGCATAACGGTGAACTTCAGCATATCGGTAGCTGTCAGTTTTTCTATATCGATAAATGTCTACTTAGATGTAGCTGTAGGCTCTGATTAGCGGTGAGCTTTGAGTAGCGGTAGATCTTATTCGATATCGGTAGCTTTAAGTCATAACGGTAGCTACAATCTGTAACGGTAGCTCTAAGCTGTTTAAGCATTCTCTTGGCAGAATGAGTTAAGTCACAGTAAACATATATCTGATAATGCAAAATCAAGATATAAATAAGGAATGGTTGGGATTATCAAAACATAATAAAGCAACTTAATTCCAGAGGGTTCAACAATCTCCCCCTTTTTGATAATCACAACATATGCCAAAAACAAAAATATAAAATTATGATATCAACAGTATAGTGTCAGAGAAATCAAAAAAAATATATATATATAAAAAAATGAACAACATTCTCTTTTTTTTTCCAAGAATTTATCCCCCTTTCTCTTTTCTCCCCCTTTCTATTTTGGTTTTCCAAGAATATCTCCCCCTTTGTGATTAACAAAAAGGAGGGGAGCAGAGAATAGAGAGGGACTAGAAAACACAGAATAAAACAGACAGGGAAGAGAACAATGAAGTAATGGAATTAGAAGCAAAAGTTACATTTGGGAAAATCAGAAAAGTACAAAAATACAATGTATCCCATCAAAAAGAAATAGAAGCACTCAATCATCCTCTCGAACAGGTGTCTTTCCCTTGGGATCAGCAGAGGGTGCAGAGGTAGAGTCAACAGGCTTTGGAATTCCAGAAAGAACTATTGGTGGTTCAGCAACTGATACAGCACCAGATCTGTAATCTGTCTCTTTCTGAGGGATCAAAGGTGTCAAGCTCCAGATGGCTTGAACTGGAGTCAGTTGAGGAGTACTCCCAGAGGCAGATGGTGGAAGGGAAGGTGGTACAATAGTCGGTCGAGCATCCACATGTAGGAAAGGCAGCAAGAGATTCCTGAAATCCAGGATGATGCTTCCACCTCACTCCATAGCAGAGACAAAATCATCTTTGTTCTCAATAAACTTATCCAAAGCAGGAGTAAGCTCCCGGAGCTTACTAACCTGTTCTCTGAAGGCTTGGGTAACCGGTGGTAACTTCATATTCTCAATCAAGAGCTTGAAATGGTTTGTCATTTGGTGCTTGGTATAAACTTTGTCAAAATAAGCATCCACCTTATTTTTGATTGCCTCTTGAGAAGCAGTAGCTGCCCGCAGGTGATCACGAACAAAACTACTAACTTCCCTAGTGGTATCAAGAATCTGAGTATCTAATGCACCACTGGGACTGGCCTTAGCCAATTCTTCCTGAAGAATAGTGCGGATCTGGTCAAGGTTCAAACTGGTGCTGGATGAGGGAAGAGGTTTCATGGAGAAGGCCACTGTTTCCTTGAAAGAGTGAGTCAGACTACTAATCATCTTCTGTACCAGTTCATCATGACTGTGAAGATGTTATTTAACTGACTTCTTAAAAGTTTCAAAAACTTCTACAAACTATTTTACCACTTCTTTGATATAGCGAATGTCAGTGTGCACTTGGGTTTGAGAACTGTTTAAAGCAGTCAAGAGGCAATTGATTGTCTAAGAGCAACTACAGCTCCTGTCCAGCTCTCAATCTGAGTGTGGAACACCTTAAGTTTATCCATTATGTGTTCCATAGGACTGGATATATTACATCCAATAGATAACTCAAGGGATTGCTCCACGTTTTTTATCTCTTCAAACATACTTCTCTTCATATCTCCCACTGATTCTCTTATTACTTCTATCAATTCGGCTTTTAAGGACTGAAGGTTATCTTTTGTTGCCACATTGCCATTCATAGTGGGTAAGGTAACTGGTTCCCTTTGGGCTTGGTCTTCCTCATCAGAATCACCATATGATAGTCCAAGAATCATATATCTGGGAGCTGATTTCCAACCTTCAATGTCATATGATACTGATACTGAGCCGAGATTCTCTCCTTCTCTTGGAACATTCTCCTGAGATATCTCTTCCAACTCTTCTCCCTGAGGTAATTCTGAAATTTTCTCCACACTTTCAGCAGACTCAGTAGCCATTAGTTCTAAGTCATTAATGACTCTCTCATCAACAGATGCTGCTGCTACATCTTCCTGCTCAGGCACTATCCTGACTGAACTCACTATTAGGGGACTCAAACTGAGCTCTCTTTCAACATTATCATTATCTGCTTCATCATCAGCCTCCAGTTCTCTATGATCGGATTCGGTTGTCTCATCCTCCTCAGAGGTGTCCTTGACAACATATTGGCATGATTCTTCTTCTTCTTCTGTAGTCTTTGAATCATTATCCTTCAAGAGAATTTCTCTCTTTGGTAGTTCTTTTGGAGGGCTAGCTGCTCCATAAGAAATGACTTGATGCATAGGACTAGGGGGTAAGTCTGGATCTCCTCCTTCCTCAACTGAAGTCTCTTCCTCCTCAGCTTCATCATCACTGTAAACTGGTTCTGGCTCATCTGGTCTAAGACCAGGATCTCTAACATCTTTTGGTCTAGATGGATGATTCTCAGGAGTGAATTTCTCATAAATTTTTCCATCTTCATTTACCCATGATTTCTTCCAAGGATTCCAGCTAACTTTCATGTATTTACAAATAGTTCTTGTAATACAGAAGTTATCCTTAACCACTACCAGCTCATCCTAAGGTCTAGCTATCTCCTTCACTTTCAGCATCACAGAAATTAGTTTGGAGAAAAACAGGGCATTTGATTTTGACTTTGGTCTAGTCATTTCTTCTACTTGAACCATAATCAATCTACATAGATTGATTTTCACACTGTGCTTCAGCAAATGCAACAAATATATGTCTTGGAATCTTAAAGTGGCAAAGTCTCCTCTTCTTGGACTAACAACATGCTGAATAAATTTAAATAAAATCTTATCTTCTCCTTCCATCTCTGCAGCAATCACCTTTCTAGGGGTCCCATTCCCTGTGAGTTTCAGCAAAGCGTCTTCATATTGAAATACATCACTGGTCGAAGGTACAGACTTGGAATAAAAAGTAAAATCACCCTCATGTGGAACTCTTAGGTTCTCAATCCATTCTCCTGAAGTAAACGATACTTCCTGACCATTCACATAAGAAACCATTCTGCTTTCTTCTTCAGACTTCTCAAAACGAACGAATTCGTAGAGCTATTTCACCAATCCTGGATAGTAAGGTCCGTTGTTGTTCGCGAAGCATTCTATCCAGCCTTGTTCTTTTAACACTCTAAGAACCAACGACTTGCTTTCCATGACCCATTCTGCACATACTTCTTTTTCAACAACTATCTCGCGCTTCGATAGGTGTGGATTTATTGATATTCTCTGAGCTAAACTTCCCTCGCCACTTCCACTGGCATCAGTACTAGTTACTTTTTGTCTCTTTGGTGCCGGCGCTTCACTTCCATCAGTCATCTGAGGTCTCTTGACTCGGGCCATTACAGATTTGAGGCTAGGGTTCTGAAGGTCGAGAGATTTAGGTTTAGGAGAGTTCGAGCAGCAAGTTCGCGAGGAGATTGAGTGAGTCTAGTTTGAGTTTTAATATCATTTAGGATTCATAAATCACATAAATCATAAAATAAAATAAAACGGTTCGATGTCTCAGCCTTTTAAAAAAAATGTACTGGTAAAGTTCTCTAACGGTGAGGTTTCTCTAACGGTGAGGTTTCTCTAACGGTTATGTTTCTCTAAAGGTGAGGTTTCTCTAACGGTGAGGTTTCTCTAAACTATAGTTAATCATACCTAACTCATGTTTGATGTAATTTAATCTCTCAGAATTCAACGGCTTTGTAAAAATATCAGCTAACTGATGTTCAGTGCCAATGAATTCAAGAGTGATATCACCCTTTTGATAGTGATCCCTCAAAAAGTGATGTCTCACATCAATATGCTTTGTCCTAGCATGAGATACCAGATTTTTGGAAATGTTAATATCACTTGTATTGTCACACTTTATAGAGACATGTTTGAATTGATATCCATAGTCTAGTAAAGTGTGTTTCATCCACAAGATTTGTGCACAACAACTACCAGCAGCTATATACTCAGCTTCGACAGTAGATAATGCAACAGAATTCTGCTTCTTACTTCACCAAGATACTAGCGATTTTCCTAAGATGTGACATGTTCCAGAGGTACTTTTTCTGTCTAACTTACAACCAGCAAAATCAGCATCAAAATAACTCAATAAATCAAATGATTTTCCTTTTGGATAAAATAGTCCCAAATTGGGAGTATGTTTTAGATATTTGAAAATCCTTTTAACAGCAGTGAAATGAGACTCCTTTGGGTTTTCGTGAAATCGAGCACACATGCATACACTGAACATGATGTCGGGTCTACTAGTAGTAAGATACAGTAGACTTCCTATCATACCTCTGTAGTTGGTTTGATTTACTGGTTCTCCAGTTTCATCACTATCCAACTTACAGGTGGTACTCATAGGTGTATCACTGCCTTTACTACTATCCAATGAAAAATGTTTTATAAGATCTTTAATATATTTACTTTGATTCAAAATAATACCATTTTTGTTTTGAAAGATCTGAAATCCAAGGAAAAATTTTAGTTCTCCCATTAAGCTCATTTCGAACTCATTTTGCATTATTTTTGAAAACTCAATACATAAAGAATCTTTAGAAGATCCAAAAATAATATCATCTACATAGATCTGTACTATTAAAACATTTTTAGAAATCCATTTAATGAAAAGAGTAGGATCAGCTATTCCTTTAGTAAATCCTTTTGAAATAAGAAAAGAGCTGAGCCTATCATACCAAGCTCTTGGAGCTTGATTTAAACCATATAAAGCTTTAGATAGTTTGAAAACATGATTGGAAAAATGGGGATTTGTAAAACCAGGAGGTTGTTCAATAAATACATCCTCATTTATATATCCATTCAGAAAAGCGCTTTTAACATCCATTTGATAGAGTGTGAAATTCAGATGAGCAGCATAAGCAAGTAATATCCTAATGGCCTCTAATCTAGCCACAGGTGCAAAAGTTTCCTCATAGTCTATTTCTTCCTCTTGACTATAGCCTTGTGCGACTAGCCTAGCCTTGTTTATAATGATAGTTCCAGATTCATCAACTTTGTTCCTAAACACCCATTTAGTGCCTATGGTTGGAGTGTCCTTAGGTCTTTCTACTAATTCCCAAACTTTGTTTCTTTCAAACTGATTTAGTTCTTCTTGCATAGCCATTACCCAGAATTCATCATTGATAGCATCATTGATATCTTTGGGTTCAAGTTGTGACAGAAAAGCTTGATGTTCAACCTGGTTCCTTAGAGAAGCTCTAGTTTGTGTTCCTCTATTTAAATCACCTACAACAGCATCAAGAGGATGATTCTTGAGAGTTCTAACACCTCTATAAGGAGTTGAAATGGCTTCTTCAGAGTTGTCTATAGGTCTAGAATTGGTATGAGCAGATTCTGGAAAATTTCCATAACTGGATTCTTTTACAGGGGATTTAGTATTCTTATCATTTAGGTCCAGATTTGACAAATCTTCCTCAAGATCTTCAAGGTAGGATTTAGGCTCATGTGGATCAGTCTCATCGAATTTGACATGAACTGATTCTTCCACACATTTGGTTCTTTTATTGAAAACACTATAGGCTTTACTAGAGAGAGAGTAACCTAGGAAAATTCCTTCATCACTCTTGGATGCAAATTTGTCAAGATTGTTTTTAGTGTTAAGGATAAAGACTTTGCAACCAAAAACTTTGAAGTAATTAACCTTAGGATTCCTATTATTCCAAAGTTCATAAGGGGTCATTTTTAGAATAGGTCTAATTAAAACTCTATTAATGACATAGCAAGCTGTATTTACAGCTTCAGCCCAAAAATAAATAGGTAAGTCATACTCATTAAGCATAGTCCTTGCAATTTCTTGAAGGGTTCTATTTCTTCTTTCCACTACACCATTCTGTTGGGGTGTTCTAGGAGCAGAAAAGTTGTGATTATAGCCATTGTGTGAGCAGTAGAATTCAAATTCATGATTCTCAAACTCACGCCCATGATCACTCCTCAGGGTCTTAATTTTGAGTCCACTAAGATTTTCTACAGTCTTGGAATATTTAACAAAGTAGGAACATGATTCACTTTTGTGAGCTAGAAAGTATACCCATGTGTATCTAGAAAAATCATCTACAAGAACATAAACATAGTGCTTCCCATTTAAACATGAAACTCTTGAAGGTCCAAACAAATCCATGTGAACCAATTCAAGTGGTTGAGAAGTTGAAACTTATTTCTTTGGTTTAAAAGAAACTTTGTGTTGTTTTCTCTTTTGACAGGGATTTCACACTTTATCATTTGGGAATTCTAATTTGGGTAGGTCTCTAACTAAGCATTTCTTAGAAAGTTTCCTAAGTGAGTGAACATTACAGTGTCCTAGTCTCCTATGCCACAACCAAGACTCTTTATAGAAATCATTTAAGCAGGAAACATTTTGTTTGACCAAGGAATTTAGATCAACAGCATATACATTCTCATTTCTAGATGCAGTGAAAACTAAGTCATGTTTTGAATTAAAAACATCGCATGAATTATTTTCAAATTTAACATTAAAACCATCATCACACAACTGAGATATACTAAGCAAGTTATACTTTAATCCGTCAACAAAAAGTACTTTAGAGATCAAAATTGTATCAGGGTTACCAATCTGGCCTAAGCCGATGATTTTTCCTTTTTCATTGTCACCAAAGGTGACATGCCCACCATCAACCTTAATCAGACTCTTGAAGCAAGAGTAGTCTCCTGTAATATGTCTTGAACATCCGCTGTCCAAATACCATAGAGTGTTACAGATGCTCTTTAAACAATTTCCCTGCAAAACAGATTATACATAGGATAATTTTGGTACCCAGATCTTTTTGGGTCCAGAAAGGTTATCTAATAAAACTTTGGGAACCCATATTTGCTTTATAGTTTTTCTAAGACCAAAAAGCATATTTTGAGACAAAAATACTTTGTTGGGTCCTTTAGAAAACTGTTTTGTATAAGATGGTCCTGAACCAGAACTAGAAGAGAACTGTCCAGATTTTGGGACAAATTTGGTTTTGCTTACTTGTCTCTGTCCAGGCTGATATCCTAGACCGGTTGTATATTTGGGAGCAATATGTTTTCCTAGTAGTTGTGTCAAGGTATCCCTACCATCAGTGAATTTTTCAATATCCTTTCTTAATTGTTCATTTGATAATTTAAGTTGAGTGTTCTCTTTCAATAGTTGAGCATACTTCCCTTTTTCCACACTTAAACCTGTTTCAATATTACTAGTCAAAGCATGTTGTTTCTTCAAAGATTTATATTTATTCTTTAGTTCATTGCAAGTATCTTCCAGCATATTGCAATATTCAAACAGTTCAGCTTTAGACATATTTTCCTCATTGTCTGAATCATGGTCATTTCTAGAATAAAAATTGTTTAAAGCTGGTGAAATAGGTACCTCAGATGTGTTAGTCAGGAAACACATATTAGCACGATTTCTTTCAGATTTACTAGCTTCTGATTCACTTGTGCTGTCCTCCGAAGCACTCCAGGTTGCTTTCATAGATTTCTTGTACCTCTTGTCCTTATAGTCATATGTTTTCTTGAATTTTAACTTAGGACAGTCGTCTTTGATGTGTCCTTTCCTCTTGCATTCATAGCAGACTATATCATCTTCTTTATCTGACTTCTTCCAATCCTTCTTCCACTTGCCTTGTTGATCATACTTACCTTTGTAGCTAGGTTTTCTGAAAAACTTTTTCTTCCTATAGAACTTCTTGAATCTCTTGGCTATTTGAGCCATTTCTTCATCACTGTCAGAATCTGAATCATCACTAGACGAGCTTTCAGTAGGCACATGTACTTTCTCCTTGTCTTTACTCTTTGATGCAGTAGTCTTAAATGCCACAGATTTCTTCTTGGGTTCATCATCTTCTTCTTTGTTCACCTTCAATTCTTCTTCATACATCATTAGTTTACCAATTAACTCCTTGACAGGTAGTGTTCCAATGTCACATGATTCTCTGATTGAGACAGACGTGCCTCTCCATCTATCTGGAAAACATCTCAGTATTCTCATGATTTGTTCCTTTGCTGGAACACCCTTTCCAAGTGAGCTCATTGTGTTGAATATCTCATTAAACCTGAGATACATGTCAGAGATGGGTTCATCAACTTTCATTTTAAAGTTATCATATTTAATAGTATAAGTATTTAACCGCATTTCCTTAACATTAGTTGTTCCTTCATGAGAAACAGCCAAGGTATCCCAAATATCAAAAGCAGTTTTGCAGGCAGAAATTCTATTGAATTCCTCATCTCCTAAAGCACAGTAGAGGGCATTTATGGCTTTACAATTATTATTGTAAGCAGCCTTAGTAGGTTCATCCCAAGTTATTCTTTCAGTTTCTGGAATTTTGTATTGAGATTCTATAGCAGTCCAGATATCAAAACCCATACTTTCTAAATGGATTTTCATTTTAAGTTTCCACTGAGCATAGTTATTTCCATTGAAGAAAGGTGGCCGTTTAGTAGCAGCACCCTCAAGTCTATTATCCATTATAAACAAAATTTAAAGTGATAAGAATTTAGAAATAACAGAAATTTTAAGAACTTTAAAATACAACTAAAATCACAGTTAAAAAAAATTAATATAGAAAATATATTTATTGTTTTTTTTCTTTCCCCTTTGATAACAAATGTTGGTCGGAGTGGATACTCAAGAGGGGGGGTGAATTGAGTTCCAATTAAAATTTTCTGTTAAAAACAATTGATTAAAATCCCCAATTTCAAAAACAAATTAAACTGTAGTGAATTTATAGAGATTATAAAGGTTCAATTAGTTTCTCAAAGATTGATTAGTTCTCAGATAACTTAATCTTATGACTAAATTAACTTTTGAAACTAAATTACTGTTTTATAATAAATATAAACACTTGCGAGTTTAACTGTCAAAGTAACTTTGAAAATAAATTATATTTCAATGTAATAGCAGCAGAATATGAAATAGATAAGTATTGTATGGATATAAACTTTAACTAAAAACACAGAGGAGTTAACCAAGAGGTTCAGTCTCAAGCCGAGACTTAGTCCTCTCAAAAGTCTTATATAAGGATTATCCACACCCTGGATTGGGGTTCAACAGTTTGCAACTGTCCAGGTCCAAGACCTCTACCACAGTTATTCGTGGGAACAAACACAACAGCAACCAGCTGTCCAAGTCACACACGACCTCTACCACTGTCCCAGTGGGAAAACAAATATGTAAGAGTATTGAGTGAGGATTTACAAATCCTCCAGTTAAATAACAGGAGACAGTGTGTGTGTTAAATACAGCAGATAACACACACTGCTCAATATGTAAAAAGATAAATCACAAAGCAAATATTTAGAGTGTAGAAATGGCTCTTAGTGATCTTCGTGCAGCTCTCGACTCCTTTTGTTGATTAGAATTCGTTCTGAGTCTTCTTCTGGTTTTTGTCTGGAAAACAGAGTATCATCTGTTTCCTTGACTTCCAGGTTCAGCTCGCTTATCGTCTCATAGGATGAAGAGATTTGTGTAGTTCTTTTTTTTGCATAAATTACTTGACGCATGCTCTATGTTCTGGAGTCTGGTAGTAGTAGTCTCGTGAGTGCAAGTTCTCCAATTGTTCTTGTTTCCCTTTTTTTAGCTTGATCGCCAACGTGTATCTGTGCTCTGTATATTGTGTGCTCTTTTCTGCATCCTTCCTTTAAAGCACGAGCTTCGGCAAAAGATATAATTCCCTTTTTTCAAGTACGAGGTACGGTTTCCTGAAAACCAGCAACACATATTAAATAAATGTAAGTGCATTAAAATATACCTAATATGACCGTTGGTTAGATTAAATAATAATAAAGAAATTTAAAGCATGTCGGGGTTCTGTCTCTGAACGGTTTCTCATGATAACGGTAGACTTTGTCATGGTAGGTCTGAGTATCGGTAGACTTTGTGTAGCGGTAGAATTGTCTGTCGGTAGTCTTGATGTATCGTTAGGCATCTGTAATGGTAGACTTGTCTGTCGGTAGACTTGATGTATCGGTAGGCATCTGTAATGGTAGACTTGTCTGTCGGTAGACTTGATGTATCGGTAGGCATCTGTAATGGTAGACTTGTCTGTCGGTAGACTTGATGTATCGGTAGGCATCTATAACGGTAGACTTGTAACAGTAGCGGTGGCTCTGCCTTTACCAGTAGAAGTAACTCTTTATCGGTAGCTGTGGCTCTGCCTTGTAACGGTAGCTCTTTATCGGTAGCTGTGGCTCTGCCTTGTAACGGTAGCTCTTTATCGGTAGACTATGCATAACGGTGAACTTCAGCATATCGGTAGCTGTCAGTTTTTCTGTATCGATAACTGTCTACTTAGATGTAGTTGTAGGCTCTGAGTAGCGGTGAGCTTTGAGTAGCGGTAGCTCTTATTCGATATCGGTAGCTTTAAGTCATAACGGTAGCTACTATCTGTAACGGTAGCTGTAAGCTGTTTAAGCATTCTCTTGGCAGAATGAGTTAAGTCACAGTAAACATATATCTGATAATGCAAAATCAAGATATAAATAAGGAATGGTTGGGATTATCAAAACATAATAAAGCAACTTAATTCCAGAGGGTTCAACATATGGAGTTCTCTATATGGTTTTATAAACGATTCTCTAACCATGAAAAATTGAACTGCAAAAATGTTGAGCCTTGAGTAATCTTGTCACATGGTTTATAATAATCATTCACAAGCCATGAAACATCACCCTTTAATTCAAATGGTACTACATTATTTCAAATAGTTTTCTCATGGTTTGGTCTCATCCATGAGCTACATGTGTAGAAAAACCATTATGGAAGAGAATGAACTGGAAAAGTCCCCATATGAGGGTCATTGCATGGTTTACCCTAAAGCATGTGTTGTCTCAATAGAACAATTTTTCATTTTAATCCTCACAAATCACGATTATTTAATTACTATTTGTGTATGTGTTAAATAACATAAGATTTAAAATTCTATAATTTACATAAAATTTATCTAAGTAGAATTTGCTACTGTTAGTTTAATATTGCTACCATGAGATGATATTTTTACAATATCATAAGTTCTTATACTAAGGTTAGAATATTCATTATTCTATCAGTTTAACCTCACTACCATCTATTGATGTTTTCTATTTCTAGTTTAATATTTCTACTTCTAGTGGACTATTGGTACTGTTATAAGAACTTACTACCACCAGATCAAGTATACAATAGCCAGTCTAATTCTACTACTATTGGTCTAATTTCACTCCCTATATTCCAATGTAGATACCACCATAATGTTCCAATAGCACCAAAATAATTCTTCTACCACAAGTTGAAATCTTCTACTACCAAGACATATCATCTATCATGAGAAAATATCTATGATCAAAAGCATGTTTTAGATATTGTGAAGAGATATCTACCACTGTTGAGTTATACATCCATTGAGGTTTCTATTTCCATATCTATATGTAATTAAAATTATAAATAAATTACAATGGATTGTTTATGGAATTTAATAAAATACATATAATTTTTCAATATGAGGATTTAAGAATGATTATTCTTAAAACTCATACTTATGAGCATTAAAGGAAATTTCATACTTCCGAGTTTTACTTCTTAGTATAAGGATTTATTTTATTATTGTACAATAGATAATTACAGTTTCTAAGATATATAAATTTGAGGATCCCCTAATACACAAGGGTGACATGATCTACTTTTTTTTATTATTTTTGATTGGTGTGATAAGTGAACATAACTACTTAACTCTGCTTATATAAAGAAAGAGGATCATCTGTACAGAATACGACATTCTATTTTTCAAGTAAAATTTTAAACCTTGTATAGTTTGTTCGAAGTGATATCTAGGAAATTATTAAAGATAATCTGAAATAATGAGATCATTACTAATAATCTCACGATGATCAGATAAAGATAACTTTTTAAATTATTCTACATTCCTTATCTCTCCTTATTTGTTTGATTTACATTCAAGTTATTCTTTCCTTATTTAATTATTGATGAAATTCTCCTGTACTATATTGGAGAGAAATTAGATACTATATTATCACACTTTTACATCTTATAACCCATAAAAAACTATGGAATAGGATTGGTGCATCCTAGAATAACTTGTGTGTAGCTGTATTTTAAAATCTAAATCCATGTTGTGGATTAATGTTTTGTTAAATAAAAGTGCTTAAAATTGGGTGAATATCAAGTGGATAAAATTAGGTATTGGATTGATACAGAACCTTGTGTATTATTTCCATTGTGTTCTATTTAGTTTATTTTTTTTAAAGATTATATTTTGAAATTAGTTTATCTTTTCAAAATAATTTAATAAAAAAAATACTCTGACAGTTATATTTAACTAGTGATGTATATATCATGTATGATGTGAGATTTTTTTTCAAACCTTAAAGTGTTTTTAAAATTTTTTCAACAGGGTTCTGATTGATCCCTTGAGAAACCTTTAGAAAATATAAAATTATATATTTATACTATTTAAGTTAACTAAGTAGTTTTCTAAATTGGGGTATTTGGTTTTAATTTTTTTAAAATAAATATTTATTAGAAGATCAATTAAACCCCCTCTTGAGGTATCCACTAGGTCAAACATTTAGCATCAAAGAAGTTTCTTATTTTTTGTTTATCTAGATTATACCATGATCAAATTTTTAACCAAATATATAAATTTATATTTACTCTAAATTTCCATCTTTATGTATGATACCAAAATTTAGGTAACTTCAAATAATATAACTTTATATTTTTATAGCACTAACTATACTCAATGGAAGATTAAAATGAAAATTCTTCTTGAAAACATGGGTTTTGAAATCTGTACAGTAATAAAGGATATATATGAAAAAATGCTCATATAGTTGAATGATTTCACTATGTCTTCTTATGATTTTATTTTTAAAGAAATGGATTCTTTATACTTTTCTCTAGGAGTAGGTGAAATTAATAGAATATCTACAAGTGCTACAACTTTTAAAATTTTGGATACATAAGATATGTCTCATGAAGGAACATATGATGCCAAAGAAATGATTTAAAGTTAATATACTATTAAGTATGATATATTTAATATTAAAAATGATGATTCTATTTATAATATGTATCTGAGGATTAATAATATTACAAACATTATGCATGTTATGGGGAAATACATTGATGAAAAATATCATGTACTAAGGATTCTAAGATGCTTACCTAACAGATGGATATGCCTTACTACATTCATTCCTGAATCATGTTATGTGAGAACCATTCTAGTTAAGAAGTTTATAAGAAATATAATTATGTATGAGGAATATATTAAAGTGAATAATGAATATGTTGGACCCAAAAAGTCAATTGCATTCAAAGAATCTCAATCAAAATCTAAAGAAGTAAAAAAATAAGAAAGAACTAGTGGAAGTGATGGTGACTTTGATAGTGATGAGGAAAAGGAATATATGGATATAAGATTCATGAATTTTTACAAGAAAAATAAGGTCTTCAGGAAAAAAAATTCAAGGGAGTATGAAAAATAAGAAAATAGAAGAAAGATAAAAACTTTGGTGAAGTTACCTATTAGGAGTATAAGAGGAAAAGACACATAAAAGCTGATTTTCCAAAATAATAATTTAATAAAAATTACAAGGATCAAAGAAATAAATAAAATAAATAATTAAAAAGAACTTATAGTTCTTTTGAGGATAGATCTAGTGACTCATATACTACCCGAGAAGATGAAAATGAGAAAAAAATATGATTTATGATAATAACTCTTGAGTTAAAAAATGATATTCCTATCACTTATAAATGTGAAAATACTGATGAAACTAGATTTGAAATGAAGACATATATGAATATTTTAATATTATTGGAGAAACATTTAATTATCTAAAGGATAAATACAATAATTTGAAGAAACACCATGTTTTATCTGTTTGTATTAAATCCTATATTCCTATTGAAAAAGAAATGAAAAAAATGATAGTAATGGAAAATAATGAATTAAAATTGGTAAATGAGAAACTAAAAGAATATAATGAATATTTTTCTATAAGAATTGAAACTCTCAATAAAATTCTTGGAAGTCATGTTGTACCTAAACCAATAGAGAATTTTGGCTATCAACTTGGACACAAAAAAAACTCTATAAAAATAATATCATTCCTAGTTAAAATATTGTAAATAAATATATATTAAATGGTACACCTGGAACATATAATTATAGAGAAAAATATTTGGACCAAAAAATAGTTTATTTTTCTAATTATTTTATGACCATTAATAAATTTGTTAATAAATCTATTAAACAGATGTATATTCCTAAGGATTTAACTTCTAGTTTTTTTGGACCCAAATATATTTTGGTAATAAAATAATTTTTTATTTGACTGATTACATGAAACCAAACTCAAAAGATCATATAAGAAGCTGTGGTATTTATATAGTGGGTGTTTCAGAAAATTGATAGGGGACTTCTCAAGCTTCCAAAATTTAACCAGGGTGGATGGTGTCCATGTCACCTTTGGTGAAAATAAAGAAGGCAAAATTATTAGCCTTGGAAAAGTTGGTAATTTTAAAAACTATGTAATTTCTAAAGATTTATACTTCTAATTTCTTTAACTATAATATTATTATCATATCTCAATTATGTGATGATGGTTTCAATTTAAAATTTGACCATAATGCTTGTAAGATTTATGATTCTATGTTAAATTAAGTGTTTATTGCTTTGTGGAATGATAATGTTTATGTAGTTAATTTAAATTATTTATTTTGTCAAAATATTTCTTATTTAAATTCATTTCATCATGAATATTAGTTGTGGAATAAGAAATAAGGCCACTATAATATATACTCTCTCAGAAATATAGTAAAAAATGGTTTAGTCAAGGGTCAACCTAAACTAAAGTACCTAAAGGATAAAGTGTTTAATCACTGTCAATAGGGAAAGAAACATAACGTTTCTTTCAAACCAAATAAAGTGGATACTATCTTACAACCACTATAACTAGTTCAAATGGACTTTTTGAACTGTATAGAGTTTCAACCTTAGTCAAAAACACTATGAATATATAATTGTTGATTATTATTCAGGGTTTACATGCATATATTTCATTGATCAAAAAAATGAGGCTCGAAAATGTTTTAAAAATTATAAAAAATCTATATAGAACCTTAATGGACATACCATTAAGAGTGTGATATGCTATTATGGCTGTGAGTTTGAAAATAAATATTTTTAATTTTTTGTGTTCACAACATGAATATAATCATAACTTATATATTACTCAACAACCTTAAAATAATGGATTGGTTAAAAGAAGAAATTTATTCCTTAAATAGATAACTTAGACCATGCTCAATTAATATGAAATAACAGTTTATTTTTTTGGATAAAATTGTAAAAAATATGTTATGTAATTAAAAGTGTCTTAACAAGAACTATTTGTAAGAACACTTCATATGAATTATGAAATGGTGGAAAGAATAAGGTAAATTATTTGAATTTGTTTTCTAAAAAGTTATCATTTTTAATAAAAAGAATAATCTAGATAAATTTTCACCCATGAATAATGATGGAATTTTCCTTGGTTACTCTACATCCAATAAATCAGATAGATTCAATAATAAAAGAATAAATATAGTGGAATATTGTATTCATGTCACATTTTATGTGAGATATCCAAATATACATAAAGTTTCATTATATAACCCAGTGGATGATATATCCAATCTAAAAATCAGTAATACCTCTAAGACTAAGGACCTTATTGCTGATTTAATTGAAAAACCTCCCTGAAAATATCATTTAGAGGAATTAGACCCTAGAGAAAATCTAGAATAATCTTGTATACCCAAAACCATTCGAACCCATAGAGACCATCCTTGAGATTCTATTTTTGGATATCTATATATAGAAACTCAAACTTGATAATCACTTAGAAACTAGGCTGAAAATCAAGCATTCTTATCACAACTTCAAAATAAGAACATTAATTAGAAAATCAATGATGAAAAATGGGTGAGAGATATGTAGGAAGAATTGAATTAGTTTGAAAGGAATATAGTATGGGAACTAGTTGCGATACCCAAAGGATATTTGAGCATTGTAACTAAATGGGTATATATAAAAAAGATTGATGAATCTGGAAAATAATTAGGTATAATGGTATATTGGTGATATGAAGTTATAATCAAGAGGAAGGGATTGACTATGAGGAAACATTTTTTCTAGTATCTAGACTTGAAACTATTAGGATACTGAATTATTTTAACGCATATTTAAATTTTAAATTATATCAAATTTATATCAAGAGTTTTTTTATGAATGGTTATATTTTTAGGTTGTTTTTATTGAAAAAAACCTATATTTTTAAAATCCTAAATTTCTAGATTACGTTTTCAAATTGAAAATAGAACTTTATGGTTAAAAATAGGCTCTACGATCTTGGTAGCGTAGAATGATGACTTTTATTTTTTCAAATGGTTTTAAAAAAGGCATTGATATTCCTACCTTATTTATCAAAATAACTTGAAAAGATGTTTTGGTTATGGAAATATATATTGATGATTTTATTTTTGGGTTTTAAAGAAATTATTTATGCACTAAATTTCAAAAATAATGAAAAATAAATATGAAATTAGTTTGATGGGTGAACTAAAATTATTTCTCGGTTTTCAAAAATTTAAAAATAAATAAGGAACTATTTTAAACCAAATAAAATACACTAAAGATATTTTAAACTATTTTGGCACAAATGGATCAAATTCAAGTGGAATTCTAATGAGCACCACACATGAATTGGATATTTGTGAGACTTGAAAACTAGTTTACCAAACCATCTATAGAGATATGATTTAATGTTGAATTTAATTAACAACTATCGAACTAGGTATTATGTTTAGTGTGTGTATGTGTGATAATTTTCAAGAAAACCCTTGGTAATATTATTTTAATTCATGTTAAAATATTTTTAAATACCTAAAAAGTATGACTAACTTAGTGATATCCAATGTATTAGATATTATTTTGATTTAATTAGCTATTCATATGCAGATTTCAGTGGCTATAAGTTATATAGAAAAATAACTTCAGGAATATTTCACTTTTTAGGAAATTATCTAGTATCTTAGTGTAGAAAAAAGTATAATTATATTGTATTTTACACTATTTAAGTTGATCACATAACTTTAGGAAGTTTTTGTTCAACAATTCTATAGATAAAACACACATTGATAGGAAATTGATATCAATTTAGTAATATCCCTATAAACTATGACAATATAAGTGCTATTAACATTTCTAAAAAATCTTATGTATCATACTAGAACCAAAAAAATTGATATAAGACATCACATTTTGGAGATAATTTTCAAAAGGGTGATATAAATCTTGAATTCATTGGAACTAAACTTCAGACTACTGATATATTTACAAATCCTTTGAATATTGATAGATTAAGCTATATTAGAAAATATATTGGAACGATAAATTTATATTAATTACTTATTCCTTAACATATTTTTATTTCATTAGAGATAATCCACGTTTTATGTGATACCTTTGTATTTCCACCATATGAAAATTCTATCAGAGTGTGTGCTACCACTCGGGTGCTACTGTTTGGGTTCCACCACTCGGGTGCAACCGTTGGGGGCTACCGCTCAAACGATACCTCTAGTTGATACCATAAAGTGAAAACATTGGGTAATACTATCATATGAAAATGTTATTTGACGTTAGTTGTTTCTACCATTGGTTGTTAGTACTGGATGCTACTGTAGACACACTTATAAAATCTTCCACTAACATTGCTATTTTTTATTAATATAAATCTTAAAATACGTATTTTAATCAAAATAAAATTCTTTTAGAATAGAAATTAGTGTTGTGAAAAAAATATCTGAAATTATATTTAGATTCTGATTTGAACCCTCTATCATCCATGCCCTTTAAACCTTTTATCCCATTCTCTCTCAAAACCAGCCTTTAACATTCATCCTTTAATCTTTGAGCCTCTACTACAATGGTGAATTTGAAACAAACCCTCTGTTGGAATCACCTGTTTTGATAATCCCAAATCATGCTTAACCATTGATTATGATGTATTAAAACTTTGCATTAATCTTATTATTCTATGCTTAAACGTATTTTATTCTAAACAGTTCATATTCCTACTCTCATAACTTTACTGTAACAGCTTACAGTAGCATTTACATAAGTTTGGTATTGTTAGCTACCAGTCAGAGTTTTCTTTTCAAAGTCACAGTTACAGCTAACTGTCACCTTAAGTTACTGTTGCAATAAGTTCACAGTTACAAGGTTACAGTCGAAGACTAATACAAGCTTACAGTCACGAGTCTACCGCTATCTATTGTCAAAGCTCACAGACGAAGGTCACAGTTACCAGACTTCTGTTCAAAGTTTTATCTGCTCAAGTTCACAGTCGAACAAGTCTACAGTTGGAACAAGTTCGCAGTCGAACAAGTCTACAGTCATAAGCCTACAGTCAAGGTTACAGTTAGACAGCGTCTGTCGACTAAGTCTACTGATGATCGAGGTCTACAGTTGATAAAGGTTACAGTTCTACAAATTTGATGCCACAAGTCTACAGTTAGAGAGGCTACAGTTACATGAAGTAAAAGCTACCATTGCAAGCCTACAGACAGCAAGCCTTTTGTTGAAGTCAGCAGTTAGAAGGAAGTCCACAGTTGGAAGACCACAGTTGAAGTCCACAGTGACATACATTCTCGACCAATTTATTATTATTATATTCCTACTTTTTTCTTTACCAATTTGATTAATACTAATCTAACGGTCATGTCTCGCCAAATTGATACACCTAACATTATTTATTAATATTTGCAGACATATCAAGAAATAATACAATGTACGAGGAAGATCGCACGTGTAACTCAAGACTATTTATCTTGTCGGCCTCAGGTGAACAAAAAGGGCATATATGTAGGAGTATAAAAAGAAGAGAGAAGCATTCAAGAAAAATAATGAATGGAAGAGTCTAACATCTACAACTGAGAAGGAGATACACATATACACAAAAAGAAGAACTCTCGAGCATTCATTCTGAAGAACAAAAGAGTCTCAAGTGAACCGACTGAAAGAACCGTCTCCTAAAAGCCATGCTGTGAAGCACTCAAACTCAAAGAAGCTGATCACTTGAACATCTGGAAGTCTAGAAATCACGACACTCTGTTTTAGTGTCAACTTACAGAAAAAGGACCAAAGCTTCAAGTCACTCATTCCTACGAGTCCAGAACTGATCTGCCAACACTACAGAGCACTCTAAACCTTCTTCTTTCTATCTCTTGCTCTACTGTGTTTTAGTTTTCTACATTTTGAGCAGTGTGTGTTATCTGCTGTATTAAACACACACACTGACTCCTGTACTTTCACTGGAGGATCTGTAAATCCTCAGCAAACCCTTTTACACTTCATTTCCCACTGTGGATAGTGGTAGAGGTCTTGTGACCTGGACAGCTGGCTGCTGTTGTTTGTTTTCCCACGAAGAACTGTGGTAGAGGTCGTGTGACCTGGACAGTGGACAGTGTGTTCACTGTTGTTAACCCCGATCCAGGGTGTGGATCATTTTTATATAAACTTTTGAGAGGACTAAGTCTCGGCTTGAGACTGAACCTCTTGGTTAATTCTCTGTGTTTGTAGTTATACTCTATATCCATACTATACATATTTATTTCATATTCCGCTGCTATTACTTTGAAATATAATCTATCTTCAAATCTAATTTGATAATTAAATTCGCAAGTGTTTATATTTGTTATAAATCAGTAAGTTAGTTTCAAAAGTTAATTTAATCATAAGATTAAGTCAACTGAGAATTAATCAATCTTTGAGAAACTAATTGAACCTTTATAATCTATATAAATTCACTACAGTTTAATTTGTTTTTGAAATTGGGGGATTTTAATAGAAATTGTTTTTAACAGAAATTTTAATTGGAACTCAATTCACCCCCCCCCCCCCTCTTGAGTGTCCACTCCGACCAACATTTGGTATCAAAGGGAGTGTTTATCTCTGTTATACTTGCTCAAAGTTTTATTTTAACTCTCTGTTTTTAAACTGTGATTGTAGTTTTATCTAAAAGATCTTAAATTTCTGTTAGTTCTAAATTTTATCTCTTTAAAACATTTTCTAAAATTTCCTTATGGATAATAGACTAGAAGGTACTGCTACTAACAGGACACCCTTCTTTAATGGTGTGAATTATGCCCAATGGAAGCTCAAAATGAAAATTCATTTGGAAAGTATGGGTTTTGATATTTGGACTGCTATAGAGTCTCAATACAAGATTCCAGAAACTGAAAGAATAACTTGGGATGAACCTACTAAGGTAGCTTACAATAATAATTGTAAGGCTGTGAATGCTCTCTACTGTGCTCTAGGAGATGAGGAGTTCAATAGAATTTATGCATGTAAAGCTGCTTTTGAAATCTGGGACACCTTAGCTGTTTCTCATGAAGGAACAACTAATGTCAAGGAAATGCGGTTAAATACTTATACTATCAAATACGATAACTTTAAGATGAAAGCTGATGAACCTATTTCTGATATGTATCTCAGGTTTAATGAGATAGTCAACACAATGATCTCACTCGGAAAGATTGTTTCAGCAAAGGAGAAAATCATGAGATTATTGAGATGTCTGCCTGACAGATGGAGAGGCACATCCGTTTCAATTAGAGAATCCTGTGATATTGGAACTTTGCCTGTCAAGGAGTTAATTGGTAAGCTGATGATGTACGAAGAAGAGCTCAAGGTAAATAAAGAGGAAGATGAGGAACCAAAACGAAAATCTGTAGCTTTTAAGTCTACTGCATCAAAGAGCAAAGACAAGGAGAAAGTGTATATACCAACTGAAAGCTCATCTAGTGAAGACTTAGATTCTGACAGTGATGCCGAGATGGCACAAATAACAAGGAGATTCAAGAAGTTCTATAGGAAGAAGAAGTTCTTCAGAAAACCAAACTACAAGGGTAAGTATGATAGACAAGGTAAGTGGAAGAAAGATTGGAAGAAAACTGATAAAGAAGAAGACATAGTTTTCTATGAATGTAAAAGGAAAGGACACATCAAAGCCGACTGTCCTAAGTTAAAATTCAAGAAGAAATATGAGTACAAGGACAAGAATTATAAGAAAGCTATGAAGGCCACCTGGAGTGCTTCAGAAGACAGCACAAGTGAATCAGAATCTAGTGATTCTGAAAGAAATCGTGCTAATATGTGTTTCATGACAAACACATCTGAGGTAACCTTAGACACTCCCACTTTAAACTCTTATTATTCTGAAGGTGAAGAAGAATCTGGTTCTGATTCTGAAAATATGTCTAAAGATGAATTGTTTGAATACTGTAATATGCTGGAAGAAACGTGTAATGAACTAAAGGATAAATATAAGTCTTTAAAGAAACAGCATGCTCTTACTGCAAGTGTCAAGTCTGCACTTGATGTAGAAAAAGAGAAAAATGTTCAATTATTAAAGGAGAATACAGAACTGAAACTATCTAATGAACAACTTAGAAAGGACTTAGAAACATTCACAAATGGAAAAGATACTCTAACCCAACTGCTAGGAAAGCAAGTTGCACCTAAGTATGCTACTGGCTTGGGATACCAACCTGGACAAAGACAGTTTACTAAAACCCGATTTATCAAGTCTGGAAAAAATCCTGCTAGTTCCAGTTTTGGAAATTCGTATGCCTCAACTGGTTATTTAAATAGTTGTAGATCAAATAAAGTATATCTCTCTAAATCTGTTGCATCTATTAATTGTATGGGACCCATAAAACAAATCTGGGTACCTAAATCCTTGATTGCTAACATATCTGGACCCAAGAAAATCTGGGTACCAAAGTCATTTCCTGTCTAATCTGTTTTGTAGGAAATCCGTTTGAAAATCAATTACAAGAAGGTATGGTACTTAGACAGTGGATGTTCAAGACACATGTTTGGGGACTATTCGTGCTTCAAAAGCTTAATAAAGGTTGATGGAGGATATGTCACTTTTGGTGATAACTCAAAAGGAAAAATCATCGGCTTAGGCCAGATTGGTAACACTGACTCAGTATTAATTTCCAAAGTTTTATTTGTTGATGGACTTAAGTACAACCTACTTAGCATTTCTCAATTGTGTGATGATGGTTTTAATGTCAAGTTTGAAAACAATTCTTGTGATGTTTATAATTCCAAAAATGCTTTAATATTTTCTGCCTTAAGAAATGAAAATGTTTATGTTGTTGACTTAAACACTTTAGCTAAACATAATGTTACTTGCTTAAATGCTTTTCATAAAGAGTCTTGGCTGTGGCATAGGAGATTAGGACACTGCAACATTCACTCACATAGAAAACTCTCTAAGAAACACCTAGTTAGAGACCTACCTAAGCTTGAATTCCCAAATGACAAAGTGTGTAATCCCTGTCAAAAGGGAAAACAACACAAAGTTTCTTTTAATCCAAAGAAAGAAGTTTCAACTTCTCAACCACTTGAACTAGTTCACATGGATTTGTTTGGACCATCAAGAATTTCAAGTCTAAATGGGAAGCACTATGTTTATGTTCTTGTAGATGACTTTTCTAGATATACTTGGGTATACTTTCTAGCTCACAAAAGTGAAGCCTGCTCTTCCTTTGTTAAATACTCTAAGTCTGTAGAAAATCTTAGTGGACTTAAGATTAAGACCTTGAGGAGTGATCATGGCCGTGAGTTTGAGAATCAAGAATTTGAATCTTACTGCTCACACAATGGCTATACTCACAATTTTTCTGCTCCTAGGACACCTCAACAGAATGGTGTAGTGGAAAGAAGAAACCGAACCCTGCAAGAAATTGCAAGGACTATGCTTAATGAATATGACCTGCCTGTTTACTTTTGGGCTGAAGCTGTAAATACAGCCTTCTATGTTATTAATAGAGTCTTGATTAGACCGGTTCTTAACAAAACCCCTTATGAGTTGTGGAATAATAGGAAGCCTAAGGTTAATTACTTTAGAGTTTTTGGTTGCAAAGTCTTTATTCTGAATACTAAAGATAATCTTGATAAATTTGCTCCAAAAAGTGATGAAGGAATTTTCCTGGGTTACTCTATGACTAGTGAAGCCTATAGAGTGTTCAATAAGAAAACCAAATGTGTGGAAGAATCTGTTCACATCAAGTTTGATGAGACTGATCCACATGAGTCTAAAACTTCTCTTGAAGATGTTGAAGAAGACTTATCTGTTCTGGACCTAAATGACAAATCTAAAGAACCTGTAATAAAAACATCCAGTTCTGGACTTTTTCCAGAATCTTCCTCTGTGGAACCCGAACCTATAAATGAACCTGAAATCTCTAGTCCAACCTTTACCAAATCAACTAGCATTCTAAAGAATCATCCTTTACATGCTGTTGTTGGTAATCTTGATAGAGGAACATAAACTAGAGCTTCTCTAAGAAATCAGGTTGAACATCAAGCTTTTCTTTCACAGCTTGAACCCAAAAATGTCAATGATGCTATCAGTGATGAATTCTGGGTAATGGCTATGCAAGAAGAACTAAATCAGTTTGAAAGAAACAAAGTTTGGGAATTAGTTGAAAGACCTAAAGACACTCCTACCATAGGCACTAAATGGGTGTTTAGAAACAAAGTTGATGAGTTTGGTAATATAATCAGAAACAAAGCTAGGCTAGTTGCACAAGGGTATAGTCAGGAAGAAGGAATAGACTATGAGGAAACCTTTGCACCCGTGGCTAGACTAGAGGCCATTAGGATATTACTTGCTTATGCTGCTCATCTGAATTTCAAACTATATCAAATGGATGTTAAAAGTGCTTTTCTAAATGGATATATAATTGAGGATGTATTTGTGGAACAACCTCCTGGTTTTACAAATCCCCATTTTTCTAATCATGTTTTTAAACTATCTAAATCTTTATATGGTTTAAAGCAAGCTCCAAGAGCTTGATATGATAGGCTCAACTCTTTTCTTATTTCGAAAGGATTTACTAAAGGGATAGCTGATCCTACTCTTTTTATTGAATGGATTTCTAAAGATGTCTTAATAGTACAAATTTATGTGGATGATATTATTTTTGGATCTTCTAAAAATTCATTATGTGTTGATTTTTCAAAAATAATGCAAAATGAGTTTGAAATGAGTTTAATGGGAGAACTCAAATTTTTCCTTGGATTTCAGATCTTTCAAAATAAAAATGGTATTATTTTGAACCAAAGTAAATATATTAAAGATCTTCTAAAACGTTTTTCTTTGGATGGCACCAAAGGCAGTGACACACCTATGAGCACCACTTGCAAGTTGGACAGTGATGAAACTGGTGAACCAGTGGATCAAACCAATTACAGAGGTATGATAGGTAGTCTACTGTACCTTACTTCCAGTAGACCTGACATCATGTTCAGTGTATGCATGTGTGCTCGGTTTCAAGCCAATCCAAAAGAGTCTCATTTGACTGCTGTTAAAAGGATTTTCAAATATCTAAAACATACTCCCAATTTGGGATTATTTTATCCAAAAGGACAATCATTTGATTTATTAAGTTATTCTGATGCTGATTTTACTGGCTGCAAGTTAGATAGAAAGAGCACCTCTAGAACATGTCACATTTTAGGCAAGTCACTAGTATCTTGGTGTAGTAAGAAGCAGAATTCTGTTGCATTGTCTACTGCCGAAGCTGAGTATATAGCTGCTGGTAGCTGTTGTGCACAAATCTTGTGGATGAAACACACTTTACTAGACTATAGATATCAATTCAAACATGTCTCTATAAGGTGTGACAATACAAGTGCTATTAACATTTCTAAAAATCCAGTATCTCATGCTAGGAAAAAACATATTGATGTGAGACATCACTTTCTGAGGGATCATTATCAAAAAGGTGATATCACTCTTGAGTTCATTGGCACTGAACATCAGTTAGCTGATATTTTTACAAAGCCTTTGAATTCTGAGAGATTAAGTTACATCAAACATGAGTTAGGTATGATTAATTATAGCACAGTTGAAACCTCACAGTTGAAACCTCACAGTTGAAACCTCACAGTTGAAACCTCACAGTTGAAACCTCACAGTTGAAACCTCACAGTTGAAACCTCACAGTTGAAACCTCACAGTTGAAACCTCACAGTTGAAACCTCACAGTTGAAACCTCACAGTTGAAACCTCACAGTTGAAACCTCACAGTTGAAACCTCATAGTTGAAACCTCACAGTTGAAACCTCACAGTTGAAACCTCACAGTTAGACCTCACCGGTGTACCTCACTGTTACATCTCTCTGTAGGCTGTTTCGCTGTTTAACCTTATTTTATTTTGCGGGAATTCGAACCGTTTCTTTTCTTTATTCTTTTTATTTCTAAATCCCTAAATGATAAAACTTAGAACATCGAACATATCTCAATCCACTCATCTCGACCCTTGCTCTCTCAAGTCCTAAACCCTAAACCTTCAACCGAACCTCGAAACCTCATTCAGTTCCAATGGCCAGAACAAAGCGACCCCCGACTGTCAATGAAGATGCACCAATGCCAAAGAGGACTTGAGTCGAATCCAGTGGCACCGGGAACGCCTCGATAAGACCTGTTAATCCACATCTGACTAAGAGAGAAATAGTTGCTGAGAAGGAGCTAAGTGAAGAGTGGATTTTATCGAGAAGATCTTTAGTACTGGCAGTGCTTAATGAGCAAGGATGGACCGAATGCTTCGCAAACAATAATGGACCGTACTACCCGAAGCTGGTGAAGGAATTCTATGAATATCTACAGTTCGAGGAAGAGGATGATCTGCATAGACTGGTATCCAGAGTAAACGGCAATAAGGTCAGTTTTTCATCCGTTGAATGGGCTGCATGTTTAAGAGTTCCTCATGAGGGTATTTACAACTACTATTCTGGAGAGGCTCCTCCAAATAGTAGAATCTTTGATCATGAGACGGCTCTGGAAGAATTGACAGGCAATGGCATAGTAAGAAAGATTATTGCTGCTGAAATGAGTGGAGAGGACAGACTTCTGTTTAAGTTTATTCAGCATGTACTGAGTCCTAGAAGAGGAGATTTTGCAACTCTGAAGCACCAGGATATTTACTTGATGTACTTATTAAAACATGGAAGGAAGGTCAACCTTTGTAGGTTGCTGATGGCTCAGATGGAGGACATGATAAAGGCATGCTCAAAATCAAGTGCCTTGTTCCATGCTAAACTCATTTCGGTTATGTTGAAAGTGAAAGGTGCAGCTGGAAGTCAGGAAGAGTTGATAGTGGCAAAGAACAGTGTATGTATCTCGAAAGTAATCTGCAAATTCAAGAAGATCAGTTGGAATACCTGGAAGAAATCATGGGTGAATGATGAGGAGAGAATCTATGAGAAATTTAGCCCTTCTACTCATCCCTCTAGACCGAGAGATAGGAGAGATCCAGGCTTAAAGCCTGATGAGCCTGAACCTGTATACTCAGATGATGAACAGACTGCAGTATTTGGTGACTCTGAAAGAGAGAACACCCCAATTGATGAAGGGAGTGATCCTGATACTACTCACAGTCCTGTCAGGACAGTGACGTTTGGAGCAGCAAGCCCTCCAAAAGAACTACCTAGTAGAGAACCTGTTCTAAGAGACAGTGAGACTGAGTCTACAGAAGAAGAAGAAGAAGAATCTCAATATTTTTTCAAGGACACCTCTGACGAGGATGATACAGTCGAAGCAGAAGAGGCTGGAGCTTCAAATGAAAATCAAGAAACTGTTGCAGAAGAACTTAGTATGAGCCCTCTGATAGGGTATACAGACAAGTCAGTGTCTGACCAGGAAGCATGAGTGGTCTCTACTACTGTTGTCATGGAAGTGGTTGATGACCCAACAGAGAGGGAGGCTAACCTCACTGCTGAACCTACAGAGGAAGAAAATATGGAACCTGCTAGAGCTACAAAAGAGCACTTAGAGTTACCCATAGTCGAGCAGATAGTAGAAAATGTTCAGGAAGGAGCTCCAAGTGAGGGGGAGCGTTTTGGTTCAGTCTCTATACTGTATGATATAGAAGGATGGACCTCAGATCCCGGATACATGGTGTTAGGACTCAATTATGAGGATTCAGATGAGGAAAACCAACCACCAAGAAATCCAGTTATCCTAACTAACAGCTCTCCAGTGTTAGAAACTGAAAGATTGGCCACCAAGGAAGACCTTGAATCCTTAAAGAATGAAATGAAGGAGACCATCAGACAGTATGTTGCTGAATTGAAAACCAGTCTTTTTGATGAGCTGAAAAATGTAGAACAATCCTTAGAATTATCTCTAGGATGTGTTGTGGGAAGTCCAATCAAAGAAGTGATGGATGAAATGAAAGTGTGCCACACTCAAATTGAAAGCTGGACTGGAGCAGTAGTGGCCCTCAGACAATCAGTTGCTTCTTTAACTGCCCTGAGCAGTTCTCAGACACAAGTGTCCAGTGAGATTCGATACATCAAAGAAGTGGTCAAGCAGTTTGTGGAAGTATTTGAGGCTTTCAAGAAATCAGTAAAAGAACACTTTAGCAATCAGGATGTTGTCATTCAGAAAGTGATTGGAAATCTGACTCAGTCTTTCAAGGAGACAGTGGCATTCTCAGTCAAGTCCCTTCCTTCATCTAGCTCTCCTGTAGACCTTGAGCAGTTTAGAAGCCTGCTCAGAGAAGAGCTTACTCAGGCCCGTGCAAATGACACATCAGACCTACAGATCCTTGCTACTATAAGAGAAGTCAGTGGCTTTGTTCGTGAGCACCTGCAGGCTGCTACTGCTTCTCAGGAGGCCATCAAAAGTAAAGTGGATCATTACTTTGATCGGATTTTCACCAAGCATCAGTTGAACCATCACTTCAAGCTCATGCTAGAAACTATGAAGCTGCCTCCTGTAACTCAAGCTTTCAAAGAACAAGTTAGCAAGCTACGAGAGTTGACCCCGGCTTTGGATAAATTCTTGGAAAACAAAAATGACTTCTTATCTGCCATGGACAGAGGAGGAAACATCATCATGGATTTCAGAAATCTGCTCCTACCTTTTCTTCATGTGGACTGCACACCTGTTATAGTTCCTCCTGCCCTACCTGTCTCCAACCCCAGTGGTTCTTCAGTAATGTCTCCTGCTGATGCCCTCAGAAGCCTTAGACCACTGATACCTCGGCAAGCTACTCACTATAGGCCTTCAGGAGCATCTGTTGCTGCCCCTCCAGACATTCCTGCTGCAATTCCTCAGCCTGTTGATCTTTCACCTACTGCTCCATCTTCTTCCTCCAAAGGAAAAGATCCCTTACCTACAGATGAAGAGGATTGAGTCTGTTTATATTTTTTTTGATAGGGATCATGCATTCACGTTTTGGGTCATGTAATGTACTCATTATTAATACAATGTTTATTTTCTCTCTCTCTATCTTTCTTTTTGTTAATCACAAAGGGGGAGAAATAGGGAGAAATAGGGAAAACTCGGGGGAGATATGAACCTATACAAAGAGGGAGAAATCCTTGCGGATTATACCTAATTTTTGTGCTCATATTGCTAATACTGTGTTTTGCACACTTCTCTCTGATACATCTATATTTCATTCCATACTGACATAATTTGTGATTATCAAAAAGGGGGAGATTGTTGGAATCACCTGTTTTGATAATCCCAAATCATGCTTAACCATTGATTATGATGTATTAAAACCTTGCATTAATCTTATTATTCTATGCTTAAACGTATTTTATTCTAAACAGTTCATATTCCTACTCTCATAACTTTACTGTAACAGCTTACAGTAGCATTTACATAAGTTTGGTATTGTTAGCTACCAGTCAGAGTTTTCTTTTCAAAGTCACAGTTACAGCTAACTGTCACCTTAAGTTACTGTTGCAATAAGTTCACAGTTACAAGGTTACAGTCGAAGACTAATACAAGCTACAGTCACGAGTCTACCGCTATCTATTGTCAAAGCTCACAGACGAAGGTCACAGTTACAAGACTTCTGTTCAAAGTTTTCTCTGCTCAAGTTCACAGTCGAACAAGTCTACAGTTGGAACAAGTTCGCAGTCGAACAAGTCTACAGTCATAAGCCTACAGTCAAGGTTACAGTTAGACAGCGTCTGTCGACTAAGTCTACTGATGATCGAGGTCTACAGTTGATAAAGGTTACAGTTCTACAAATTTGATGCTACAAGTCTACAGTTAGAGAGGCTACAGTTACATGAAGTAAAAGCTACCATTTCAAGCCTACAGACAGCAAGCCTTTTGTTGAAGTCAGCAATCAGAAGGAAGTCCACAGTTGGAAGACCACAGTTGAAGTCCACAGTGACATACATTCTCGACCAGTTTATTATTATTATATTCCTACTTTTTTCTTTACCAATTTGATTAATACTAATCTAACGGTCATGTCTCGCCAAATTGATACACCTAACATTATTTATTAATATTTTCAGACATATCAAGAAATAATACAATGTACGAGGAAGATCGCACGTGTAACTCAAGACTATTTATCTTGTCGGCCTCAGGTGAACAAAAAGGGCATATATGGAGGAGTATAAAAAGAAGAGAGAAGCATTCAAGAAAAATAATGAATGAAAGAGTCTAACATCTACAAATGAGAAGGAGATACGCATATACACAAAAAGAATAACTCTCGAGCATTCATTATAAAGAACAAAAGATTCTCAAGTGAACCGACTGAAAGAACCGTCTCCTAAAAGCCATGCTGTGAAGCACTCAAACTCAAAGAAGCTGATCACTTGAACATCTGGAAGTCTGGAAATCACGACACTCTGTTTTAGTGTCAACTTACAGAAAAAGGACCAAAGCTTTAAGTCACTCATTCCTACGAGTCCAGAACTGATCTGCCAACACTATAGAGCACTCTAAACCTTCTTCTTTCTATCTCTTGCTCTACTGTGTTTTAGTTTTCTACATTTTGAGTAGTGTGTGTTATCTGCTGTATTAAACACACACACTGACTCCTGTACTTTCACTGGAGGATCTGTAAATCCTCAGCAAACCCTTTTACACTTCATTTCCCACTGTGGATAGTGGTAGAGGTCTTGTGACCTGGACAGCTGGCTGCTGTTGTTTGTTTTCCCACGAAGAACTGTGGTAGAGGTCTTGTGACCTGGACAGTGGACAGTGTGTTCACTGTTGTTAACCCCGATCCAGGGTGTGGATCATTTTTATATAAAATTTTGAGAGGACTAAGTCTCGGCTTGAGACTGAACCTCTTGGTTAATTCTCTGTGTTTGTAGTTATACTCTATATCCATACTATACATATTTATTTCATATTCCGCTTCTATTACTTTGAAATATAATCTATCTTCAAAGCTACTTTGATAATTAAATTCGCAAGTGTTTATATTTGTTATAAATCAGTAAGTTAGTTTCAAAAGTTAATTTAATCATAAGATTAAGTCAACTGAGAATTAATCAATCTTTGAGAAACTAATTGAACCTTTATAATCTATATAAATTCACTACAGTTTAATTTGTTTTTGAAATTAGGGGATTTTAATAGAAATTGTTTTTAACAGAAATTTTAATTGGAACTCAATTCACCCCCCCCCCTCTTGAGTTTCCACTCCGACCAACACCCTCACTTCTAAATATTTTGATGAACCAAAACCTATTAATAAATAAAAATTATAATCTATTCAATGAGTGGGGATATGAAATCATATTCTTTCATCTCAAGTAGTTGTTATTGAGAAGAAAATAGATGCATATTTCCTGAAATAAAGAAAGTTTTTGGTTTGGAAATTTTTTCAAGATTAGGGATGGATGTCCTGGTTCTCTAAGAATGACTAACCATTTTATTCTAGACTGGTTTGTGATTATTATATGAATTAAGAGTTTTTGTTCAATGAAAATAATAATTTCATTAAGACCGTAGATGGTGGGATGGAAATCATGGTCTCTTCAATTCAGTAGGATTTTTTTGAAGCTCCTCATAAAATATTTTATAAGGATTATCAAGGCTTTTATCCTATCATTCATACATAATTAATTTTTTATGATTCTCTTTAGGAGCCTACTAGAGATGGTAACCCAATAATAACTATTACTTTGGAACTCAATAGAGAGAGTAGTCCTTTCTTCAAGCTCATCCCACACATGTATTGTCCCAATAAGGGTAACTTTATTGTTTTAAGATTCTAGGATTTCTTATTCTTATATATTTTGAAAAATGTGCGAAGGTTTATCTTTTAAGATATCTTATGGAACATATGATGGAATTTTGTAAGAATTATTTTAGACCAAAAACATTAGTTTATCCCAAAATGTTATCTTCTATGGTAGAAGAAAAAGGGTATATTACTCAAGAAAAAGAAAATGTTTTTCAATGTGGTGGATTATATCTAAGTAAAGATACCTGTAGAAGGATGAAAGTAAATTAGAACCCCTGGATAAAGAAATGGTTTGTAGATCATGATATAATTTATAAGAAATTCAATCTAGTAAAGAACTAAACTAGAATTATGGGTTTGGTTGATCCCAAATTATTAAAAGACGTAGTTGTGTCTTATTATTCTGATGAGGAAGTTATTGGATGTAGTGGTGAAGTAGAGAAAGAATTAGGTTTTGTGGATGAGGAAGAAGATTCAGTTGATATAAATATTAAAGTTATAAGTGACCTTAATACTTTCAAAAGATAGAATGTCTTCTTTGGTCCACTTGATTCTAATATTTCATTACCTTCTAGGAAATTTTTTTTGGATAATGATGAGGATTATGATATTGAGGTTTCTAATGCTTCTTAGTTTGAGGGATCTGATTCCAAAATCTCTGAACATGTCATTTTACTTTTTGAGGACTCTTTATATGATGTCGATGGTGAATATGAGGGTGAAGATACTAATTTCTTATTTAGTATTTCTAATTATGAAAATACTTTAAGTGGTTATTGGGAATGTAATTCCCAAGGATATTTATTTTTCCATTTTTTGGAAAGTATAACAAGATCTGATGCAGGGGATACAATGACTATAGGGGAGAAGTACCTAGGGATAACTATTTATGGACTAGTATATTTAGATTATGATGATGGTGATGATGATGCAGTTATTCCACCTAAGCATGGTGTACCTTCTATTTCATATGTTTAGAGGTATCCTAATTGATATTTAGTGGATATAATAGATTAGACTGATATTCTATATTCATTTCCTTTTGTTTTTCTATATAGAGACGAGATAGGAGTGGTTGAAACTTTAGTTAAATAAGAGGGAGTCACTCATGAGGTTGCTGGTCAGGGATATCCTTTTGGTCATGTTACACACTCATCAGGTCAGGAAAGGTTTCATTATCCTCATCATTCTCATCCCAATATTTTGGCCCAAACTGACCTGGATTACTTTAATGAAAATATTATGGATACTCTTGCTGGAATTCCCAATCCATCTACCTCTCAGGAATGGTCTATTATCTAAGATGAAATATCATTTATTGTATCTTTTGTTGCATCACAACATTAACCAAAATTATTTATGAGTATTGGGAATTTATAGGTGGATACTATGAAGCTGGTGGAGTAAATTGATGTGATTCATAATTCATTGGAAGATACGATGATAGACCAAACCCATAGAGATATTACCATTCTTAGGAATATTAAATCCCTTCTTACTACTGATGGTTCCTCTTGTTCCAGATCTCCTCCTCCTTTTAGGCCTACTAGTTTTGATGTGGACTTGGTTATAAGTATTTCTTAGGAAGAGTTTCATAATTTTTTGGGAGATTCTTATACATATCATCAAGAATATCTATGGAAAATAAAGTCACATGGTGACCATATCTATATACTTGTTAGATAATGTATTAATGAGGCTTGAAGTGATAGGGACACAATTATCAAACCTATAAAGTACCCCCTTTCTAATATTTTCACCATAAATGATCTCAATTATACTTTTAATCTTTTAGTTGAGAATCTAAGGATAACTTATATTACCAAGGCCTTCAAGGAGAAATTGAGTCAGTAAAAAGTGACAACCCATTTATTGAATCTATTTAGGGAAGAAAATAAGGACTTATTTCAGGTAATGGAGTATAGTGGTAGAGTGATCACCCATTTTTTTGAGCTGATGGAAACATTCCTTTATTCTACCAAGAAGACTATGGTTTCTCCTATTACTATTCCCATGAATACATCTATCTCATATTTTATTCATAATATAGTTTAGACCAATTATATTGCAATAAACCCTTTTGGTCTTACACGAATGCAACTAGTCTAACCTCCTAGGCTGGTTTCCTCTAGTATTATGTTTAGAATTTCTGTACCTCCCAATGCCTCTTCCCCTTCACCCACTTTAGTTGTTGACAAAACAAAATACCACCTTTATCTATACTCTATATGATATGAGGATGACACAAAATCAAATTTGGATTTAATAGGGATGATTAATTTTTTTTTGATGATGTAATCATATATCTTTGATCTTAATGAAAATTTAGTACCCTTTTGTATTTTTTATTTTCTCTAATGAAAATTTATATTTTATGTTCTTCCTTCCCTTTATGAATATTTGATAATCCCAAAAGTGGGAGAAAATTTATGTTAAATCATGTATGTTATTATTTTCTTGAGTTTGTTGAACATTATCCTTTTCTTTGTTTATGCTCTAATTTTAACCTAAAAATTATTTTTAAATCTATTATTGTGAATTTATTTTCAACTGTCATTTATGATCATAAAAGGGAAGATTGTTGGATTAGTCCAAAAATCCCTTATTTTAATGATTACAAATCATATTTATTTTATTAATAACTATTTATGTGTTGAATGATAGAAAATTCACAATCTTGGAATTTACATAATATTTCTTTAAGTAAAAGCTTCCACCATTAGGTTAGTTTTTACAACATCCAAAGATATTTTTCTTCCTCCAGAAGTTATTCTTCTACCATTATATTATTCATTCTTATATAAGTTAAACTATTCTACTATCAGTTCAGAATTTCTATAGTTAGTTGAAGTATGTTACTACCGGTGGACTTCTTCTACCACCAGAGCAAGTATGTAATTACTAGTCTAATTCTATTACCTCTATTAAAATTCTTATATTGATACACCAATTTTTCAATAAACCAAAGGTTTTAATACTTTCAAACTATTAATTTTACTTCCAATTTAAATATACTAATGGAAAGACATATCTGTGACCCTTAAGGCGAGCTCTTCAACCAGAAGCATGTTTTTTCTACCATGAAGATATATATACTACCATTGAGTTCAGTTTTCATTAAGTGTTATGCTTCCATTCTTGTATGGAACTTAAAATTAAATTAAATTACAATGGTTAGTTTATGGAATTTTATGCAAGTCATAGAGTTGATCTATACAAGGATTTAGTAATGATTATTCTTAAAATGGCTACTTAGGATAATTAACAATAAAGTCAGACTTTTAGGTTTTACAACTTAGTATGTGGAATAATTTTATTATAATACTATAAATAATTATAGTTTTCTAAATCCATAATTGAAAGTATCCCCTCATGTACAAGAGTGATTGAATTATCTTATTTGATTACAAAAGATTGGTGTGATAAGAGAACTTACTAGATTAATCATGTTGACAGAAAGAAAGAGGATTGTTTATAATAAATATGAAATATCTATTTTTATTAAAAAAATAGAAACCCTACATATTTTGTTTGAAGTGGAATTTGCGATATATTTAAGGAAAATAAAAAAAGATGAAGAATATCATTACTGATCATCTCAAGCTAATCAAATAAAGAGGAATTCTCCAATTATTCTATATTATTTATCTCTCCTTCTATATTTTATTTACATTTTCATTTCACTTTACTTAGTAGTTTAAATCATTAGAAACTATTATGTACTATATATGAGAGGACTCATATACTCTCTTCTTATAATTCTTACATCTTCTATCTCATGAATTACTATAGAAGAGGATGAGTGATTCTTAGACTTCCTTACGCGTAGTTGTATCAATATAATATGATCTAGGTTTTTTATTAGTTTATTATTAAATAATCACACTTGGTATTAGGGGAATGTCATGTAGAGTGGATTAATTTTTTAGCTTAAAACTGAACCTATTGTATTTTTTTTACTATGAGAAATTTATTTATTTTTATTTTTTTAAATATTATCTTTTGAAATCAATTAATATTTTCAAAACTATTTAATTAAAATAATATTTTGATAGTTATATTTAATATGTATTGTATATATTGTGTTTGACGTGAATAGATTTGTTTCAAAATTTAAAGTGGTTATAATTTTTTTATATTGGGTTATGATCGATCCATTGAGAAACCTTTATAAAATATCAAATTATTTATTTATACCATTTTAGTTAACTACAAAATTTTATAAATTAAGAGAATTTGTTTTAATTTTTTTCATATATAAATATTTATTAGAATCTCAATTGACCTTATTCTTGAGCTATCCCCTGGGACTAACACCATGATTTTTTACTGTGTAATAATTGATAAATTCCAGGGTTTAAAATTATAAAATTAATATTATAAAAAATATAATTACCCTAAAATAAGATAAAATAATATAGAATAAAAATAAATAGTGACATGGGGGTGTCAAAATTATCCCCACTATGCCACTTTCTTCCCACCAAAAGAGTTCAGTTAAGGTAGAAGGAAAAGAGAAGGATCCACCACAATGGTTCACATCAAGAGACCAAAGTGTAGGGGAAATATTTAAAAGTTTCCAATGAAAAGGAAACCTTGAAACATGATTTTCCCTTAAAACTTTCCATTTGGAATCCTCAAAATAAGACAAATGATATCTCAAAAATCACTAAACATAGAATATCCACAACATCTTCAAGAGAAAACTAAAACAAAACCAATTAAATCATATTTAATTAATGATGGAGACCTATCATAGGTCTCCCCAACATTTAGGACTCATATAAATTAATGCAACATATGGAAGATAATAACCACAAAATCTCCCCAAGAGAAACTGATCAAATTCAAAAATAAGAACAAACTCAAAGAATAATCAAGCATCTATAGAAAAATTTCATCAAAACCACCCAATTGTCCATTGAAAAATGTCCAACCATATCAAACACAAGAGAATGATCAAGAAACACCCAAAAGGGAATAAATCCTCTATACTATGTTGCTGGATCCTTCAAATACCATTATAGAGGGAAAATACTCCCATTAGAAACAAGACATAATAGAAACAACATATATCCCTCCTTAGGTCATAACTCCAAAAGGTTAATCTAGAACCTCAAAAAAGGTACACTATCTCACAATGAACCCATAATATACAACTAGAACCCTCTGGTGATTACCAGAAAGGAACAACAATCCAAGTTACCTGAGCATGAGAACAAATTTTTTGCAGGTCATTTCATAATCAATCAATCCTCAACATGACCAACACCACACATAAAAATCTCAAAAAACAAGAATTCCACTGACTTAGTATTATCACAGTAATCTACATTCACAAGAATCTACAAAGTGACATCCAAAATATAACAAGCATCACCTTGAAAACTTTTAATCAAATCTAAAACCATAAAAATGATTCAATAAAATGGAAAATCATCCTAAACCAGTATTACACCAAATAAATATTCTAATAACTCAACTAATCAAACCTATGAAGGTGACCCTAATGACTAAAGAAAAAACTGGATCCAAGAGTAGAAAAGGTTCTTAATCTACTACTCTATTCAGAGTCCGAGTAGTATAAAACTGAAGAAAATATTTTTAGGAGGGAATATGATAAAATATGGGGAAAATATTTCTTGAAGATAATCCTTATATATTCTCCTTGACCATCCTAGGAGGAATTTTCAAAAAAATATAACATGAATCAACCCAACTCAAGCCTCTTATCTCAAACCAAAGTAGTACCATTATAAGAAATTGAAAAACCAAATGATACAAAAAATATAAAATAAAATACATTAAATATGAATCATAAAACATATTTATTTAAAATCATCAATACATAATATTGAATTTTAAGCCCATTTTACTAAGGAATACATTTGAAAATCCAATTGTAAACAACCCAACCTTGGTAAAATATACAACTTAATTAAAAAAAAATGAAATCATTTCAATTTTTTTTAAAATTTGAAATACTTTTAAACTAACCAGTTTTAATTAAATAATTTCTATAAAAATATCAAATCCATTTAAAAATGTTTTCCAAACACCATAATTAAACCATCTATTTTACAAAACACACCACACGAGATAAATAAACTCCTTTCAAATGACCAACTAAACTAATTTTGAAATAAAAAACTTCCTAAAATACCTCTTTTCACACACATAAAATACCAATTTTACCATAATAACATAAGAAAAGGCACCTCAAGATACTTAAACAAAAACCAAAATCAGTCACATCAATATATCACACAGACCTCCTTAACACTTTTCTCATTAACAAGTTCATGGGTAATCCTTGAATCATGTTGTTAAATAAAAAAATAAAATGGGGCGTGGAACTATTATTTACATGGATACAATGTTTCAAAGTCCAGGTTCCAATCATGAAAAAGTTCAGGTAATATGGCCAAGATTAGGTTCTCAGTCACTGCATGGCTTTTTAGGCTAAACCTAGCAACCTCACATCCTGGATTCCTTTCAGTTTCCACAAAAAAATTTAGAACAACCCAAGTAAAATTTCATAATTCTAATGAAGATCAAATACCATCACCAAAAATCTCAATCCATAGGAGGAACCAAAAAAATTGAAATCCCAACCACCCTTGGTAACTTATGGATCAAGGAGAGAAAGAGCCAGCTATGCTCCTTCTGAACCTACCACTTAAGTTCTAAAATTTCTATTCTCATTTCTACAAAATTATCAATTAATAAGAGAGTGATCTAAAACCTTTTACCTTACTCTAACCTAGTACCTATTACAAATTTTAACAAACCAACCTATGTTTACCTGACATGTCACCCGAGTTGGCTTGCCACTAGGGCCGATGTGCATTTCCGATCCCCATCGGTTGAAAACTAGTGTTTGGGTGATGTGACTATATTTTGACACATTTTACCAAATATATATTTGGGAGATTATTTCCTTTTTAATTTAATATTGATTTGTTTTTATAGTATTTTTGAATATTAATATTTTTTTTATATTGTAAATCACTAAATATTATAATTAAAATGGTGATTTTTGGTGTTATAGTGTTAAATTTTTATTGATTTTTTTTAAAATTTTTTTCAAAAATTTGGTTGGATTTTATTTTATTTTGGTTAAAATATTCATTAAAATGGTTTTCAAGAGTGTTTTATATATTTATTGGTCATGGAAATTTATTTCATCAAAATTTAATGATTTTATTTTCAGTATCTTACTTTTGGAAATATTATAAAATTTTTATCTAGAAAATAATTTTGTTCTTACCTATTTAATGTTTATATTTTTATTTTTAATGTATTTATTTAATTGTTGTTTAGTTTTTTATACAGGATAATTCACATAGGGGAATTTAGGAAGCAATAATATTTCTATAATTTTACACTTTAAACATATCCAAAATAAAATATGGCTTCCACATAGCTGATTTCCACTAACAATTTTCATAGCAAATTATAGAGAGTCTCCCTTGTAGATGAAATTTTAGTTACCCAAAAACTTTAGCATAAAAATACATATCCAAATGACTGTGTATGATCATTCAAATAACATTCACATATAAAGGTTTCTACCTAGAGAAAAATCCTTGTAAAAAAATTCATCCACAAAATTGAATTCTGAGGATGTCCCTGAAACCGAGTTTACTCATAGGACATTTACCACTTGTGAATAAAAATTAAATCCCAACACCTACCCTTACATTGTGTTTGAAATAATTAATGTAGTTTCAATAATCTGGTATTCAAGCATGATTTTAAGAAGAAGATATTATACACTTTAATTTTTTAACCAAACCATGAAGGGTGATTGTTTCACACTGATTGATTTGATGAACACCAACTAATTGAATAGAGGTTGAAAAATTAACACAAAAATCCCAAGATAATCAAAAAAAATATGAACAAGACTGAGGGTACACTAACAATGGAAATATATCTGCAAGATAATTTTAGTTTGAATGGATAGATTATATGGATTTATGATCTTAGTCCAATCATTTTTTGTTGTTTTTGAGATGAATATTGGATAAAATGAGGCTTACCAATGAGGTGGGAAGTTTTACCAGATGAGTGTCACCATTAACGATGACAGGATCACACAATTAGGGATTGAATTCATGAATATTGGTATTTTCTTATACATTCATAATGGTTAAGATGAAGAAAATAAGGTCTCTGTGTTTCCAACTGATTTGTTTGCTCGACTGAAGATACATGCAAACCACTTATTTGTTAGAATACTTTTTTTTTATTTTGATAGATATTTTTTTTTGAATTCAGGTGATACTGTGGTTGATTCAACTATGATCTAAGAAGCTTCATATATGAACTTTAATGAACATTATGCAATGGAGATTATATGAGAACATTGAAGGGTTTGAAGTTGTTGAAATTTTCTAATAATGGTTGAAGTAGATGAACCAAGGGTGTTATGTGTGGTAGGTAAAAAAATAATAACGAAAAAACAACCTTACCTAAGCCTGATAAAGACCAATATCGAGCTTAGATAAGGTTAATTCAATAAAATTATAAATAAGGTTGAGCCTCGGTCAAGGGGTTAAATTTTTTTTACATATGGTGTTCAATGTTGTTGCAAAAATTTTATTGACATCATCATAATAGTAGTTGAGTGAAAGGTTAACACGTGGAATTAATTTGTGTTAATTAATTAATTACTTGATATAATAATCGATTGGCTGGGATAGTGGTAGTAGTTTTCAAGGGAGTTTTTACTAAAGTGAAGTTATAATATTGTATTTCTTGTGATGTTAGTTAGTTATTTTAGTAAATTGAGGTGGTGATTTCTAAAAATTAAGTCGGTGGATTTTTTTATTTAAAATAATAATTGATTCTTATAGAGAGGAATTTATTTGATGATAATTCAACCACCTAGAGGGGGATTTAAGATAAGCATAAAGAGAAGTGGTGCATGAATTTGAATCAATACTAAGGTGACAATCATAATAGAAAAGACTATTTCTCTTATTATTTTCTTATTTTCCACTATTATGTTATATTTCATGTTTTGGATTGTGTTTTTTGTTAATATGATTGAGTTAATTTATTTGATGGGAATAGGATGAAAATTATTTGATAATATTTTATCAATTATATTATTTTCTTTACTCTTTTTGGTCTTACTTAATATTCTTCTCATTTTGTTTCATTTCTTCTTTCTCTAGTATTGAATTTAAATCATTTTTTTCATTGATTTTCATTTCCATGTAGTGAGTAAATCAATTCATTCCTTATAAATAAATTGATAAATTAAGGTGAGAATTACTAGGTGAACTTCATAATGACCTTTTTTCTCTATAATCTCATTTTTGTTCTTCATGAGTATTTTTATACACTATTCATTGTACCTATGGATGATAATAGTGTATACCATTCCTTTGAATGTCAATAGTAGTACTTAAACTGGAAAAGTATTACATGTATCTTCTCCATAAATAAACCAATAAATCTTTGTGTTTTTTTTGAAAATTCAATTAACAGGAGAGTTCACCGAACTGAGTTGTCCACCAATGAATAGTTAGGTGGTATAACCTATTTTCTTTACATATTTGGTACAATTGTGATTATCACTTTATGGGAGAGAAAATTATTTTTAGTTGAATCACATATGTTCGGTCCCCGGATTCATCAACTAGTCATTTTTTCTCTCTCCCTCTCTCTACTACCTATGTTCAGTTACCACTTCCTATTTCTTTTCTCAATATTGTCATATTATAATTTTTAGTTCTATAATTTTTTCTTTCATGTTTTTTTGTACTGGTTTGATAGTTGTTCTTGTTTTTTTGGTACAAAATTTAATTTTCTACCTTCCCTTGCTTTTAATCCCTACTTACCGTAACAATTATAGTTAGTATCTATTATAAATAAATAAATTTTCATGATTTAATGAAACCATTTAATGTTTTTGGAACCATTTACAAGTAATAAATAAGTGTCAAACTGGAAAATATAAAAAATAATAGAATAATTTCAAAAAATATTGAAAAGTGTTTATAGAAAAATTCTGTTAAAAATTACTTGTATCTCTTACTTACATGTTCCGTTTTTAAACTATTTGAAATAGAAATCATATTCACACTAGGGAAACATTTAGTGATAATATTTAACATTTAATTCAAGTGATTAATAAACATTACTCTACCTTTAATATGAGAAAAGGTGAAATGGAAGACCTTGAGGTTGATATAGTTTTTAACTTGAATCAAAATATAAATCATATCAATTATAAACCTAGGAATTAGATATAGGAGAGACCTAGACTTTGATATTTACAACTACATATATTTTCAAGTAACCCCTCATGTATAAGACTATCCACTAGTTTCAATAACCATGAAATGAAGCAATCATACATCTCATCATTACCCTCCTTTAATGGAAATACCAATGAATATTCTTTAGAGTTCATTAGAGATTTTTTAGCATGGTTTAATAACTACCTTTACATGGACTTTATAAAGAGGTAATTTGTTTGAGATCATTTCATTTCTTCATGAAAAATAATTCAAGAATATAGTTTCAAAACCATGATGAAGAAAATTTTGATACTTCGGGAAAAATATTCAACTCATTTATAGGGATGTTTTATTATAGAAATATGGCTATAGAGGTGGGAAATAAAATGACATTATTTTTCTAGGATGAGGGAGAGATATTTAATGAAATATGGGATAGATTTTTTTGGGATTATTAGAAAATTTCACAACCATCAGATTGCTCCCACCTTTTAATGGAAATCTTTTATAATGGTCTCACACCATACCACAAGAATGTAGTTGACTAGTTTTTTTGGGTGATTTTTTTGATAAAAAACATGAGGAGTTGCAGGAATATTTAATAAAATGGATAAATATCAACATAAAAGAACTAGGAAAATAACCATCCGTAGGAGTGAAAACCACTTGGAGGATATTACAGTAAATGAGGACACACTTAGAGAAGATTTAATATACAATGGTGTGTTTAGGAATCTTAGGAGTTACTTTCCAAACATGTATTTACCCAATAAGTTGGATTAGAGAACCCGGTATATGGATTCTAGGTCAAAAAATAAGGTAAATAATGATCCTTTTTCAAATTCTTATAATCTAGGTTATTGGAATCACCTGAACATGTTTCAGAAAGATCAAGGTTTTTTAAGACATATAACTTCCATTGGATTAAAATCAAAACCAAGACCTCAATTCAAAAATTTTAATCATGAAAAGTCTTAAAATTTAGAAGGCTAGTTAAAGGGTTTAATATAGAAAGTGTTAGGTGAAATTTTCCAATTAAAAAAACATACAGAATAAAAACACCATAATCTTGAGCTACAAATGTGCTAACTTGCAAGATATTTAGGTTATATGGACAATGAGAAATTACCTAGTGAAGTAGTGAAGAATACTAAGGAACATTTCATGGATGTAACTACTATATCAGGTCTTAAAAATTAATGACAAACGCAGGAACAACCTAGGGAATTTGAACCTAATGTTTTAGGTGATCCTAAAAATGATAACTTATAAAATAAAAAATCGGGAAATCTAGACAACAATGTCCAAAATGAAAACAATTGTTAAATAATCACCTAAAAAATCAAAATATCAAGATAAAATGTAGTGTTAATTGATCAAGTAATATAAGAAGAAAGTAGGTTTTTATGAGAAGGTGATAAATTAACCAATTTTAAAAAATTATCCCCCTTCCAATCCCTTTCCTGAAAGAGTCTAAATTAATTTTGAACCTGACCACCTAAGGTTACTATAAATTATTAGAAAATTTATCATAAACATTCCATTTTTGGATACCTTGGATAAAATTATATCATATTTTAAATTCACTAAAAGGTTTATAGATTGAAAAAATTATTGGAAGAAATTAGAGACCATCAATCATACTGGGGAGTATAGTGTAGTTATTTAGAGGAATCTACCTCCAAAGTGGAAAGACCCTGACAATTTTTTATTTAATATTTAATATGAAGAAATAGACAACTAGACTATTTGTATGATTTGGGTGTGAGTTTTAATTTGATTCCTTACTCCTTGTTCAAAAATTCAGATCTTAGGGATTTGAAACCAACTTTTTTGTATCTTCAACTAGATGATATGATAATTGCATATCCTCATAGAAGGGTAGATGACTTGTTAGTTGATGTAAAAAACATTAGAATACCAACTGATTTTCTCATTCTTAAAATATAGAGTAATATTAAAGTCCCAATCATTCTAGTGAGACAATTTTTATCCACTTCTAGGGCTATTATAGACGTGTAAGGGGGTAAAGTGACCCTTCACTCCAATGAGTATCAAAAGGATTTCAATGTTTTAAAATATCCCCATCTTATGGTGAAGTATAATTTTATACATGTTTTTGGGGAAGTTTTTAGAGATGAATATCGGTGGGATAATTACATATCTTTACACAAGTTGATTAGTGAGTCTATTAATGAAAATTTTGATATAAATTCTTCATATAAGATTCTACACTAGAGATGGGATAGTTACGGAAACTTAATAGTTATATTAGAAGATTCATTACTTTGGAAAATGAAGTGGTCCATCCACACCCAAAATTTCATGTTGAATGGGTTTATTATGTTAATGTTCAGAGTTCATTTCTCTCTTTTGTTTATAAATTGGAAAAAACTTCCTTTGACCATAAACTTGGGAAGTGAAATCCTATTTTAGATGATCATACCACTATAAATGAGTGTTTTAAGACTAAGGAAAAGTGTTGGGTAATGAATGATCCTTTAGAAACTAAAAATGAGCCATACCAACTTTTTGAGAGTCTATTAAATGAGAATCCTGTCTATTTTTTCAGATGTTCATAACATGTCTACTCCTACTAATCTAAGCTTCTTTTATGATTATTTTTCTATCCTTAATCTTATAGTATTATTAAGAAATATTGAGGTGGTTATTACTGCAACACATAGGGGAGATGAATCTTATAAAAGTTTTGGTAGTGGGATATTTACTCAAACTATTATTCTATTGTCTAAAATTACTACTGTCTTAAGTTTTGGACAATAAGTAAGGAGTAAAGGTAGTAATTTTGGTGTTTATGATTTCTTCTTATCATTTATTTTATGTTTTATCACTGAAATTTTTTGTATTTGAAACTACAGGTGATAGAAAATATAGTTCTAGAAGAATGGGTTTTTTAGAGGATGTTTTGTGAGATATTGTGGAGTTAAAATTATTGAGTGAACCTGAAATTATTATTATACCGAATAATCCAGTTTTTATTAATAATGAATCACACCTTTAACTGAGCATGGATAGAACACATTCAAGGTTAATGTCTAGATTAAGAATTAAAATTTAGCACTACATTGGTGGAAATCCATTATTTTCTAGTCCTTTAATTTAATTTTTTATATTTTTTGGAATAAATATCTCCTAGTCAGTTGTGTGCTACTATCCATTTTTTCACCAAATTCCCCCTTTATACTTGGTCTAATTTTAATTAATTTTTAGAATAAACTTAATTATTTTACTTTAATTTATTTTTTAACTTCTCTAAAAAAGGTTGAGTGTGAACTAGTGATTAAGGAGCTTCTTTAAAAAAAAAATATAAACCTTCCAAAACTATTCTCTTTTTGTGTGTGTTTTCTTTGTACTTTAAATTTTTGAATTAAATTCATGAAATTCACATTTTATAAGAACTAAATATTGGGACAGTAAAGGGATATAATAAAGTGTTCAAAGGGAGGTGCATCATGAAGAACCTCAAGTGTTAAAGATTCTTTTTTCTAGGGTGTTCTTGTTGAATTGTGTTACTTTGGGTAGGATTTGATTTCAAAATTATGCTTACTTTTTTTTGAAAAAAATCATGAAATGTTTTCTGAAAATTATAAAATTCAGGATGAAATAATCATATAAAACATGTTGGTCACTAATTATATTTTGAAGTCATTGAATGCTGAATGTTTTCTTTGGATTCTCATTTTCCTACCTAATTTATTACCTTTTATAAATTCAATGTTTTCGTATATATATTCTTTGAAAATATCTATTAGTGTTCTAGATTTTTTAAGTAGTAACCAATTGGAACTTTTCACATATTTTCAAATTGGTTGATTTATATCTGGCTTGGAAAGTTTTTTAATATTCCTATCACTCCTCAAAATTTGATAAATTCTCTTCATGTCCAATTCTTTTTATGCTTAACTGATTCAAAATTTTCTTCCACTATGAAAGTCAACATTAAGGACAATGTTGGATTTTAAGTATGGAGGAAGGGTCTAATTTTATATAAATTTTTATTAATCTAAAATCCTTGAAAATCCCTTAGATTTTATAAAAACTAGTATTCTTTTAAGCATAACATATGATTATTTAGTGGGTAACAAGTTTTCTAAATTTGAATGTTGTGATGACACTTTTAAGATGTTAATATTTACTACCTTATAGTTTTAATTGAGTAAATAACTTTTCATTTCATCTTGAAAAATGTGTTTTCAAAAAATTTTGGGTGAATTTTATACAATCACCATTGAAATTAATGTTTTTAATTTTAATTAAATTCATAAGATATCCATCCAAATGGATTATGAAATAAAAACTATAATAATGTTTTGACCACTTTTCCATTATTCATTTATTATTTTATTTTTTAAGATTTAAAAGGGTTATTTATGACACCTTAATAATTAATAATATTTGATATTCCAAAAGTGTGTGTAACTATTATGGATTTATAATTTACGTGTTTTTGTTCTCCGAGAGGTAAATAGAAGTTTACATTTTCAGTTGGATGAAAATTGAACTGTGTTAAATATTATTTAAAATTTTTAGGGTCAATCATTTTCTAAAACAACTACCAATTTTTCACTAATATTATTTAATTTTAGAGGGTAATTACACATTATTAATTGAGGGAATCCATAAGGGAAAATAATTTTTTGATGGAATTTCTATTACTACATTTTGATATTTATTTTCTACCATTGAATTTAACTTAAATATTTCTAGATGAAAAACAATATCTTAAGTGTAGGTAATTCTATGTGGCCCTATTTGAATACATATTTCCATATCTATTTTTATGAATTTATTATTGTTTAGTGAAAAAGTGGATTTCTTTTTAGATAATTATTGAATATTCCTCATTTTTTGGTTTATGTTGTAAATAATTGAATATTTTAATGGAAATTTTTATTTTTAGTGATAAAGTATTAAATATTGTGTGATTTAATATCATTTTATTTTGACAGTAATTTTTTGGATGATTTTTGTGTTATTCTGATTTAAATATTCACTAAAATGGTTTTTAGGAGTGTTTTATTCTAGTTTTTGTTTGTGAAAATTACTATAGTCAAAATTCCATGATTTTATTTTTAACACATAACTATTGAAACTTATGTAATATTGTTATATTTAAAATTTCTTTCTTCTGACGTGTTTATGGTTTAAGATTTTATTTTGACTAGATTTATTTCACTCGTGTTACGTTAAGTTATATAGGAGAATCCACACATGGGAATTGAGGAAGAATCAACATAGAAATCTGTTTCTACTTCCCACATATCTAAAATAGAGTGTGGATTCTAAGTTCATAATTTCTACTTCCCATTTATGTATCCAATTCTAGAGATTCCCCCACATAGCCGAATGTTTACATATCCAAAAACATAAGTAGAAAAATACATGTCCAAATTCCTATGTATGATAATGCAAAGAATATTCATGTATCTAGATTGCTACTTAGCCAAAAATCCATATTCATCTACATAGTCTAATTATGATGATGGATACATAAATGAGTTTACTCATAGGGGATTTACCACTTGCATAGACAAATATGAACCCGAGATCAACCCTTACATTGAGTTTTATGTATTTAATGAAGTTATATTTTCAACACTATGTTATTTTATCATTATTTGAAGAAGAAGATATGTTGCTCTAAAAATTTTTAACCAAATCATGAAGGATGATTGGTTCAAATTGATTTATTTAATAAAAGACTACTAATTGAAGGGAGGATGACCAACCAATACTAGATTTCTAATTTGAGCTCAAAAGGAAGATGACCAATCCTGAGTCTTCACCAGCCTTGTATGTCCTTCTGCAAGATGATTTGAGTCTGAACAAATGAAGAAGAATGAATTGACGATCTTGGTTTGAGCATTTTTTGTTGGATTTGAGATGAACAGTGGATTGGCCTAGACTTATCAATGAGGAGGTATGATGAACCAAATGAGTGTCACCATTTAAGATAATGGGATCACAAAATCAAGGATTGACGTGATGATCAATATTTTGTTCTTATGAAGGTTTAATGATGAAAATGAATATGAGGAGACCTATATATTTCCAATTGATGATACTGCTCAACTAGAGATTATTTAACACTACCTATTCTATATAATGATATTACAGAGTCTGATTTGAGGAAACTAATTATTTCAAAATATGCGTTTAGTCTGAATTTAAGATATTTAATGGTTCATTTAACCAGGTGCTAGGGAGTTTGAACTAGAATATTTGACAAAAACAAAGTAATGAAGATGATATTAGAACTATAAGGGGTCCAATTTTTTCAAAATTTTCAAATTATATGTAAAGAACCATAAAATTCATGGGAAATGTTTTCTTAATTTTCTTTGGGATTTTACAAGAATGCAGTTTCTGCCCGGTGTGCCCGGAATCAATTTCCAAAGTTTAGCTCGGGTACGTTCAGGGAACGAGTGAGCCGGTTTTTCTAACTTTTGAACTAGTGCTCAGAATCAAAATCCAAGGGCACTGATGAAACCGTAGTGCTGATAATTTCTTAGGAACACCTTTTCTGGAGTTGCATTTGCTCGAGTGTGGTTTTTAAAATAATGGGTTAAGTAATGAATAAAATAAAATTTGTGTAACAAATTTTATTTTTACTTCTAAGTAGTTAAAACCTAAGATTGGTGGTTAGAGTGGGACCCAAAATATCCTACTCCACTAGGTAGGATATTAGTGGGGTGGGAACCACATGAGATCCACCTATTTAACTTCCTCATACCCCCATTTTGTAACACACCCACACCCCCTATTAATTGCCGAGTCAACACTCACATTAATTGGACAGTTAAAACTCTTCAATTAATTCAATTAATTGAATGGATTATTTTTGAATTTCAAATTGAGATTTTGGCTTGTGTGTTAATTAAATAAGACAAGTCTTATTTCATTAAGGGTTGGTTCGTTGTGCGAGAGGGATTAGAGAGGAATTTCTCAAGCCTTGGAATCCTCTTCTTCCTCCTAGAAGAACGCGAAGAATGCACCGTCGCCGACGAAGAACGTCGGCCTCCGACGAAGGACGAAGAAGAACGTCGGATCCTCGGAGATCGACGACGTGACGCTGTGTACCGCGACGCCGACGATTCTCTTCTCCGTGACGCCGACGACTCTTACGGAACCATGTTCCGCGACGCAGTCTTCCGCGCCGATTATTTCCCGCGATGAACCTTCGTTCGACGACACCTTGAGGTAGGGGTTAATTTTGTTCATGGAATAATCATTTCCATTATTCATCCTTTATTTGGGGCCGCTTGTTATTAACTTAACAGGAGGAGGCCGGACCGCACGAACACAGCCGACCCTCCTCCCCCCTTGGTTGTTGTGTTTGTTGCGGCTCGAAAGAAGGCGGCACGGTGCAAATTACACCGCACAGAAACATGGAGGGATGCGACGAAGAAGCGCGGCACCATCGCGCCGCGCAGTTGAGGTCGAACAAAGCTGCGGCGGCATCGCGCCGTTCCAGTCGGACAAGTCAGCGGCTCAAAGTCACGGCGGTGCAAGGCAGGGCGGCCGGAACTGCCGGCCGCCGGCACCTCGGAGGGCGGGACCGCGGCGGTCCCGTGGCGGCAGCACCAGCCGGCCGGACCGGGCCGACCGTTTCAGCGGGAGACCCGGGGTTGTAAACCCCGGCTGGAAAAAAGGAGCGGCCCCCATGTGGGGGGCCGTGGTTTCAATCAGGGGGCAGCCCCCCCCCCCCCCCTTTCCGCTCAGCTCGGCCAGCACCGAGCTGGCCACCCGCGGGCCGCGCCGGCGCCGGTCCAACCGGCTGCCTAGGCCGGGCCGGGCCGCGCCGGTGGGGCTGGGCCGCACCCACCAGTTTGGGCCGCGCCCTATGGGGCCGGACCTGGACCCGGGTTGGGTCGACCCGATTCGGGCCGACCCAGGGGGTCTTGGGTCGGGCCCAAAACCCCCTAAAACCGGACAGGTCCGTTCTTTGCCCATATCTTGGGCTACGGACTTCCGATTGACGCACCGTCAGTTGCGATGCGATCCTAGGATCGAGACGGTAATTTTGGTATATTACACTAAAGGTTTAGGAGAACCTTGGGTATGGCCGGGTCGGTTCGAGCACGAAACTAACTGGGCCCTCGGAGCGGAAACACTTATAATTTGAGCTCCGGACGTCCGATTGACGTGAAGTCGACTTTGTTGGAATACTCTTAGGGAGACGGACCTTTTGGATTACTCAGATCGAGGTTTGGATGCAGTTGGAGTGCATTCGGATTGGTTTTGACTTAAAAACCAACCGGGCCCCTAGAATGAAAAATCCAATAACTCTCAGACCGAGCGTCCGATTGACGCGCCGTCTGTCACGTTGTGTTCCTCTTGATGATACAGTACTTTGGGATACATCAACTCCGGACTTCATGTCAGTTGATGTATCGGCCCCTTGGCTCATGGAATGGACCCTCCCCGAACAAGCTTGCTGTGTGCGGGAACCCTAGAGCTGGCTGCGACTGCGACGACGATGAAGACTGTACAGAAATCCTCCGTGGGTTTGACAGCGATGACTACAGCACTCAGCGATCCTGTGTGGATCAGTGATTACAGATCCTATGTAGGTCAGATCCTGTGTGGGTCAGCGCTCTGCGGTCCTGTGTGGGCCAGCACATACCGATCCTATGTGGGTCATTGCGGGGGTTAGTAACTATCGATCCTGTATGGGTCCGACAGCTTAGATAAATCAGTGTCTACATCTGATCATCTCTATTGTCTTACGAAGAAGTATAACTGTGTGAGATGAGTCTTGACTTTCAATCATTATCTTCGATAATATTGACTTGATATCCTGTGTAGATTACGTTATGCTTTCCTATGTGGTTTGGGTTACGAATTCTTATGTGGAATGGGTTATGTTTTCTTGTGTGTACTGGGTTGTACTTGGGCTCGGATGTTGGAGTTGACCTGGAATTGATGACTTAGGTATATGTATGGGAATATACCTAAGTAGTGTCGGTTGTTACTTCTTGATTGTATCTTTCCTTTGTGGATTATCCTTTGTGGATTATGGGAGACCTTCGGGGGTCTTGGGGTCCCTACTGAGTAGCGTATACTCACCCCTGCACAGGCTATTCCCGCACTATGTTGTGTTGGATGCTGACGACGGACAACGCTGATCGTGGTGGAGGTTTGTGGAGCAAGTAGGTACTTGGAGGTAGACCACTGGGTATGACGTATACGGAGCGGACGGTTGGACCCGTGGAGATGAGGATACTATCTGTACCCACCCTTCAGGTGGGACTTCATGTGGATGGATTGACATTGCTACTTTACTTTCAGTTGCTGTACTTCCTTTCGAGTTGTACTTTACCTTCAGTTTGGGTTTGTATTCTTGCCCACTTACTTTTCTGCACTACTATTGTACCCAGTTTTACTTAGTGTTTACTTCTTCTTGCTTACTCTGTGGTGTTTGTTTACTTTATAAAGGCAATGCCTTCCCCTTTTAGTCGAGATTTACGCCTTGGTGCTAGTCGCCAGCCCCTGGCCTATGGGAGGCGGGCTTGGGGTAGTCACGACACGAGCCCCGAGGACGGGTCGTGACATTATAGTTGATGTGGATAAACTGAAGGTGTTATGTGTGGTGAAAAAAAACCGTGGAAACCTCCATCTATACTGATCCTAATAAAGTTTAATCCTAGCCATAGAAAAGGTCAATTTAATCCAATTATGGAGAATGATTGGCCCAAGTAAAAGGTTTTGAATTTATATGATTTCTGGAGTTTAATTATCTCATGATAATTTTATTAATGCCAACGGAAGAGTAGTTGAGTTCAAGGTTAACATGTGGCATGTATTAAAGTTATTTAATTATTTATCTACTTAATATAATGGATTGGTTGGGAAACTGGAAGGTGTTTTCAAGGGGTTTTTACTAATGTGAAAGTTGCAGTAATGTGGTGCTTATGACGATAGTTAATTATTTATAGCCAATTAAGGTGGTGATTTCTAAAAATTAAGTTGGCCGGATTTTTCATTTTAATTATGAATTGTTTCTTATAGAGGGGGAATTTATTCAATGATAATTCATCCATCTGAATGGGGTGGAATATCATTAGAAGAAGAAACATTTCAGGAAGCTAGAGCAATACGAAGGGGATGACCATAATTGAGTTGCCTCTTTCTCTTATTATTTTCATATTTTTTCTAATTTTGTGATTTATTTATTGTTTTTTGTTGTGTTTTTTATTAACATGTGTGTGTGATTTTATTTTATGGTAATTGGATACAAATTAACTGATAATATTGTATATGATCTACTCTTGTCTTTACATTTTTTCATGCTTCTACTTTGTTTTATTTTAATGGTATTTCATTTCTTCCTTCTTTGATGATGAATCAACAGGTTTTTTCCAATGATCTCCATTTATACATAGTGATAAAATCAATTCAATATTTTCTAATAAATTGAAAAACTAAGGAGAGAAATACTTGGAGAAATTTATTGTAATCTTTTAATTATATGCTCTTATTTTCATTCATCATGAGATTTATTTTATATTATTCTATATAATGATGGGTTAATATAGTATATACATTTAATTTGAATATCAACCAAATTAATTAAATTGGAAAAGGTTGGAATGTCTTTTATTTATGAAAGGACCAATCACTTCTTAACTTTTGTCTGAAAATTCAATTCTTAAGATATTTCAACGAACCAAGCTTTCCACCAAGCGATAGTTAGGTGGTTCAACCACTTTTCTCCGTAGCTTCAGCATAATTGTGATTATCTAGTTGTAATAATAGAAACCATTTTTAGTCAATTCATATATTTTTGGGTCCCAGATTCATTTACTATTCATTTTATCTCTCTCCTTCTATATACTAAATCTATTTATCTTTCACTTCTACTTTATTTTCTCACTGTTGTCACATTATCATTCCTCATTCTATAAATTTTTCTTTCATGTGTTTTTTACTAGTTTTAATAGTGGGTTTTTTATTGGACAATTTAATTTTCAACCATCCCTTGGGTTTGATCCCTATTTACTGTAATATTTATAGTTTTTTGGTGTCATAAATATATAAATTTTAATTATTTAACAAAATTGTGTCATTAGGAATCAAGGAAGACCATTGGTAATTATTTTTAAATCAAGATAGAATGAATAAAAAACATTTTTTACCAATAACATAGCATGGAGCTTCAAAATATTGGTTATCCATGTGACTTTAAATAAAAAATGAAAATAAATAAGAAAAATAAATGATTCATAAATAAAAATAATGATTCAATATGATCCGTAAATTAACAAAATTCAAATGATACAATAATAATACATCATCCAAGAATAGTATATAGCATTATAATATAGAATAAAATGAATACAAATGAATGAAGGGCTATCTTGGTTGATACAAAAATATAACAAAAAAACAAAACCATACCACAAACCCACCTATATGCATCCCTTAGTTTCCCTCCACAACAAAAATTACCATCATTAGCCCAAGTAAATGAAATAAAATCCAAGAATAATTCTTGGAAACTTAATTAAACAATAAGGACTTCATACACACCCATAGTACACAGGTTGTGAGAAAATCTTCCTTGTAGGATCTCACCAAGTATTCAATGTAATTAATTTCAATAATCAAATTATAAAATCTAGTTTTAAATACAATATAAAATCCTATTTTAACTTCATATTTCCTGCGTAAAACCAAATCATAAACCATTATCCATGAATAAAGAAACATTTCCTTTATATAAAATTGGTTTTAAAACCCATGGAAAAAAGAGCATTTTATCTTCTCTAAACTAAATCCAAACCACCTTTCCTATTTTAAACCTATTTTTTCAAAAATCTGGAATACTAGAAAATTTTCAAAACATCTAAAAACATACTTAAAAAAATTATCTATGAAAACAATTTGAAAAAAAAACTCAATGATAAAGAAAAGGATTTAAATCAATTAGACACCCAAGTAAAGTCAAGAAACAAAACAAGAGCAAGTAATAGAGAGGATGGTGCCACAAGAAAGAATGTTTAAGAATATAAAACCTCCATGAAAGGATAATCCCGTATAGTATATCCACTGATCAAGGAGTATGTGTCATTAGATACTTATAAGGATCCATGTAATGTAGACTTGAAATGGCGACTAAGACTCAAGGTTGACCAATGAGAACCTGCCTATCCTAGTACTCGTATAGAACTAGCTAGGTCTTTAAACCATCCAATGAGTAAATCACTACCCTGGGTCTAGGAGTGATCATTATCCATGGTTCCACCTCTATCTAGACACAATATAAACTAGATGTTTTCACTCATCAAGGTCATCCAAAATCTTCTTATGATCCCATGATGTCAAACAATGGAGGAATGTAAAAAAATACAAATAATTTATCACACAATTTAATTTAAAAGGATTTGAAATAAACCTCACCTCACTTCCAACAGGCTCACAAAAAAATTCCCCTTTCCGCCTCACACTGTCATCAAATAAAAATTAAAAACCCTTAGTGGGTAAACCAAAAGTTAGGGGGTAATAATGAGTCTATCATGAGAAAAATAATTTTTTAATTTATATGGTTCTAAATGAATTTCAATAAAAAATTTACTTAGTATTTCTAGTCTATTTGTTGCTTTAAAATCCTATACTCAATAATCTTTTTAAAATTCATTTAAAAAACAACCCTTTCCTTCTATACCAATGATTTTTTTTTTCAAAATTACTTCCAATTTTTAAAAATAAAAAACATGGATAGTAATTTTAAAATAAAGGAAGTGAATAGAAATACCCACCTCAAAATGGATAAAAATCAACAAAAAATGTCTAATTTCTTAGAGAACATCCAAAAAATAAAGATGGAGGACTACACAATCCCTTGGTAACACAAAAACTTTGATAGAAATATCCCAACCTAAAACCTTATGAGGTATAGTGAATTAGGGTTTTGGTAAAAGGATTAGCCACGATTAAATAGGAGATGAATATTTAAAAAGTGTAAATGGAAGAAATTTCATAATAAATCATTTAAAATTTGAAGAAATAGTGACAAGATCTAAGGGTAAGGGAGATAGAACCCTCCCTAAGCTCCATGTGGGGAGGCAACATGTAATAAGAGAGGTGGAGGGGGATATAGCTTAAAATTACGAGGTTATTTTTGATAAAATAACTATTTAAGTGATTTTGAGTAGGCCACATGGTTTAGAAAACTCTGAACCAACCACATGGGAGACACTATCTGGAATACCACACCCAACATGGTTTAGGTTTCATGGTTTCTTTTAAATTTACTCCAACCATACAGGTCACCCACACACATTGGTGAGTCACATAATTTCCTATAAGGATATTTATAATTTTCTAAAACATAGAATAATTGTGAAAAATCAAAATATCAAAAATACATATCCCCTTATATGATTATCATATGGTTTCTACTAACCGTGTGTAAGCCATACACCAACACCCTTACGTACAAAGGGTATCTCACAATTTATAATTTTTTTCACATGATTTTTACTCAACCAAGTGCTACCTGTACATATAATCCTTGCAAAGAATAAAATAAAATGGAAAAGTCCCTATGTTAGTGTCATCACATTGGTTCCCTTAAATTGTCTGTTTTAACCATACAATAGATGAAAAATTCTGGAATTTCAAATTTTAAACTGAAACTTATCAAAAAATAAAATTACACTAATATAAGATAAAATTTTATTGAATAATAATTGATAGTACCATGGGGGTGTCACAATGCTGTTTTTTAGAAATTATCGAAAGTGTGTGTGTGTGTGGTTGTGGGGGGTGAATTTCCCGTAAAAAGTGAAAGTAGAAATCAATAGTTAATTTCAAAATATATTTATTTTGAAATAATGAATTGAAAAATATAATACAAAATAGTTGACAATTTTTTTGAGTTTATAAAGATAATATCAAAGTAAAAGAAAATAAATTAACAAACCAAATTTATAAAATTATTTGAGTTAAAGCTAAATAATTAAATTTGGAAAATTAAAGAGTACACAAACACAATTGATAAGGTGTTTAATTAAAGTGTGATGTGATACCATATGTCTCAACCCCTTAACTCTAGAGTTCAATTTTATAAATCTCTTGAGCTCAATGGTGACCAAGAAACCAATCCCTCATAATTATGTTTCTTGATAAACCTCTTGAACTTTATCGGTATCCAAATAACCCATCCCACACTTTTGAAAAAGTGTGAACAATTTAGGAATGGAAGTTTGAGAAGAGATAGATTTTCTTCAAGCAAATACATTACAAGCCGATAAAAAATTTCATTGATAAATAAAATACAATAGCGGATACATATTTTAGGTTAAGGTATAAATCATTTGAAGGATTTGATACTTTGGAGTTGGATATTTGAGAATTTTGAGAAATATATCAATTTGAAACTGATTTAGATCAAAGAATTACTCAGGATCAAGGTTTTCATGATGAATCTATAAGGACCCAAGGGATTCCATTTATGTGATCTATAAAGATTAGTATGGTTTTATAGTTTGATGAGATTCATGAAGCTGAAGAATACCACCTTTACGGTGATTTTGACCATAATAAATGAAACCACTCTAGAGCTATCGAGATTCCACTAGATACCCAGTATCCACCATTAAGTAGCCAATGGGATTCCTGTAATATATAAATTCTATAAAATCCCCATAAAAACAGTTCTACTAACTATCGACTTGATGGTGTCCTTTAAACAACAAAAACCACTTCTAGGAGAGCCACCATCTAGCTGGTAGAACTTTTGGAGAAATTCAGTTTTACCGCCATGGCATCGGCTAGTCAATTCCAAACATTATTGATCTAGTGCAGTCTACATAGTTACATATTCATGTGAGGAAACCTCTACTTCACTTAAATTCATTATCTGTTTATTCAAAGGTGTTCTCAATGACTTGAATGGGGATTAGATACACAAACAATACATTAAAAATAATTTAATGTTCCATCAATATTCCATTAATTCCAAGAATTTATATTTAAAGAAAACATGAAAATTCACTTAAATTAGATCATTAAAAACATTGGCGATCTTTTTTCTCATAAAAACACCACGAGATAGAGAGGCATAAAAATATCCCCCTTTTTAATGATCACAAAAACCTGACATAAAAGATTAATTAAGCATAAATCCTGAAATAATTATATAACAATGTATTTTAAGAGGTTAAAATGACATTTAATGAGATAAATAAGACTATACATCAAGTATTCTATTAAAAAAATAAATATAATTTAAAAACACTCAATTTATAAAACAATTAATAATTTTAGATGAGAAGAGTTAAAATAATGTAGAGAACTTAAAAAAACTACTCCCTTTATGAAAATATTTTTTTAAAATTTAATCCTTTTAATAAAGACAAAATAACCCCCCTTTCGATTATAAAAAAGATAAACATAGGGAGAAATATATTTTTAAAAAAAGAATAAGATTTTAAAATAATTTTTAATATCCAATATCACCAAATAACATGAAAATTATAATGGGTTAGGAAAGAAACAGTGAGGAGAGGAAAATAAAATAAAATATAAAATTTGGTAAGAATACATCTTAACTTTCAAAATCTTCAAATAATATAATCAGTAGAGAGATATATCAGAATTTTAAAGATTTGAGAAGAAATGAGTATTAAAAGGAAAAAATAATAGATAAATAAAAGAATAAGACAAAGAGAGAAATATAAAGAGAAAATAATAGAGACAAAGAATAAAAATAAAGTAAAATTTACATACATTTTTAATGACAAAACGCGTCTTAAAGAATTAATTCACCTACATTGATTGATTTTTGATTAATGAATATCCCTTGGAAGGTGATATAATACTTTGAAAACATCCTTCAATTTCCATTTCATCTATGAAATCCCCAGAATAGAGTTATAAACAAAAATATATATTACTTTTACTCATCATAAATCTTATTTAAAAGAGATAAATATTTTTTTAAAATGAGCATATAAATTTTTTTATGAGTTTTGATAATGAATTTGAAAATAAAATTTTAAAATTAAAACTATTAAAGTTTAATTAAAAAATATTATAAAAACAACAAAAATTAATTATTATTTAAAAAATATATTTTTAAAATATTTGAAAATAAGAGAAAATATTTTAAAAACAAGTAGTTAATTTTTAAAATAAATGATCTATTATAAAGAAAACTTCAAAAAAATAGATATAAGGCTCCCCTTAATTGGTAACACAGATGATATAGAGGGATCATAACCAATAAAACAATAAAATAATAAAACAATAAATTAAAATGTTGTTCTTTTAAAATATAACCCAAGATAGACATAGAGTGTCATAATTGATCTATTCTGAGTTCACCTTTAATAAATAAAATTTGATCAATGGTTAATGGGTTGGTAAAAATATCAGCAAGTTGATATTCTATTTGGAAAAAATCTAATATGATATATCCTTTTTGAAAGTGATCTCTGAGGAAATGGTGATGATAGTCAATGTGTTTGGTGTGGGAATACTGGATAGAATTTTTTGAGATATTTATATAACTACTATTATCTCAATTGATAAAGATATAGTAAAATTTTATCCCAAAGTCAAAGAGTGTATGTTTCATCCATAAAAGTTTGGTGCAACAACTCCAAACAACTATTTATTCCACTACATATATATAATGAAAAAAAGAGTACAAATTCTTATATCCCTATTTGATAAGTTACTTTAAATGTATATGGAAGGTTACACTAGTACTTTTCCCATATAGTTGTCATTATTTGAAATCAACATCGAAAAAATAACTTAATTAAAATGTTTTCTTTTCAGAAAAATTAAAAAATCTTTTTTGATACTTTTTAATAAAAAAAAATCCTTTTCATATATTTTAAATGAGTTTATTTTTGATTTTATTTAAAATAAGAAAAAATAAAAACATGAAACATGATATTGTGCTAGGATTTAGTAAGGTAAACTAGAGTACAAATCATACTTTAATAAATATTTATAATGAGATGTTAACTAGATTCATTGAACATTAATTTACCATTTATACTAATGGGTGTCCTAATTTCCATATCACTATCCTTTCTGAATCATTTTATGAGTTCATTGTTACATTTTACTTGTTTAAAAATTTTAGATCATTTATTTGAGAGAATTGAAAACTAAGAAATAATTTTAGTCCCCCAATAAAGCTCATTTAAAATTCTATTTTAATTAAATCAAATAAAATTAAAAACAGTCTTTTCATTAGTAGATCCAAAAAGCACATCATCAGTGTAAATTTAAACAAGTAAAATGTCATATTAGATGTGTTTTAAGAAGATATTTAAATCCAATTTTCCAATTTTAAAACCATTTGAAGGAAGAAAATTGGAAATACATCCATACCAAGCACGAGGGTATTATTTTAAACCATAAAGAGATTGGTATGTTTGCTTTTTTTTGGAAAAATTTTATTTTCAAAACTAGGTGGTTATTCCAAAAACTATTTTTTGAAATAAAACCATTTAGAAAAGTGATTTTTACATCCTTTTAAAAGAGTTTATAATTGATATGAGAGTACAATTCCAATAATATTCTAAAAGATTATAACCATGAAATGGGTGAAAATTATTCACCAAATTCAACTCATTATTCATGGTTATAACCTTTTTAAAATAAAAGAGATTTGGTTCTAGTAACATTGCTATATTCATCCTTTTAATTTTAAAAAAACCACTTAGATCCAATAAATTTATGATCCTTACATCTTTCCATGATAGTCCATACATCATTTCTAGTGAATTGATTAAGTTCAAATTTCATGGAAAGTACCTAATTTTAATCATTAAGGGAATCATTAATATTTTGGGGATCATGGTGATAGACAATGGAATTGTTTTAAACCTCATTTAAGTCTGATCTATGAGTATGAGTTCCCAGCTACAAACCTCCAATGAAATTTTCAAAGGGATGATATTATGTTTTTTAAAAACATATGGAAAGGAATTTTAAGGATATTCCTATTATTTTTTACTTCTTTAGATTGAAAAGGTTCCTTTAAAACATTATTTTCAAAAACATTTTGAGAAGAGTTTTTTGGAAAAATTTCATAAAAAACACGAATTGATTCATCCACCATTTAAGACTTTTTTTTAAAGATGTAATAAATTTTTATTGTGTGGGAGTACCTAAGAAAGATACTTCCATTAGATTTAGAATATAATTTTAGAAGATTGTAATTGGTGCTTAAAATAAATAATATTAAACAAAAAACCATAAAAATGTCAACTTTTTCTTTTTATTAAACCAAAGTTCAAAATGGGGTTTCTTCGGATAATTCCCAATGAGAATTTGATTAATGATATAACATGTAATATTCATAGCCTCAACCCAAAAAATATTTTAGCAGATAAAATTAATTTAAAAGAGTTTAAGTGATTTATTTGATTGTTCTATTTCACCTCTCCACTACCCATTTTGTTTAGGGGTTCAAGGATTGGAAAAAGAAATATTATAGCCTTTAAAAAAATATAAATCACTAAATTCCTTATTATCAAATTCTTCTCCATGATCACATTGAAAGGAAATTATTCTATTTTTTCAATTTAAACCCCTTTTTAAAACATGATAAATACTTTTCAAGATTAATATTTATGAGAAAAAAAATAATCCCATATGAATATTGTAACATCATGAAATATTATGAGAGTATAGGATTTAACTATATGACTTTCAATTTTATCAGGACCAAAAAAGTGAGGATGAATTAATTCAAGATATTTTAATAGAAAATTATGTTTTTATTTTTACAAGATAATTTGTGTTTCTTACCATACTATAATTATTCACAATCCATTTCATTTTTGAAATAAAATTTGTGAAGATCTCATTCTAGTTGATAAGGGTTGATTTTGATATGAGAATGTGAGCTACATTGACTAATGAGTTTATGAAAATGTTGAAAATAACTCACTTGTGCACTCAATCATTTTACATTTTTTAAATTAAGGGATTTTAAATTAATTGTATATTTATTTAAAATATTTAAGTAGTAAATAAATGTTTTACTTTGGAATAAAAAATTTAAAAAATCATTTTTAAAATTTGTTTTAAAACTGCAATCACACAATTGACTAATACTTATAAAATTTCGCTTTAAGCCTTTTATGAATAAAATATTTTTAATAAGGGTTGAGTTAAAAAAATAGATGGTACCTTCACTAATTATCTTACCCTTAGAATTATTTCCAAAGGTGACATAAACTCTTTTAAGTTTATAGACTGGTTGAATTCAGAGTGTTTTCTACACATGTGTCTCGAGAAACTAGAATCTAAGTGCCACATTGCTTCTTATATTTTTTTTTCTAGAGTCACTTTTCCAATAAAATTAAAATATTGGCGGTTTTTGTAACCACACAATGGTGGACCCCTTACGTTATACAATAAATATTTTATAATACCAATTTTATTATTAGGTTTTATTTTGAAAAAATTGGAATAAATATGGAATACCTTGGGTTTTTCATTTTGAGAATTATTTCAATCAAATTCATAGATTAAATGACTGATTCTTTTTTAATAATTAATTTTTTTTCTTATGAACAACCTTTTGAAAAAATTAGTTTTTTCTTTATTATTATAGGTTCTTTCTCAATTAGAGTAACTAAATCTAACTTAATATTTTCATGGTTTTTGAGAACCCAAAATTTTATTTAAATTTTCATTACCTTGGGTGAATTTGAAAAGGTAATTTTATGATCTTTAATAGTGGATTGAAGATTATTGAAATCTGATTTATTTTTTATTTTAATAGAGATATCTTCCATTTATTTGAAAATAATATCCTTTACCATTTGGATATGAAATTTTTCTTAAAATACTTACTTATATTACTTTTTGAGTTGTTCATATAAATAATCAAGTCAACGATAAAAATTTTCAAGTTTATCTTCCAAATATTTTAGGTCTTTATAATTATAGTGAGTGAAGGAGAATGAATAAGAAGAAGAGTAAGAATAACTGAGATAATAAGAAGAATATGGGGAATTTGGAAGAGGGGTACTAAACTAGATATCTTCATCAACATGTTCTATAAGGAACTCGAAGTTTGATTCAATAGAAGTATATGACGAGGTTTAATCAATAGAGTCATCACTTTTAATGCATGTTATTACTTTGAAATCCTTTTTACCTTTTTTGTTTTCTTTGGTATTATTCTTATAGATGGGGAAATACAATTAGATGTGAAATTTATTTTTACATTCATAACATGTCACTTGATTTCCTATATTTTGATTTTCCTTTTAGGATTTCCTATGATATTTTTTCTCCTTGAGAAATTTGTTTGTGTCCTAGAAAATTAAGAATATTATAAAACCTCACCCCCTATTGTTCATCATTGGTATCTTTTAAGGTGATGGATTTCTTGATTTATTTTGTTACACTAGACTACTTCCCTAATTTTCATTTTATCTAAATTTCATAAGTTATTTGGGAGACAATGAGTTCCTCAACCACCATTTTATTCATGTCTTTGGATTATTGAATTTCCATGACTTTAGGGTCCCATGATCTTAGTAATATCCAATGGATTTTCTTTATGATAATTTTTGTAGATAACTCATAAGTGAGAAAATTTGTACCATTACAGATGATAGTAATCTTATAAACATAATTGTAATAGATTCTTTGAAATTATAGAAAATATTTCAAAATATTAATGGTAGATATCTAATATAGTGTCCTTCTCATTATTTTTTCCATCATGCATGACTTGTAATTATTTCCAAATTTCATAAGAAGTTTTTAAAGAATAAACATGATTGAATTAATTTCTATAAATACCACAATGTAAGGCATTCATAACTTTTATATTTAATTCAAAACTCTTAATATCTTCTAGAGTCAAATTTTATTCAGATTCATTGGTGGGAAAATACTCATGCAATTACATTATATATATAGGATAATTAATACCATTAATAATGGTTGAAATCCAATTTTTTCAATAAGAATTGCCGGTTCCATAAAAAATACATGTATTCAAATTGGAGTTATATTCCATAATAAAATCTATCTTTAAAACCAATTAGAGTTTTAAATAAAATATTGAAAATATATATTTTAAAAAATAAGTGTTTTTTGATAAAAAAATTAAAAACACAACTTTCATACCAATTTTTGGACAGGGATAATGCGGGGGGGGGGGGGGGTGAATTTCCCTTGAGAAAATTAAAGCTGAGATAAATGGTATATTTCAAAATTAAATGATTTTGAAATAATAAAATGATAAATCAAATATGTTAATGTTGATAAATCTCATAAACATACTTGTAATACATTCATTTAAATTGATATAAAAATTTCAAAATATCGATGGTACATATCTAATATAGTGTCTTTTACATTATTTGTTCCTTCTAGAATGAATTATAATTATTTCCAAATTGTACAAGATGTTTTCTAAGAGTAAACATGATTTAATTCATTTCTATAAATACCCCAATGTAATTCATTCATAAGTTTTATATTTCATTCAAAACTCTTAATATCTTGTAGAGTCCACTTTTATTCAGATTCATTGGTGGTAAAATACTCATGCATTACCATTATATATATAGGATAAGAAATACCATTAAGAAAGGTTGAAATCCAATTTTTCCAATTGGAATTGTTAATTCCATAAAAATTAGGTTTATTAGAATTGATTTTATAATACATAATTAAATATGGATTCAAAATCAATTAGAGTTTTAAAAAACAAAATTGAAAATAAAAGAAATTAAAAAATAGGTGTTTTTTTTGGAAAAAAAACTAAAAACAAAACTTTGATACCAATATTTGGATAGTTATATTGATGGGGAGGGTGAATTTCTCTTAATAAAATTAATGTAAAGATAAATGGTCAATTTCAAAATTAAATTCCTTTGAAATAATAAACTGAGAGATCAGATATGTGAAAGTTGATAAATCTCTTAAACATACTTTTAATAGATTCATTGTAATAGATAGAAAATATTTAAAAATATTGATAATACATATCTAATATAGTGTCCTTCACATTATTTGTTCCTTCATTCATTACTTATAATTATTTCCAAATTGAATAAGCAGTTTTCAAGAATAACCATGATTTAATTCATTTCTATAAATAACACAATTAAAAGAACTCATAAATTTTTTATTTAATTGAAAACTCTTTAATATCTTATATAGTCTACCTTTATTCAGATTCATTAGTGGGAGAATAATCAAGCATTAAAATTATATATATATATATATGATAAGAAACACCATTAATAAAGGTTGACATCCAAATCTTCCAATAATAATTTTTTTATCCATAAAAAATATGTGTATTTGAATTGGAGTTATATTCCATAATAAAATCTAGCTTTAAAATCAATTACAGTTTTGAAAAATAATTGAAAATTAAAAAAATAATTTTTTTTTTGATAAAAGTAAAAAACACAACTTTGATACCAATTTTTTTATAGAGATTATGAATGGTTGGAGGTTCAGGGGGGGGGGGGTGAATTTCCCTTAAGAAAATTAAAGCGGAGAAAAATGGTCAATTTCATAATTAAATAATTTTGAAATAATAAAATGATAAATCAGATATGTAACAGATAATAAATTTTATTTGAGTTTATAAAGATAATATCAATGTATAAGTGAAAAAATGAACAAACCCGATTTATGAAAGTTTGCGATTCGATGTTAAATCATGCAATGCAGAAAAGTAAATAGGAGACACAAAAATTTGATATGGAGTTTAGCTAAAGCTCAATGTCACCCCCTATGTCTCCACACAATGATTCAAGAGGTGTATTGTATATATCCTTTGATCTTAAAGGTGAAAAAGAAACCTATCCATCATAATTGTGGTTTGTGTTAACCCTATTTATCTTCACTAGTATCCAAGTAATCCCATCCATAATTTTAGTTGAGTGCGAACTATTGGATATTGGAGGTTTGATGAGAGAGAGGTTTTCTTTAGGACAACCCATTAAAAGGAACTCACCAATATATTTAATAGATTATGTATATTGGTGGATGATATATTAAAGATAATGGTAGAGAAACTTTGATGTATTTAGAAAATCGGTGTTGTCTCTTTGGGAAGCTTTGAGAAATCATGTAATTCAACTTTAATTTGGATCATGATCATTATTTGGTGGAAAGGTTTTCAAGGTGGATATAAAAGGATATAAGGGAGTAATTTTATAGGATTCTAAAGGGTTTGGATGGTTTTGGAGTTCACCAGGAGTCATATAGACAAAGAAGATCACCATTATAGTCTTTTTGACCATAGTAAATGTAACCTCACTGGAGATATCGAGATTACACCAGATACCCAATAGCCACCACCAAGTATCTGGTGGGATACTTGGAATATGAGCATTCTATAAAATCACCACTGTATAACTATTACTCACCAATTTCTAGACAGAGGTTGTTGAACAATAAGAAATACTTCTAAGAGTGCCACCGGCTGGATGACAGAACTTTTGAAAAAATTTACTTCTGCCACCAAGGCACCGGAAACCAGGTGTAGTCTATATAAATACACCTTAAAAATATTCCACCTACACATCACTTAAATGATTTATTTTTTCATCAAATTAATTCACGAGGACATGAAGGAATATGAGATACATACCAAACCTTTAATAAGACTTGAAAGGATTATCAAGATTACATGAATTCCACTAATTGATATTCAAAGTAAACACTGAAGTCCACTAAAATAAAATCATTTTAAATATATTTGAGTGGTTTTTATCATGAAAAAACCATGATATATATATAGAGAGGTTTAATAAATACCCTTGATGGTGGGATCAAATCCCACACATTTCAACAAAATAACTAAAAATATACTTTTATCCTTGGTAAAATATCTTTATGCACATCTTATTTTCAGAATTTTTATCTATTGAATCATATTGTAATACCCCAAATCTAGAAACCTATAAATAGTGGTTATTTTATTAAATTACAACATGATACAAGAGATCACATCCCAAAGGATAAAATAGTTTAGTAGTCTTGGGAGACTAGATAGATACATGATTCTCACAATAAATTTTAAAACATGAAATATTCCTTAATATTCAAGTGGGAACTATATAAATATTTTTAGTATTTCCCAGAAATAATTCATAAATCCCTTCTTGGTTAACTTGGGGAAAGGAAAACATAATAAAAGGTGATCTCATATGCTTAGTAAGGGAAATAATACAATTAAATCTATCATAGGATAAATAAAGCATGAATAATATTGTTGGAATAAACAATAATAAAATATTCCATATAACTAATATCATAAAAATGGGACTAAATACATGGATTATATAGAAACATAAATAATCACATGGATAAAAAACCCATTTCATAATGATATAATAAATAAATATGGACATCATAATCTTACCGTTAAGGCTTTATACCAAGACATCATATTTAATTAGGTTAGGGGTGTGACAAATACCCAAACTAGTTTGTCTCATGATACCTAAAAATTTATATAAGTTCAATAATACCCCCACTTATCACTTACTATGTCTAATGCATTCATTACATGAAAATTAAAAACATTTCAACAAATAATGAACATGAACACCACTATTGAAAAACCATCGTATGAAAAGTTAATATTTTACCCATCGAATCACTAAAGAAATACGATAATAGGAAATCCAGAGTAATATTGTGGATGGTATCATTATATTATATCCCCATCAAAGAATAATATTAATCAAATGATATTGATATATATTAAAATACCTTTATATTACCACTTGAACATTTATTGATGAATAAAACATTTTCATTTTGAAACTACTTATTTAAAAAAATTTACAGAATATTAGGAAAACATTTATTTAAAAAGAAACATGGATACTTTTAAAGGAATCTTCATTGAAAATAATAGTCATAATGGCGGGAAAATTTGTTCATGTAGTAAACATTAAAACAAAGATTCTATTCACACCATTGGTAAAAATTACTTCACTTGGAAAATGACCAGAAGATTCCTTTTAAATATTTTTATATAAAGTAAATCATGGGTAAATATTAATTCAATAAATAATTATAGGATATCAAAAAACATTATTGAAAAAATTTAACAAAAAGTATATGCATGGAAGAAAATAATTTTCGAATGAGTAGACAATCAAATTCAGATTTCCTTAAAAAATTCATTTGTAATTTTGCATTCTAAGAGAGATAAAAATGAAAGGAATTATTTTTAAATTCTATAAATAACTCTAGGATAAGAAAATAGAAGTATTTTTATGTAAAAATATCATATAATTTATCTAATGGAAACTTAAACACAAACAATCGTGAATAAGGATGAGATTTTGAAATAATCTATTTCCTCAAGTTTGACATGCCTTGTAAGTGATTTTATTATATTTTATGACAAATTAATATTTCCAATAAATCTATAACATAACCATATAAATAATTATAATATCATATATTATCCAATTATAACATTTTAACACCCATTTATTAGTAATTTTTTTTATTAAAATCATCATTTCTGATTGTTAACAGTTCTGTTTTTCATGTAAGTTTTAGTTTGGTAGTTTTGATACTTTTTTAAAGATCATGTGTAAATCATATATAGAACACTAACCATGTCATAATTATTATATATAATCATCATGTTCAATTTTATAACCATTCATATAAAGAGGTTATAAAAAATGAATTATATCACTTCATGGAGATGGTAGTCCGTTTGTATGCACAAGTGATGTTTCTATTTTTCGATGGATAGAAGAAAAGAAAGGTAAATTATAAATCAATTTTATTGAATAATTATTATATCATAAATATAATCTATATTTATTAAATATATCTGTATTACTATTCATGTAAATAAGAAATAAAAAATGAATCACATTACTTTGTGGAGGTGGTAGTCCACACGTACGCACAAATTACATTATCATTTAAAAAAGTGAAGGTAAGAAGTTAGATAAGTCATTATAATTACATAAACATAATAATTTCATAAATACTATATATAAACATTAAATATTTGATAATAACCAGCCATGAAATATGGTGATGGAAAATGAATCATATCGCTATGTGGATGCGGTAGTCCACACATATGCATAGACAATACTTTAATTTACCATTTGTTAAGAAGAGGTGGAAAATGGTTTTAACATAATTATAATAATATATCAGTATATTTATGATCTTGAATCTATTATTCTAGTATATATATAACAAATTTAAATGAAGTATAAGTAGAAATAAACATTGAATGATTCTTTAAATATGATTACATATTATTTCAAAGGACTCATCTATGTTATAACATAATACTTATAAGGATATTCTTAGGAGAAGAATAATAATGTTGAAATACAAATGTTATGGGATAGGATGAGGAAGTAAAAACAAGTTCATAGAAAATCTGGAACAAAACGACCAAAAAATACACTTGAGGGACAGTATTCGAGAAGGTTCTCACCCTCATGAATGGTCACAACTTTCAAAAGTCCTAGAAGAGAAATGATTTGATAATAATATCTGAAAAATGTAAGTATATCTCATGGAGATCCCTTCATGAAAGTCTTTGGACAAATAGAGGTTTTAAAGAAACCTTTTCACTACATAACCTTGATTCACAGAACCCTTCTAGTTTTTGAAACTAATAAAGTTTTATAAAGGGATATATATTTCATGAAACCAATTACATCACCTCCGTAGAGCCTATAAATACCCCCTATGTTTTACATTAAATGGGACACTACCTTTCATCTTCTAAGAAAAAATCCAAGTTTGCGATACTCCAAAGTTTGGTGACTGAGAGAGAAGATGTATCTCCCAAGGTATCCACATTTCACAAAACCGCCTCCTAGTGTTTTTTAGAAGCTCTATCCATGGTTTAGATGCCTTTTGAGAAGGTATATGGACTTAGAGAAAGAAGAAATCCCTTTGAGGCTCTTGGGGTTTCACGAGACAACTATCCTTCCTGAAACTGAGCACATGGGAACCAAGACGTTACCCCAAAGTAAGGTAACCCTATTTCATGAAACATACCCTTTCGTGAGAGCCCCAAACATTGTGATACCCCTGACTTTTCAAAGCCTCAGACCTTTATGAAACCCAATTTTTTTGAAACCCATCATCTAGGACTATCCATGGTCCCTCTTTTTATATGATCCTCCTTTTCAAAAGCTGAGTGCTTGGGTCCCCAATGATCATATATAGCTTGATAAAAAGTACCCCAAACCCTCGTTTGGCCGGTAGCACCTACTCTCGTGTCCTCCCACTTCACTTTAAGGGAAGTATGTGCCTTAATCCTACCTTTTACTCATAAAAATTGGTACCCTAATGCTTATTTCTTCTAAGTATAGGTACCCCAACATTGGGTATCCAAATTTCCACTCCTCCAGGATAGTGACAACACCATGTCCCTCCCAAAGGCACATGAAAAATGGACACATAATACCTAGAGGTGGAATATTCAATGTAAATTGTGTACCTATATAAGTGGAGTTTCCTTATGATGAATCTTCTTCCCACCTTAACATGCCCCCCTCGTGGAGTGAGCCCCATCCACATCCAAGTTGAAAGATATAAATCCGCCTAGATTCACATCCTAGTCGAACGATGTTAAAGTGCACAAAAGAGTCCACATTAGATGATGTAAAACTATAGCCTTAACCTGTGCGATGAACATAAGATGCCCCATGTTTTATCGTAATGGGATTCCATCCTCTCCTCGACCATGGGATGAAACTCCACACATGGGGAGATTCCAAACGTAAACCCCATTCCATCTTTCCCCATAGGGGATGAGACACCCAAAATAATAAGATTCAATGCATAAACCCCACAATATTACCCATAAACATGTGATTAAAAAACTTCCATAGGTATATTTTACATGTAATACCCACACCATCCTTCTTAGATTCTCCTTACATAACCAAAGTGTACTTACTACACATAGTTAACTTGCATGGGCCAGTCTGATCACACAGCCTTAAACTGCAGCATTGAACTATGTGGGTTTTTATACCTATCTCTCAAATAGGGTATGTAGGATGCCTCCTTGATGTTCAATATGAAAAAAATCTAGTGTGAAATTATCCTTTTTGGCTGGACCAAATCCATCAATCCAAGTGTAAAATTATTCCCCTTAGGGGAATACACTGCAATATCTATCCTAACAGGAAATTAAACCCATAACCTAATATGTCCTCATAGTACAGTAAACTTGTGAATATATCCACAAGATGTTAAACTCATGTCCTAATCCATAATCCCTGCCCCATAAAATGGGCATGAAATTCATGAGTTAAAAAGCCACAGAAGACTTGTTCCCTCAGCATAAACTACCTCATGGATGATATATGATTACTTGGGTTCCACACTTAATATTCCATATGAGATTCCCTTCGAAGTGGAAGAATTTACAGGTTCCTAATATACCCAAAGTCCATAAATTCCCAACATTCCCAATGTTACTAACTCTCCTAACTGATGGTTTCTTCCATGTTAAGATAGAAGAATAATATTTATCCAACACATACCTTGATATGGTTATATTAATGACTTTCACTAGCATGAGTTAAATATACGAGGGAGACCCATACTAGGTAATGACCTCCATGGTGGAATTCATGGAAGGAGGAATCAAAACCCCATCACCCCATTTTGATCAAGGTGCATACATCACTGATGAAAGTGATGGAATATTCCCACCATTAGAATGTGAGAATTCATGGAAACAGAAAAGCAACACATTAGCTTTTAGGTGGAGGGACAACGCTATGCCCCGATGAATGTGTTGGAAATAGAAATGGTGAGCTTGATGTGAAACTTTTCTACTCAACCATGGGAACTAGTAGAATTAGGGGGACTAACATATTATAATCTCACTATATAAAGATATTAAGTTCCATGTATTACCAAAAAAATGGTGGCCCACACATGTAACTCACCAATAGATTGAGGTAGCTAACATTGGACATCCTTGGTCTGTGACATAGTATGTGTGGATCCTTCTCTACTTCAAGAAGAATGGATGATGTTGGGTAACTGGGAATCAGATTAAATATAGTTATAATAATAGTCGAATCCACATGCCTTACAGAACTCAATCTATAGGAATCCAATGTCCTACCACCAATAGGTATCAATGTTGGGTAAACGTTAATGAGGCGATCCCACATGACTACAACCCTACCACGACTTCCACTGCATCTTCAGATATAGGGTTCCCATGACCCATCTCACTATATGAGATCATACAAAGGAGTATTATTGACACCCTCATGCACTCGTATGAGTAGTAAGTGGTCATCACCAATAGGGTTATAGACCCCAAAACCGTGAGGCATCAACACCTATTTAACACTGCCGCCCCCGAAGCCGTGAAAGGGGGAAACCTCCTATTGTTTCGATGAAGAATCACTTCAGGAGTATCTTTATGGAGGCATATAATAGCTCAATCATCAACATCAAGGGTTTGGGGAATGTTCAAACCATTCCTAAGGTGACCACCACTCTAAATACCCCAATGAAGGATCCCATAAGGTCGTATCAGCACATAAACTGACTGGTCCTATAGGTTGACAAGAATAATGTTTTCATCCCTTATCCACTGGTCCTAGAACAGAACACCCTACACTGATGTTAGAGTATGCCTAGGACATTTCCTAATGAGGGGAATCTTATGAATTTTTTTTGGTCCCTTATGGCACTAGATCATTCCAACATATAACTAAAATAGGTGAATAGTTATATATCCTTTCTTACCTGGGATCAAGACCCTATATACCTTATAGGAAGGCCATGTTAACTCTCTCAGTCATAGACACCACCAATAACTATTACAGACCATCTCATGATGATAAATATAAATGAAAAGGTCCTTCACACACCACCACCATCTAACACATAGGTACTCACCATGATACCACCTACCGGTATAGAGGTTATCCTAATTTTACCACAAACTAGTATGGAGGTCCTCCATATTCTACCACTAATCAGTGTAAAGCCCCCCCCCCCCCGTGCAACCAAAAACCAAAGAGGTGGTACTCCCCATGACACCACCAACCAAAGCGCAGGTCCTCCATACTCCAAAAACTAGTACATAGGTCCTCAACACACTGTTATCTTCCAAAGTGGAGGTCTTCCCCACTTCATCATCAACTAGCATGGAAGTCCTCACCGTGTTCCTGATGACTAATGTGTAGGTCTTTCCCACACTACCACCAACTAGTATGGAGGTAATCCTAACATTGTTACCAACAAAATTGGAGGTCCTCCACCCTCTATAGATAACCTGTGTGGTAGTCATCCCCACACTACCACTATCCATCTTGGAAGTCCTCCCCAAGACAAACACATACCCAGCCCAGAAGAATCGTCCCTGGGAAGGAGGGAAAACACTAGCCTTCAGAGGTGGAACCCTGCGAAGCATAATTCCATTATTAACCTCTATGATTCTAAAGTGATTGAAGAACCAATGAGGGAACCTTCACCCGAGCTTCAAGAGTCTAGGGAAGAAGCCTGATAATTGAGATTCATGATCCTGAATTTTGAGGTCCACAAGATCACCAAATCCTTCTATAGGTACTTGTAGGTAGAGGATGTTTCAAATTTCTTATTGGGAATCATAGTGAAATCATGTTCATCATTGATATTCTCCTTCACCACTACCTACACACAATTATTTTAATAGATATTAGTGTCTAGGTCAATTCCCTTAGATAGTAAGAACTCTACTAAGTCTCAAATGGACATTGCTTCCCTTACACATGATGTTATAGTGAACACCCCATCCTACATGGACACGATCTTGAAGTTGGATCTGCCTACAAGAGAAGTTATGGAATGAAACTGGTATTTGACCCATAAAATAATACCACATCTAGTAGTGAATCCTCAACATAGGTTTACATCATTTACACCACCCTTTTCTTGGCCTATGCTAGTTGGGGAACGAGCCAACCAAGTGAAGTACCGTTCGTATAAGAAAGAAGGCCTGTAGGAGGTTCTGGATACAAATAAGCTATCAATTATGTTATGGAATCCTGAAAAAAGTATCCTTATCATCCAAAAATCCCTCATAGAGAACCAGGAAATGTTTTTCTACCAGATTATTTGGGCGACATTTCATCACCTTTGGATCAGTAGTTGACCTACCTGGGGAGTCAGGAGCACCTGAACACCATCAAAAAAATAGTATATTTAGGTTGATATCATAGTGATATTGGTATCTCAGTGCCATGAGTTGTATGATTACATCCATACTCTCTAGAATACCTATGTCAAGAGCCTCACTATTCTTAACTTAATAATAGAATATGCTTCTCTACATGTATAAATCAGAGAATAGGGGATGTATGCTTCCCTCTATTTCATCCCTATCCCATGATTGAAAAAAATACTAAAATTATGGCCTATATTATGATGATTAAGATCTCAATATGACTAAATACATGTTCAATATATTCATCACCAACATCCAATAGGATTGGAGGAATTGGTCCACCAACATAGGGCCATGTAGGGATGATTTGTTTAAGGGGAAACATAGTACTAGGTAGAACCTTTGGTAGGAATCCTCACTTGTCAGTAGAGAAAAGAACTAGGCCCAAAAATTCCCCCTAATGAGATTTTTATTCCGATCTAATGGTATGACGATAAAGGAAAGGGACATGTTAAACCCTCTAACCCATCCGAGGTTGTGCTGAAAGAAGATTCAGAACCCCCGAGAGCCGCCTTCCTCCAAAATATTGAGGAATACAAAAGTCTCACTGCTGATCTCATTACTGAGCTGCTCATAGATTCTACTAATTTCATAAGGGACAATATCTCTCTTATAATAGGGCACCCAGTCCTCGTCGGATAATTACCCTAATTAAAACTTTATGGTGCCTTGCACCTTGTCAACGTAGAATCCGAGGAATATTCAAAGCGACTAAGGAATGAGTTTCCAACCCTTCCAGAGCGGTGTGATTACCTACCTCAGGACCATGACTGTGTTAATCCCCATGTCAATAAACATATAAATTCATTGGACTCTAGAGAACCTTTCTAAGATGATGTTATATCCGTTCTAATTTCTTTCCTCAAGGATTTAGAAATGTGATTCGTGATGATTCTGCCTAAAAGAAATCAGTATCTGGAATGGGTAGACATTTTCTAATCACCCCTAGAGTTTGGAAACCCCATCTTCACCCAATTAAATGGGGAATGTTACCTACTATAACATTTATCACACTTTTCGTTAAGGTGTGGATCAATGTGGGGGACTCTAGAACGCCAAGAGGATGATAATATTATATTCTTCATTCAGACTCTAGAATGGCCTAGGTTTATCTGGTATATCCAGTTTTCCATATTGTCTATTTCCATATGGGAAGTTCTCTAAAAAAATTGCCCTGCCATTTTTGCTACACCACATAAAAAATGGGCATCATTGACCTCTTTAAATGCATGAAGAGGACCAATGAGTGAGTTTCTGACTTCATATCCTGATGGAAGGGAATCATTGACTCATTTTACATACCTCTATCCCATGAAAAAAACTCATAATGTGCACGGAGAATTTCAGGAATGAGCTAGTCCCTACCCTTGTCCCCCTAAACAACTACAGTGGATTTTGGGATTTCATTGAGAAGGATCCGTGTCTAGAGAAATCCTTACAGCGAGCTAGACCATTGTCACACCCATTTCCCCTTCCATATCTCACGAGAAGATCTATGAATGTAGATAAACTGGAATTGTGTATGTAGAGGTTCTCGGCCAATAAAATAATATGGACCCTTTTCTGGATGAGCCTTGCAAAATGAAATCCTATCAGGAGCATCCTCACCCAACATAGCCTTTCCCAACATAGCCTCACCAAGAACATCCACCTTAATGTGATAATGTGGCTGTAGTCCATCATCAAGGCCAGGCTCCCAGGGTGGCTTTCATAGACATAAGAAATAGGAATTATTCGTTCAATGATTTATAAGTCCCAAGGTACTTAATTTTCACCCTAGATAAAGGAATTTTGAAATTTATAGAATGCAAGAAACCCCAGGAGGCTGGAATCACTAGTCATCCCAATCAATTCCCATATCGTAGGATCTTTGGACAAACCATCAAAGAATTATTCATGTTCAAATATTGTATCATGGACCAATTGATCCATGGATTGGTTAAATTGGGAAACGTTCTAGTGCAGGTGACACATGTACCCACTAAACATGAAAGTGATTGTGAATAAATTGGTAAGTGGGAATAGGCTCCATGTTGTAGGGCATAGAAGCATGATGACTGGTTGAATTGTATGGATGTTTCTTATATTCATGGTATAATATGTGCCTAATTGATCTTGACAGAACCTCTTATGGTTACTACACCTCCTTTGAACACTTCCTCAACATCTCATTCACAACCTTCCAAGTCTTAGATGAAATGGTGATGATGATTCAAGGAAAATTAGAGTCTCACACTCGTGCTGAATCCAAATTTCACTCTTTACAATTTCATGCCACCAGAGCTAGGATTTGTGCCCAGGGTTTTCCCAGCCCTAGAAAATTCCATGGAGGAGGAACATGAGTATGCCTCTGTGAATTTAGATTAGTTAATGGAATTATTCATAGCTACTAACACTGAAGAATTATATTAAGAACCCTCAGGTTCTCTCATAAGATGTTATTAAAGAAGGGGAATCTACCATGTGAGCTATTAGAATACTCAGGATAGTGCTTCCAACCAGGCCATTCATGCTACTGAGATGAAACTTCATGTTTTGTACAAATCTCATAAAGCATAATCTCCCCAATCTGCACCATCGGGTATGACTCAAAACCCAAATTTATTAGTTGACTATATAGATTAGTCATGACTGCACCGTGATTAGACACATCTAGAAATATCTTAAACTCATCCAATAGAAATCTAGCTGTCGATTTCTTAGATTATATTATCTAGTTATAAACATAATTTCTAAAATACTAACTAGGGCCCACAGTTCATCAAACAAAATTTGCTACACCCTCGGCTAAAGAGAAACCATCTATAGGAAAAAATACCCTTATAATGGAAGTATGATGTTTCAAAGCACCTTGTCAGCATACACCCATGGATTTTGATCCTAAATGATATCCTCTTCTCAAAAGAAATGCATGATGCCCTTGATGAAGCTTAGAAAAGACCCTCTAGTTTGAGGCTAAGGTAGCTTCCACTGAGGCCTACTAAATAGAGGAAGATGGGAAAAAGGAATGTTAATCCATTAATTTTTTTTCTGGGGAAGACAATGGTGTTATCATATAGGGGAATATACACCATTTTTACATCATCAGATAGTTTAATGGAATGAAAATATTCCATTTCATAGTGGCTACTAGCTCTGAGATCAACCTTTTCCTAACATGGATGATCCATAATCTGAGACTAATATAAAAATATCTAACTCCCTTAATCCTAAAAATAAAGGGTTATGATAAGAGTGAGTATAAACTGTGTGAAACAATTCAGCTTAAGTCTCAGTTTGGTGGCCTGGTATCAAACACTGATATCATGGAAGTAACATAGGATACTGCGTACAATGTGCTACATGGAAGTCTATGGATTAATTTGCATGTAGTGGTCCCCTATTCATATCACCATTTCCTCAAATACTCCCTCAATGGTTGATTAGGGGTACCCTATCAAGAAATTTCCCCCTTTTACTCCTATTATTCCAACTATCTGGATGTCAGTTAATATAAAAGAGAAAGAAAAAAGGTTCATACTAATGGGGTTGGGTGTATCAATGATCCTAACAATATAATGACCACTAAAGTCAATCCTTGGAGAGACATAAAGTATTTATTCATTCTACTGATTCACCAATTGGATCCCACAACACGAGACCTAGGTGGTTATTTCATTGTCTCCATGAAAAAGGGTTTCGATGTCCCCAAGTAAAAGGATCACTGAGATATTAACTCGTACTCCTAGATCAGGTAGAACCATATGGTACTAGAGTCCCCTATTCCATTTATGTACTAATATGTTCACCCCATTTCTATCGATCCATGACATTCCTGCATGTTCTACAAATAAGGGATGACTCAATGAAGAGTGACTTGTTTCCAATGCTTCGACATCAAGGGTGGAACTTGTTGTTGAAAATCAGATGAAATTGGATTGATAGATTCTATCATTGTAGTATCTATAGAATGGTAACACCTCTTTGAGGTTTTTTTATCCTCTACAATTGGAACCGGTGCTCCACCTGAATCGATTGGCCTAAAAGAACTGCATCCTTCCTCTGATATTCTTGTCTTAGATGATGAATAGGATTCGTAAGATTCACCACTATCATTTAAAGAGGGTTTATCCAAAACCATTGAGGAGATGACCTAGGTGAACCTTTATAACAAGGAAGATATGAGGATGATGCCAATCAGTACAACCGTGTCTTCATAGGAGTACAAATACTATGTGGACTTCTGAAAATAGCACTATGATGTATTCTCCTAGAGCTATGATGAATTTACAGGGTTAAACCCTCAGGTTTCCATGCACCATATCATCCTCCTAGTGATTCATCATGGTTCAAGAAGCTTCCCATAAATATTCACCCCTCTAAAAGTTCTATAGTTAAGGCCAATGTTGAAATTACTATCAAATCCAACTTTATCAGGGGAGTATAGTACCCCAGGGGGTTAAAAAACATTTTCCAAATTTGGAAAAAGAATAGATAGATCAAAGTCTGTATTGAGTTCCAAGACCTCAACTGCCATTGGATGAAGGAAAATTTTATTATTATATTGAGAGAGATATTTATTTTCTCTGTATCCGAGTTCTATAATACCTCCTTCAAGGATGGATATTCCAGGTACAATCAGATCTGGATGGCCCCCTAGGATGGGGGTTCCACAACCTTCAGGAAACCCCAAGGGACTTTCTTCTATCTAGTGATTCCCTTCGGCTTGAAAAATGTTAGAGATTTTTCTCAGTGAGTTATGCACCAAATCTTCAATACAATTATAGTGACATTGGTGGAATGTTATGTGGATGAATTTGTAGTCAAATAATTCCAACAACAAGACCATATCATGGATATTGAGAAAGTGTTTGACTTCCTTTGCTCCTGAAAATTGAAGATAAACCCCTTTGAATGTGAATTTCTGGTCACCTGTGGAATGTTTCTCAGATTCATTTTAAGACATTGAGGCATAAATATTGACCCAACTATGATTAAGGCCATCAATCGGATTCATGTTAGGATAAATATTCAAGAGTTTCAAGGAATCCAAGGCTACTTATCCTACATACACTGATTTATCACAAATATGATTAGAAAGTGTAATCCATTCTCAAGTCTCATGAAGAAAGTAATTAGTTACTAATGGGATGAGGAGTTCCAGACTTCCTTTTAAGTTATTGTGATATACCCACTATAGACCCAAATTTTGATGCCACCTATCTTAGAGAAGCCTATGATCATTTATGAAACCACCCTATAATGGTCCCTCAGTGCCATTCTATCCCATAAAAACAATTAGGGTAGTTAAAATAGCCTATAATATATCAGTCACATGCTTCACAATATGAAGACTAGGTACACCACTATTGAGAAGAGTTCCCTCATGCTAGTTTTTACAGTGTATAAGTTGTGACATTATTTGAAGCATCATGAGGTACAACTGGTTTCCAGAGTAGAGCTATTGAAGTACATCCTCAATCAACCCATGCTGACATGATTCTTGGCATGATGGGTGGTGATCTTCTAGCAGTCTCACATCATGTTTTCCTCGTAGAAGGTAGTCGAAGGCCCGATATTGGAAGTCTTCTTGGATGTACATCTAGACCCTAAAGAGCTTCCCTCAGATATTGATTTCCTAGATGAAGCTATTCTCTCTATAGATCAAGCTATGCTATGTTGAAAGATGAATTTATATGGCGAATCTTAGATCAATAAAGGTATAAGGCTCAAAAATCCCAATCTCAATTGGGTAGGCCTAGGTATCTTCTTCATCACTCTAGAATAGACCGTCTTACCATATTTTTTCCTATTGTTTGAGGGTTTTACCAAAAAAGAGGTAGAGATTTGGATGCACATTACTAGTTATTATTTGAACCTTGAGATTGATCCCCCTATCTACATGGGAAGGGAGACTCCAAGTTAGTTATGAAATAGATAAAGGGTGACTACAATGTCAGAATGAAAAAGATAGTGCCCCTTATGGAGTGCACCCTTCAGTTGATGGCCTAGTTTCCTACCCTTCTAAGGGTGGAACGTTACCCTCAGTCACAGAACTGTTGATCTGATGCCTTGAAATGTTTAGATGCATCCCTTACAGAACCATATTAGGAAGATCTATTCATTCATGTGAGACATTGTAGGGTCATCTCCCCCACCAACTCAAATGATGGTAACCAATAGGTAAAAAATTGGCTACTGGAACCTTTTTACTTATTAAAATAGCCCCCCCCCTACATCTGAATAAATTTTTTATTAGGTGTCTACCGTTGTTGAGTATATTCAACATAGTATTCTCCCGCCAGACTGTGCTGATATTGAGTGAATCTGTCAGATTGCAAACCAGTTTACCATCGTGAGTGGGTATAACCTTGTTAACACTCTCTATAGATGAAGGTTTTATGGATTCATCCTCCATTGAATCTAAGGATATGAGACCCCTAGGTTATACAAGAATTCCTTATTGGGTCCTATGGTGCCTTTCAGGTGGGATTGAATCCTCCTTACCAAATTTAGAGGTTGGGATACTTCTAGACTACCATGGTTCGTGAATGTATTTATTTTCCCAAGAGGTTTCATGCATGTCAAATCTATGCCAAATTTGTGCACCAAGCACTTGAGCTTCTCCACACCACTATGTATTCTTACCCCTTTATAGTGTGGGGATTTGACATTTTGGGATCATACCAACCAATAAAAACTTGAAAGTGTAGGTTCATCTTGACTGAAACTGAATTATTTTCAAAAAGGGAATATGTAGTTCCCCTCAAGGAATTAAAATCTTGGTCTATGATAGAGTTTATGAGATCCCCATTATCCATTGATTTTGAGTTTCTCATGCTATTCTCACAAACAATGACCCTAACTTACGAGATGGAAAAATTTAATTCCAATTAAAACACCCATTCCAACCACACTTATCACTACCATGAATAGGTAATTGTACAAATTAAGGCAATCAACAAGACCCTATATTACATATTGCATAAGATGGTGGTCTAGAAAAAAAATATTTGTCATGAAAAGATCCCCAACACTCTCTGATCTTATTGGATGATGAATTAGAATTCCAACTTGGTGACCCCATACACCTTGGTATATAAAATATAGTTAGTCTTACCTATCAAGGGTTAGTTATCATCACTCTGAATATCTATTTATTATTAGAAGATAATAGTGAAAATGGAAGAATCCCATCTAGGTGACCTGGAAGGCCTCAAGGAAAATAGGATTTAGGACTTACATAACTTAGAGAGACACTTGAATAAGATAACAAGAGAGTTCAATAAAATGGTTCTCATCCACTCCCTCATCCAAGGTGAAATTGTAATGACCCTCATTATTCCAATGATACCCAAAAAAAAGACACCAAATTTTGAGTCCAAGTGGGAAAGACCTTAGATTGTTCATAAGGATTATCCCGACAAATAGTACTCATTGATCACTATGGATGAAGGGCATATCACACCACCCTCCAACTCCATATTTCTCAAGTAGTACTTAATTTGAGTATTCCCATGGTCTAGGTAGTTTTACCTTAAACTATTTCCCATAGGTATGAGATCTAGGACCTTAAAAACATATCCACCCATGGTCCAACAAATTTGACCTTAAATTTTTTGAAACTAGTCAAGGTAGTATGAATTTAAACTATTTTCAATGGGTCTGAGTTCTACAACCTTTAAATAGGAGTCATGATATAATATTTATGAACTTAAAATATTTTCATCCCCTATGGTCTATGCTATATTACCATAAACAGGTATAATACATATTCCAAGTTGTACAACTTTATACTACAAATCCCAACATCCCCAATGCATGTAATTTAACTACAATATTACCTCATTTAAAACTAGGATGCCTTATACAAAAAGTATGGGGTGATAAACAAAATAACCCCATATAAAACAAGTATGCCTCATAAGAAGAATATGAGATGACCAAAAACTATCATCATTAGTGTGTGACATTAAACTGTAGCCTTACCCTATGAAAAAAATGGAGGATGCCTCACATACTAACTGTGCGATGACCCAAAAAAATATCCCCAACACAACATGAAAAAATGTAGCCTTACCCCATTCCATAAGCATGAGATTCCCCATGAAATTCACGTGATTCATTAATTCCATCATCAAAGAGTATTCACCTACTTTTGGTGTCAGTATTCTACCACTCCACTATCCAGAACTATGTATGGCTTCATTCTCATCCCCATGGGATACATAGTGATGCCTAGATATACTATCTTTCGGTATAACTAAAAAATCACCAAAATTTGGCCCTTAGCCCCCACTTTTGTTCCAATAATTAAAACCTTAATCTATGTTTCAGTTTTTTCAGGGTATTTATTTTTTACATGGTCCAAGATGACCTCCTTTCACATCAGGTTCCACACCTTTCATTTCATGAAAATAACCACGAGACAAACACCCACCCCTATATTCCATGCACCATGAATTTAAAATTCTTTCCAAAAATTCAAGAATCATGAAAATTAAACTATTTTCCATGTTATCTTGGTCAAATCCTTAAGACCTTATACTATATACAACTAGATTCAGGATCTCTCAGTACAAAGAAGAATCTTCTCAGTTCCTATCACATCAAGTTTATCTTTTATATGCTACCTGAATATCATTGAATCACTAGCCTTTGGTCCAAGCTATATGACCTTAAACTATGAGCCATCTTATAATAATTATGGGCTTAGAAAATATGAATACAGACTTATTGGCCACTCATTCATGTGTTTTTCTTCATCCATGGTGTTTTAGAAATCCTGTGACCCCAACTCTATCTTGAACTTCATGTGACATGATTTTCTATGGGGTACATAGTGATTCCTAGAACTCCTATCTCTGGTCCTAGCTAAAAATTCACCATGAAACCATCCATTACCCAAAATTTTATCAACCCAAAATCTTTTCGTGGACCCCATCTTCATGTATAAGACTCGTTTATATTCCTTGAACCATTGGTAGGCTAAAATTCTATCACGAAAGACCATGAGGATGGGAGAACGAGTAGATTAATGTGTACGCCCTACCCACATCCTCAACACAAGAAATTAAACAGTATCCTAACCCTGTATGTAACTAAGATGCCTTATGTGACAAGTTTGGGATGAAAAAGATCCAATATCCTCATCACATGATGTTAAACTATAGGCTTACCCAATATAAATTCAGGATGCCTCATATCATAGTTTGGAATGAATCAATACCCTCATTCATGAGAAAAAATTCTTCTAGAATTAGTCTCCTACTATGCCACCTTCGATAACTACATGCAGCTTGATTCCCATATGCATGAGATACATAGTAATGTATGTATATTTTTTCCTAGGCCGATCCCCTTCAACAACTCATTACGGGGTCCTTTCTCCCCCAACATCATGATGTCAAACTAGGGTATAATTTTTTGAGTTTTGTGTCAAATAAGGTCCCTTGGAACCTCCCTATACATTAGGTTATAATTCATTCATTACATAAAATCCTCCTTAGGACAATAATACACTCTTTTGGTCAAATATTCATTACCTTAAACCAACAACTGCCCCTATATCCTGAACTCTACAACTTTAAACTAGAAACAACCATGGTCTGAGTTGTGTGGCTTTAAAATGAAAATACCATCATCCTAAACACACTCTATTAAACATTACCCTTACCCTATTTGAAATCAGGATGCCTCCTATGATATGAAATGAACCAAATCAATATCCTTAAAACATGACATTAAACTATAGCCATACTGCATATGAATCTGGGATGCCTCATAAAATAAGTATGGGAAGATAAAAAACATTGCCTGATACAAAACCGTGATAAATTATATGTAAATAATGGGAACAAACAAAATAATTACCCCCCATGAAATTTGGATTCCTCATAATATGATATGGATTGATATCCTCACCATAGAGTATGTCACCCCACCAACATCGATCTCCTACAGCACCATGTCCAATAACTATGTATGGATTGAATCCCATTATCATGGCATACATAGTGATTCCTAAATATATCATCCTAGAACTAGACCTACCATCGACATATTTAAGGGTCTTTCTCCCAAGAAAAGTCTTGACTCTCTCATATCTTCACATTCATCCATCGCATTTGATTACGTGGAAAAATATCTCCTATGGAATTCAATATTCATTCCAGGACATTCCACATTTCCACTTATGCACTTCAGAATTTATATGATTTGGATAATAATCACCCTCAAAATTCAAACAGGCTACCAAATGGAATGGTCCTATTCCACACTAGATCACCTATTATCTTAGGCTTATATCTCGAAGGATCCTCTGTAACGGATAACAACTCCCACATTTTGAAATCATTCAATGGATGATCCCATATTTTTTTGATCCATTCTAAACAAGTGTGGGTATTGAATTTGATTTTTGAACATGATAAATAATTGTTACCTACTTATTAGTCACTCCTTTTACTATCTAGGTCTCAAAATTTGTTATCACCCTCAGGGGATTTGTCGATAACTTTATCCCCTTATAGTGTTCTCCCTTGTATAAAATGAGAACTCTACACTGCTTCTTTTTTCTCACACTGAGCGTAAATCATGTCGTCTTAGAAGTTGGGAAGGATTTTTCTGCAAGAAAGGTTGAGACAACTGAGTTCATCATGGTATAAAATATATGACCATAAAATAGGATTCTAGGTCCAAGAAGCATGAATATAAACAATGTGAAAGTCACCTCAGGAATGTGTTGCATGACGTTGGTCCTTTTTGGACAATCAATTCATATCAGGTTTGTCACTCTTCCATGCTAGAAAAGTTGCTATTGGGATTATCACCCAATATTAAAAGCATCAAAACCTTAAAATTTTTGTAACATTCCCCTTTTTTTGAGTGCATCAAGGCCTCCCTTGGCCATCCATTCAGGTTGGGTTACTACTCTTTCATGCTTCACCAAATGATTTAGAAAAACCATTGGCCCAAATCTATGAATTTAAACTAATATCCCATTTTTCAAATTATATGACTATAATATAAAATCCCATGGTCCAATATCTATGACCTTAAACTAAGAGCCCCAGTCTAAGCATCACATCTTTAGACAGAACGCCAGTCATCCTTGGAATGTGTCATGTGAAGTCAAGCCTCCTTGACCCTCAATTCACATATGGTTGTTACTCTTCTATTCTAAACATGTTCTTGTTGGATGAAACCCCTAATTTGAAGCATCATGACCATAAATTGTGTTTAATTTTACTCAGATATGTTTTGTGTGGCATCAGGTGGCCATCTAGGCCCCTCTTCTCACACCAGGTAATCTCCCTTTGATACCACACATATTAATTTGAGACATGCAACCCTATGTTCCAAAAAATATGAAATTACTATTTTATAAATTGGTCCGAAATCTAAAACTATAAGTTAATATCTTGATGTACTTGTCACAATATGGTAAAATGTATGACTTGAAATGCCAATCACAACTCATTAAACTATGTGATACATCATCTTAATCATATTATGTTAAACTACATTTCCACTATCATCATACCATGATGTTAGACAACATGGAATCTTGGGTTCTTTCCTGATAATCCCTTTTTGTAGTCACTAACCACATCATTCATTTTCTTAGACCATTTTTTAGCATTCGAATTGACACTCCCCTTATAAGAAAATGCTGACCTTTGTTCATACTGATACACATACCCAATGAGCTTGAAGCTATGCTATTATAACTCTAAGAGTGTTGAACTCCATTTACATATTCTATCACTTCATCTCCATAGTTCATGTATACCTTGAATTGGATCTCCATCCTCCTCCACATCCAAACATGCCCCATTGATGACAATGTTCTTATGCCAGAGTGGATCACCTACCATCTTGGGAACACGCCCAGAAAAACTTTTGAAGACATCTTGAGATAGGTCCAATGTCTTAAACATTTTTAGCAGTCAATCCTCATTTTTTCCACATTATCGGAAAATAGATAATGTATAAGGCCCCAGCCTTAAACCATACTTAAAATTGAATTAAATGAATAATTTACATTGAGGATCTTTTCAGTTTTAGAGTTTTAGAGAATTAGGACATAACTATTACATCTCAAAAGATTACAAAGTAGTCTCTTCTACTAAATTTCCATAAAATAAAAACTCTTAAAAAGAAACATGTCTAGTTTCATGTTTTAGGTAGCATGACTTTCCCTTGATCCCATCCTTGACCCTATTCCACGCTAAGTCCTGTGAAAAACATTTCAAAAACTTGGGGTGAGCATAAAAACTCAGTAAGGGATAAACAAAGAATAAAAACTGTTAGTTTATCAAAACAAAAAGTAAACCATGTATACTTTATCAAAGTAATACTTTTCACCTTTATGAAGTAGTAAAAACTCTTCACTGAATAACATAAAATTACTTACCTTTTTGTAACCAAAGGATTACCATAAAACCCTTATAAAGAAAACATAACATATATAAAGGTAACTTGGGACATAAACATACTTAAGTGGAATAACCATACGGTCGACTCCCACACATATCACTTAATGGAATAGCCATGCGGCCAATTTCCATTCATACTTAATGGAATAGCCATACGGCCGACTTCCATACCCAATGCATTGGAGGTTATAACGTAACCACCCATCCTGGTATTCACGGCACCACCCGTTATATGGTTTATAACGTAACCACCTGTTAAAATGTCCAAGTACCAATATAAAATCATAAAACATAAAACCAATATAAAGGAATGATAACATTTCCACATCACAATATATCATAATAGAATCCTTTATCAAAACCATTTTCAAAACCATTTAAAAAATTTAATAAAGAGATTTTTGAATCAAAGTGTCCCATACCACCTTGAAGCTTAAAATTTTAAACAATTAATATCCATATAAATAAATCCTTAAAACCATTTTGAAAACATGGATATTAATAAGAACAAATAATTAAAACATTTAAAATGAAATTTTGGTTAAAGGGGTTTTACCAAAATTAGAGACACTTGAATACAATAATTGAGGAATAACATTTAGTCAGAACTTTATAATATCATGAGAATAAATGGATTCATGATATAATACTCCAAAGGATAGTATATACACCATATAAGAGTGAATTGGGGCATAACAACAATGAACCCTCAATAGAAATGTCAAATGTGATGAAATCCCTTATAAAGAAGGTATCCTTAAATTAAGGACAAATCAATCTCAAAAATATGTGTGAAAAATATAAATACACCCAATATAAGTGGATATTAAGTTTAAAAAAATAAAAGTTCATTCACACATATTCAATGGATGACATATTCAATGACTACATGTTGAACCCAAAGAAATCGAAATTGGGTTAAAAAGTTCCCTTGACAGCCAAACGACATCAAATCAAAATGAGTTGATGAGAGATAAAAAGTGTATCTCATCACTTGGACATAAAATTTACATCAATAAGGATATATGAGAACATATCCCAACATAACAATATGTAAATTAAAAGACCCAACAAAAGAAGTCTTTTAAAAAAGAGGAGGGTGAAAGGTTCCCTTACCGACTTGGGTATCTTTCAAAACATACACCCCATGAAAGAAGGACAATAGATTATTGATGTAAATACTCATAAACAAAATTATATTACACAAAGAGTAGAATAATGGGAAGTAAATACACCACTCAATGGAATTTGTGGCAAATGTAGCATAAATCTCACGGGAATAAAAGTGAGATGAAAAATCCCTTACGAAAACTCGGCAGCCTAACGGCGCCACATAAAACTTCCGAATATGGATTGATGAGATCAAATAGGGTATCTCATCACATTACAATAAAATGTACAGAAAGAGGAACATAAAATAAATCCCCCAACATTACAAAGAGGAGCCTAAAAGAAGTGACATAAAGGAGAGTACTTAAAAAGAAAGAGAGAGGTTAGATCTCTTACGAAAGTTCGGCAGCCTAACGGCGCCACTCAAAACTTCCAAAATGGATTGATGATAGAGAATAGGGTCTCTCATCACATGAACATAAAAATTAAAGTAGGAGTAATATAAAACAACATCCCAATCATAAGAAAGATGAGCTTAAAAGAAATGACATAAAAGAGTGTACTTAAAAAGAAAGAGAGTTGTAGGATCCCTTACCTCGGGTCCGACTTGACTCGATCGTTCTTTAATCTCCTGAATAATAAACTTGAGTTAATTTATACTTGATTAAGAACCTTTTTAAAGTTCATTATTCCTTCTATATCACTTATTGCCATGTTATAAACATTATGTAACAATTTATGTTAATAATGTTTGTTTTGTCGATATTTGGTTCTTAAGTCGAAAATGGACTTCTTACAATTACATGTTGTTCGTGTGGTCAAAGGTTCTTTATATCCAGAATAAAATTCCTGATTTGGATAGAATATATATCATATATATCCAGCATATACATGTATTTATAATATTACATAATCATTTAGAGGTAATAAATGAAATGCACCGTTCATGGAGACGGTAATCCGTACGTACGCATGAACGCTACTTTCATTTATTTCTCATATTAATGGAATTAAAATTAAATGAGTGGTATGTATATTTCAATTACAGAATTATATTCATCATTTAGATGTATCATTCATTATATATATCCATTATATACTTATACTTTTAATAGTACATTACATTTGGGGATAAGAAATGAAATGCACCGTTCATGGAGACGGTAAGCCGTACGTACGCATGAACGCTACATTAATTTATATCTCATACTTTAATGGAAATAAATAATAATTATATATAGGTATATTATAATTCCATTATAACTTCATATATAATAACTTTAAATCCATCCTTTATACGTCCCACATATGGCATTAACGAATCACATCACTTTGAGGGGGCTGTAGTCCGCACTTCCTTAAATGAAGATATCGCGTATACCCATAATGGAAGCCATAAAGGTAAGCCACAAATGAAAAATACAGAAGATTAAGTAAAACATAAACATATTATATATCATATATAAATATAGTGACATCTTAATTTCCACCTTTGAAGGTGTTATATGAGTGTTGAACAATCATCGTTTTGTGAGGCAGAAATTCGCCATCCACGGAAACCGTATGTTCTTTAACCATTAGATGTAGGTGTGTGTAAGTGTATCTCGAATCCTTCTTATAACAACATCCTAGTATATTGAAGATATTGGAGTGGTTACAAAAAAAATTAATCAAAAGAGTTTAGGGGGTTGGAGAAGCAAAATAAAACAAATGAACAAGAGAGAATGAATTACCTTTAAAAGTGTAACTCCTTCTGATTTGAGCCTAAAGGCTTTCTTTGAAAGGATTATTCCCAAAGGGAATACTCTAGTATTAGGAGAGGGATGTGAATAGAGTAAATGGGCAGGGTATGGCCGAGCCAAATGCTTGAGTAGTGTGTGAAATGAGGTAGAGGTGGGGGCCTTTTATAAAAGGAGAGGAGGGGCAATTTTGGAAAGTAAAGAAATATTACTTTATTTGAAAATGTGTTTCGGTTTTAAAAGGTCCCACATTGATATAATTCGTGGATAAGGTGATTCGGGTTCGAAATCCACCCATCCAATAAGTTTTGTACATGTTTAGTTCATAGATTTTACATTATCTTTCCATTTTATTTAAATCGTTAAATAATGAGGTCATCACTGCATCATCATGATGTCATAAATAATTTAATTTATTTAGTGTCTAAAAATTATAAAAAAACTATCATGATTTAGGAAATCTTTTTATCTTTCCAATGAATATTTATAATCAAAAATCTGAATTGTATAACCCCATGTAACAATTATTTTAGTAAAACATGTCATGTTTGTGTTATTTTTACTTTAACATTTAATAAAAAGTTATTTATGTAATTTTCCAACCAAAGTGGCTCCATAGGGTCCCCAAGTTGACCCATGTCTTGTCTTGGTCGGCCATGACACAACCAATGAGGTTAGGACATGTTTCTAGGTCATTTTATATTATTAAAGCATTATTTTTACCTTAAACTACACTAATTACCACTAATAGCGATTAAAAACTTAATAAGTTACTATTCACCAAAAAATTATTTTTATCCCATTCAACCACATTTTACTTCTTAATGACAACCATGTATGTTGGATTTTTGAAATTCAAAACACAGAAGTGGTAAAATTTCATTTAAACGAAAAATCAGTTTTTATAAGTACCACTTAGTGGTTTCACTATTCATAAAAAATTGATGTTTTTCAGAAAAATACCAAAAATTCACCCTAAGCTATATTTGATATTATGAATTCAAAAATGAAGTCTATTTTACAAAATTCAAAACATATAAGTCACATTAATTAATTTAATAATTAATTCCCGCTGTCAGAGCAAATAGCGTGTTTTTATGAAATAATAAGTATCAAAAGATTGACACTAGTTTAAGTCCGATTTCAAAGTGAAATTAATTCTGACGAACACTATTGGATTTAATGGTAAAAATATTTTCTAATTTCACTTCAAAACCAACTCAAAAGATAATCTAATCATATAAATAAAATAGATTCAAAAGAGGTTTTGAATTAAAATACAACATTTTACACTATTCATTAAAATAAATGAACTTTATCGGAAAAATACCAAAAATTTACAGAAAGTAAAATTTGATGTCCCGATTTTAAAGAAGAGTTTTATTTGGTCCAAAAGAATGTATAAGAGTGATCAAAACTATATTTAATGACAGTTCACCATCAAAAGGCGATAAGTGAACCTTTAGTGAAAACTAGGCCATATACGCCTAAAATTGAATTCTTTCCATATTTTAAGCCTTTATACTTTATTGGATAAATGTAAAAACATTTAAAAACATATATAATAATATTTTAGTCATTTCAATCCATTCCTGCCAATACAACGGCTACATGTTAACTACCATATAAAATAATATTATTTTATTATTAGAGTACAACGTAAGATTCCCAAGAAGCTCGTTGTTGCGTATTGGGTACGTCATCGAGCATAGCATCCCCTGTAAAGTAATATTAATATTTTATTCACAAATATGGATAAATATGAAAATGTCATATTCTTTATTTACCTGAGGTGTTACATCCTTCCCCCCTTTTGGGAATTGCGTCCTCACAATTTTAAAATTGCGCTTGGAAACATCCTTGAAAGTCCCACATCAGAACAAGAGTCGGTAAAACAATCACTTTAAAATAAAGAAGGATAAGTACAGAGGTCACCTGAGGTAACCCATAATAGTACTCCATGTAGGAAAACATGGACATGGAGGAGAAAATATAGGGTCATGTTCTGATGGAGAGTGATAGAAAACATGGTTAGGAGAAAGTTAACAATAAGAAAATCACAAACTTGTGATGGTTTAAACGGTGTTGGGTTCCCCAGTAGGAAAAGTTAATAGACAAATTTTTTGTTTTAAGTTACTTTTTATTGAGGAATTTATTCATAAGGAAACATAATCACTTATCATGTTGACTTTAAAATTTTATTAGATTCCTTACACAAACTCCTATTTTCTCCAAAAGGCGAGTATCTAGGAAGACTTGTTCACATTAAGAGTACTATAATGAACTTTTAGAGAAGAGCCTAATCCACAAAAGAGAACTATATACTTCCCATGTCTTTATACTTTAACCAAAACCAAAACCAAAAAGGCTATTACAAGATCAGATAATCCAGAAAAGGATAACCCTTTATAAAAAGAAAATTTATGCTTAATCTCCAAATTTTGTCCAACAAAACCCAAAGTTCAACGAGGACCATTAGATAAACAATTTTTCCATAAAATTCCTCAAAGTAAACCAATCTAAGATTGAAACCCAAACATTTTATGGATTTAGTCACATAGTCTTCCAAGTTAAATCGTAACATTTATCTCCAAACAAAATCAGTTGCTCTTAAAGTCTCGCATTGAAAAGTAATTATCCTAATCACATATCCTCCATGATAGGTTAATAATTTTCATAAATAACCCAAAATCAACTTACTCTTAAAAAAAAGAATCAGTCAAACTAACCAGGACTTCACATAGTCCAGTGGTAGGCGATAAATACCAGTCGCACTTTGGTTGTGGGTTCGATTTCCGCAGCTTTGTCCGACGCGACGGGTTGCCACACGACCTGCGTGTTGTCCTTTTTCCAAAACTATATAATTCATAAAACATTCCCCAAAATGAGATAAAATCATCCAGAATAATCATAACATATTTTAACCTCAAGTTTATCTCATTCCTTTCGTTTTCCATCATATCATAGAGTAACCCATAATTACCTAAAAATTAAGGATCATATAAACCCTAATGGTTACCTTAATAATTATTACCTGAATTTCCACATCGAGTTTTCCATCTCGTACATGATGCATTAGATAACTCACCAAGGTTGAAGTGGTTGATCATGAATCCTTGATTTTTGGTTTAGAACAACTATGAGATTCCTCATTGAATCCCCCATCTCATCCAGTATCTTAATCAGAGAACCACCACAGTTTCCTTCAAACCCATTGTCACTTTGGTGCCTGCTAGATCCAGCCATTTAATAAAACCAAAAAGGTCAGTGTGAGTATATCAACATAACCATCATGTACTAATGAGGATGATAAACACTAAGATATACTTACTCATTCAGTTTATCTAAAACTAGGACTCTTTCTAAAATCCTAACCATTATGGTAATGTCACTTATGCTTAAAGAATACCCTAACCTCTAAAGTTATCTAAACCGACCTTTGATACCAACTATAAGGCCCCATCCTTAAACCTTACTTAAAATTGAATTAAATGAATAATTCACATTGAGGATCTTTTCAGGTTTAGAGTTTTAGAGAATTAGGACATAACTATTACATCTCAAAAGATTACAAAGTAGTCTCTTCTACTAAATTTCCATAAAATAAAAACTCTTAAAAAGAAACATGTCTAGTTTCATGTTTTAGGTAGCATGACTTTCCCTTGATCCCATCCTTGACCCTAATCCACGCTAAGTCCTGTGAAAAACATTTCAAAAACTTGGGATGAGCATAAAAACTCAGTAAGGGATACACAAAGAATAAAAACTATTAGTTTATCAAAACAAAAAGTAAACCATGTATACTTTATCAAAGTAATACTTTTCACCTTTATGAAGTAGTAAAAACTCTTCACTGAATATCATATCATTACTTACCTTTTTGTAACCAAAGGATTACCATAAAACCCTTATAAAGAACACATAACACATATAAAGGTAACTTGGGACATAAACATACTGAAGTGGAATAACCATACGGTCGACTCCCACACATATCACTTAATGGAATAGCCATACGACCAATTTCCATACATACTTAATGGAATAGCCATACGGCCGACTTCCATACCCAATGCATTTGAGGTTATAACGTAACCACCCGTCTTGGAATTCACGGCACCACCCGTCATATGGTTTATAACGTAACCACCCGTTAAAATGCCCAAGTACCAATATAAAATAATAAAACATAAAACCAATATAAAGTAATGATAACATTTCCACATCACAATATATCATAATAGAATCCATTATCAAAACCATTTTCAAAATCATTTAAAACATTTAATAAAGAGATTTTTGAATCAAAGTGTCCCATACCACCTTGAAGCATAAAATTTTAAACCATTCATATCCATATAAATAAATCCTTAAAACCATTTTGAAAACATGGATATTAATAAGAACAAATAATTAAAACATTTAAAATGACATTTTGGTTAAAGGGGTTTTACCAAAATTAGAGACACTTGAATACAATAATTGAGGAATAAAATTTAGTCAGAACTTTATAATATCATGAGAATAAATGGATTCATGATATAATACTCCAAAGGACAGTATATACACCATATAAGAGTGAATTAGTGCATAACAACAATGAACCCTCAATAGAAATGTCAAATGTGATGAAATCCCTTATAAAAAAGGTATCCTTAAATTAAGGACAAATCAATCTCAAAAATATGTGTGACAAATATAAATACACCCAATATAAGCGGATATTAAGTGTAAAACAATAAAAGTTCATTCACACATATTCAATGGATGACATATTCAATGACTACATGTTGAACCCAAAGAAATCGAAATTGGGTTCAAAAGTTCCCTTGACAGCCTAACGGTATCACATCAAAATGAGTTGATGAGAGATAAGAAGTGTATCTCATCACTTGGACATAAAATTTACATCAATAAGGATATATGAGAACATATCCCAACATAAAAATATGTAAATTAAAATACCCAACAAATGAAGTCTTTTAAAAAAGAGGAGGGTGAAAGGTTCCCTTACCGACTTGGGTATCTTTCAAAACATACACCCCATGAAAGAAGGACAATAGATCATTGATGTAAATACTCATAAACGAAATTATATTACACAAAGAGTAGAATAATGGGAAGTACATACACCACTCAATGGAATTTGTGGCAAATGTAGCATAAATCTCATGGGAATAAAAGTGAGATGAAAAATCCCTTACGAAAACTCGGCAGCCTAACGGCGCCACATAAAACTTCCGAATATGGATTGATGAGATCAAATAGGGTATCTCATCACATTAAAGTAAAATGTACAGAAAGAGGAATATAAAATAACATCCCCCAACATTACAAAGAGGAGCCTAAAAGAAGTGACATAAAGGAGAGTACTTAAAAAGAAAGAGAGAGGTTAGATCTCTTACGAAAGTTCGGCAGCCTAACAGCGCCACTCAAAACTTCCAAAATGGATTGATGATAGAGAATAGGGTCTCTCATCACATGAACATAAAAATTACAGTAGGAGTAATATAAAATAACATCCCAATCATAAGAAAGATGAGCTTAAAAGAAATGACATAAAAGAGTGTACTTAAAAAGAAAGAGAGTTGTAGGATCCCTTACCTCGGGTCCGACTTGACTCGATCATTCTTTAATCTTCTGAATAATAAACTTGAGTTAATTTCTACTTTATTAAGAACCTTTTTAAAGTTCATTATTCCTTCTATATCACTTATTGCCATGTTATAAACATTATGTAACCATTTAAGTTAATAATGTTTGTTTTGTCGATATTTGGTTCTTAAGTCGAAAATGGACTTCTTACAATTACATGTTGTTCGTGTGGTCAAAGTTTCTTTATATCCAGAATTACATTCCTGATTTGGATAGCATATATATCATATATATCCAGAATATACATGTATTTATAATATTACATAATCATTTAGAGGTAAGAAATGAAATGCACCGTTCATGGAGACGGTAAGCCGTACGTACGCATGAACGCTACTTTCATTTCTTTCTCATATTAATGGAATTAAAATTGAATTATAGGTTTGTATATTTTAATTCCAGAATTATATTCATCATTTAGATTTATCATTCATTATATATATCCATTATATACTTATAATTTTAATAGTACATTACATTTGGGGATAAGAAATGAAATGCACCGTTCATGGAGACGGTAAGCCGTACGTACGCATGAACGCTACTTTCATTTCTATCTCATACTTTAATGGAAATAAATAATAATGATATAGAGGTATATTATAATTCCATTATAACATCATATATAATAACTTTAAATCCATCCTTTATACGTCCCACATATGGCATTAATGAATCACATCACTTTGAGGGGGCGGTAGTCCGCACTTCCTTAAATGAAGATATCGCGTATACCCATAATGGAAGCCATAAAGGTAAGCCACAAATGAAAAATAAAGAAGCTTAAGTAAAACATAAAAATATTATATATCATATATAAATATAGTGACATTTTAATGGCCACCTTTGAAGGTGTTATATGAGTGTTGAACAATCATCGTTTCGTGAGGCAGAAATTCGCCATCCACGGAAACCGTATGTTCTTTAACCATTAGATGTAGGTGTGTGTAAGTGTAGCTCGAATACTTCTTATAACAACATCCTAGTATATTTTATATACTTAAGTGGTTACAAAAAAAATTAATCAAAAGAGTTTAGTGGGTTGGAGAAGAAAAATAAAACAAATGAACAAGAGAGAATGAATTACCTTTAAAAGTGTAACTCCTTCTGATTTGAGCCTAAAGGATTTCTTTGAAAGGATTATGCCAAAAGAGAATCCTCTAGGATTAGGAGAGGGATGTGGAGAGTGTAAATGGGCAGGGTATGGCCGAGCCAAAGGCTTGAGTAGTGTGTGAAATGAGGTAGAGGTGGGGGCCTTTTATAAAAAGAGAGGAGGGGCACTTTTGGAAAGTAAAGAAATATTACTTTATTTGAAAATGTGTTTCGGTTTTAAAAGGTCCCACATTAATATAATTCTTGGATAAGGTGATAAGGGTTCGAAATCCACCCATCCAATAAGTTTTGTACATGTGTAGTTCATAGATTTTACATTATCTTTCCATTTTATTTAAATCGTTAAATAATGAGGTCATCACTGCATCATCATTATGTCATAAATAATTTAATTTATTTAGTGTCTAAAAATTATAATAAAACTATCATGATTTATTAAATCTTTTTATCTTTCCAATGACTATTTATAATCAAAAATCTGAATTGTATAACCCCATGTAACAATTGTTTTAGTAAAACATGTCATGTTTGTGTTATTTTTACTTTAACATTTAATAAAGAGTTATTTATGTAATTTTCCAACCAAAGTGGCTCCATGGGGTCCCCAAGTTGACCCATGGATTTTCTTGGTCGGCCATGACACAACCAATGAGGTTAGGACATGTGTCTAGGTCATTTTATATTATTAAAGCATTATTTTTACCTTAAACTACACTAATTACCACTAATCGCGATTAAAAACTTAATAAGTTACTATTCACCAAAAAATTATTTTTATCCCATTGAATCACATTTTAATTCTTAATGAAAACCATGTATGTCGGATTTTTGAAATTCAAAACACAGAAGTGGTAAAATTTCATTTAAACGAAAAATCAGTTTTTATAAGTACCACTTAGTGGTTTCACTATTCATCAAAAATTGAAGTTTTTCAGAAAAATCCCAAAAATTCAACCTAAGCTATATTTGATATTCTGAATTCAAAAATGAAGTCTATTTTACAAAATTCAAAACATATATGTCACATTAATTAATTTAATAATTAATTCCCGCTGTCAGAGCAAATAGCGTGTTTTTATGAAATAATAAGTATCAAAAGATTGACACTAGTTTAAGTCCGATTTCAAAGTGAAATTAATTCCGACGACCACTAATGGATTTAATGGTAAAAATATTTTCTAATTTAACTTTAAAACCAATTCAAAAGATAATCTAATCATATAAATAAATTAGATTCAAAATAGGTTTTGAATTAAAATACAACATTTTACACTATTTATTAAAAAAAATGAACTTTATCGGAAAAATACCAAAAATTTACACAAAGTAAAATTTGATGTCCCTATTCTAAAGAAGAGTTTTATTTGGTCGAAAAGAATGTATAAGAGTGATCAAAACTATATTTAATGACAGTTTTTCATCAAAAGGCGATAAGTGAACCTTTAGTGAAAACTAGGCCATATACGCCTAAAATTGAATTCTTTCCATATTTTAAGCCTTTATCCTTTATTGGATAAATGTAAAAACATTTAAAAACATATATAATCATATTTTAGTTATTTCTATCCATTCCTGCCAATACAACGACTACATGTTAACTACCATATAAAATAATATTATTTTATTATTAGAGTGCAACGTAAGATTCCCAAGAAGCTCGTTGTTGCGTATTGGGTACGCCATCGAGCATAGCATCCCCTTTAAAGTAATATTAATATTTTATTCACAAATATGGATAAATATGAAAATGTCATATTCTTTATTTACCTGGGGTGTTACATCCTTCCCCCCTTTTGGGAATTGCGTCCTCGCAATTTTAAAATTGCGCTTGGAAACATCCTTGAAAGTCCCACATCGGAACAAGAGTCGGTAAAACAATCAATTTAAAATAAACAAGGATAATTACAGAGGTCACCTGAGTTAACCCATACTAGTACTCCATGTAGGAAAACATGGGCATGGAGGAGAAAACATAGGGTCATGTTCTGATGGAGAGTGATAGAAGACATGTTTAGGAGAAAGTTAACAATAAGAAAATCACAAACTTGTGATGGTTTAAACGGTGTTGGGTTCCCCAGTAGGAAAAGTTAATAGACAACATTTTTGTTTTAAGTTACTTTTTATTGAGGAATTTATTCATAAGGAAACATAATCACTTATCATGTTGACTTTCAAATTTTATTAGATTCCTTACACAAACTCCTATTTTCTCCAAAAGGCGAGTATCTAGGAAGAATTGTTCAAATTAAGAGTACTATAATCAACTTTTAGAGAAGCTCCTAATCCACAAAAGAGAACCATATACTTCCCATGTCTTTATACTTTAACCAAAACCAAAACCAAAAAGGCTATTACAAGATCAGATAATCCAGAAAAGGATAACCCTTTATAAAAAGAAAATCTATGCTTAATCTCCAAATTTGTCCAACAAAACCCAAAGTTCAACGAGGACCATTAGATAAACAATTTGTCCATAAAATTCCTCAAAGTAAACCAATCTAAGATTGAAACCCAAACATTTGAAGGATTTAGTCACATAGTCTTCCAAGTTAAATCGTAACATTTATCTCCAAACAAAATCAGTTGCTCTTAAAGTCTCGCATTGAAAAGTAATTATCCTAATCACATATCCTCCATGATAGGTTAATCATTTTCATAAATAACCCAAAATCAACTTACTCTTAAAAAAAGAATCAGTCAAACTAACAAGGGACATCACGTAGTCCAGTGGTAGGCGATAAATACCAGTCGCACTTTGGTTGTGGGTTCGATTCCCGCAGCTTTGTCCGACGCGACGGGTTGTCACACAGCCTGCGTGTTGTCCTTTTTCCAAAACTATATAATTCTTAAAACATTCCCCAAAATGAGATAAAATCATCAAGAATAATCATAACATATTTTAACCTCAAGTTTATCTTATTCCTTTCGTTTTCCATCATATCATAGAGTAACCCCTAATTACCTAAAAATTAAGGATCATATAAACCCTAATGGTTACCTTAATAATTATTACCTGAATTTCCACATCGAGTTGGACATCTCGTACATGATGCATTAGAGAACTCACCAAGGTTGAAGTGGTTGATCATGAATCCTTGATTGTTGGTTTAGAACAACTATGAGATTCCTCATTGAATCCCCCATCTCATCCAGTATCTTAATCAGAGAACCACCACAGTTTCCTTCAAACCCATTGTCACTTTGGTGCCTGCTAGATCCACCCATTTACTAAAACCAAAAAGGTCAGTGTGAGTATATCAACATAACCATCATGTACTAATGAGGATGATAAACACTAAGATATACTTACTCATTCACTTTATCTAAAACTAGGAATCTTTCTAAAATCCTAACCATTATGGTAATGTCACTTATGCTTAAAGAATACCCTAACCTATAAAGTTATCTAAACCGACCTTTGATACCAACTATAAGGCCCCAGCCTTAAACCTTACTTAAAATTGAATTAAATGAATAATTCACATTGAGGATCTTTTCAGGTTTAGAGTTTTAGAGAATTAGGACATAACTATTACATCTCAAAAGATTACAAAGTAGTCTCTTCTACTAAATTTCCATAAAATAAAAACTCTTAAAAAGAAACATGTCTAGTTTCATGTTTTAGGTAGCATGACTTTCCCTTGATCCCATCTTTGACCCTATTCCACGCTAAGTCCTGTGAAAAACATTTCAAAAACTTGGGATGAGCATAAAAACTCAGTAAGGGATACACAAAGAATAAAAACTGTTAGTTTATCAAAACAAAAAGTAAACCATGTATACTTTATCAAAGTAATACTTTTCACCTTTATGAAGTAGTAAAAACTCTTCACTGAATAACATATCATTACTTACCTTTTTGTAACCAAAGGATTACCATAAAACCCTTATAAAGAACACATAACATATATAAAGGTAACTTGGGACATAAACATACTTAAGTGGAATAACCATACGGTCGACTCCCACACATATCACTTAATGGAATAGCCATACGACCAATTTCCATACATACTTAATGGAATAACCATATGACCGAATTCCATACCCAATGCATTGGAGGTTATAACGTAACCACCCGTCCTGGTATTCACGGCACCACCCGTCATATGGTTTATAACGTAACCACCTGTTAAAATGTTCAAGTACCAATATAAAATCATAAAACATAAAACCAATATAAAGGAATGATAACATTTCCACATCACAATATATCATAATAGAATCCTTTATCAAAACCATTTTCAAAACCATTTAAAACATTTAATAAAGAGATCTCTGAATCAAAGTGTCCCATACCACCTTGAAGCTTAAAATTTTAAACCATTAATATCCATATAAATAAATCCTTAAAACCATTTTGAAAACATGGTTATTAATAAGAACAAATAATTAAAACATTTAAAATGGCATTTTGGTTAAAGGGGTTTTACCAAAATTAGAGACACTTGAATACAATAATTGAGGAATAACATTTAGTCAGAACTTTATAATATCATGAGAATAAATGGATTCATGATATAATACTTGAAAGGACAGTATATACACCATATAATAGTGAATTGGTTCATAACAACAATGAACCCTCAATAGAAATGTCAAATGTGATGAAATCCCTTATAAAGAAGGTATCCTTAAATTAAGGACAAATCAATCTCAAAAATATGTGTGACAAATATAAATACACCCAATATAAGTGGATATTAAGTGTAAAACAATAAAAGTTCATTCACACATATTCAATGGATGACATATTCAATGGATGACATATTCAATGACTACATGTTGAACCCAAAGAAATCGAAATTGGGTTAAAAAGTTCCCTTGACATCCTAACGACATCACATCAAAATGAGTTGATGAGGGATAAAAAGTGTATCTCATCACTTGGACATAAAATTTACATCAATAAGGATATATTAGAACATATCCCAACATAACAATATGTAAATTAAAAGACCCAACAAAAGAAGTCTTTTAAAAAAGAGGAGGGTGAAGGGTTCCCTTACCGACTTGGGTATCTTTCAAAACATACACCCCATGGAAGAAGTGCAATAGATCATTGATGTAAATACTCATAAACGAAAGTATATTAAACAAAGAGTAGAATAATGGGCAGTACATACACCACTCAATGTAATTTGTGGCAAATTTAGCATAAATCTCACGGGAATAAAAGTGAGATGAAAAACCCCTTACGAAAAATCGGCAGCCTAACGGCGCCACATAAAACATCCGAATATGGATTGATGAGATCAAATAGGGTATCTCATCACATTACAATAAAATGTACAGAAAAAGGAAAATAAAATAACATCCCCCAACATTACAAAGAGGATCCTAAAAGAAGTGACATAAAGGAGAGTACTTAAAAAGAAAGAGAGAGGTTAGATCTCTTACGAAAGTTCGGCAGCCTAACGGCGCCACTCAAAACATCCAAAATGGATTGATGATAGAGAATAGGGTCTCTCATCACATGAACATAAAAATTACAGTAGGTGTAATATAAAATAACATCCCAATCATAAGAAAGATGAGCTTAAAAGAAATAACATAAAAGAGTGTACCTAAAAAGAAAGAGAGTTGTAGGATCCCTTACCTCGGGTCCGACTTGACTCGATCGTTCTTTAATATCCTGAATAATAAACTTGAGTTAATTTATAATTGATTAAGAACCTTTTAATGTTCATTATTCCTTATATATCACTTATTGCCATGTTATAAACATTATGTAACCATTTAAGTTAATAATGTTTGTTTTGTTGATATTTGGTTCTTAAGTCGAAAATGGACTTCTTACAATTACATGTTGTTCGTGTGGTCAAAGGTTCTTTATATCCAGAATGAAATTCCTGATTTGGATAGAATATATATCATATATATCCAGAATATACATGTATTTATAATATTACATAATCATTTAGAGGTAAGAAATGAAATGCACCGTTCATAGAGACGGTAAGCCGTACGTAAGCATGAACGCTACTTTCATTTCTTTCTCATATTAATGGAATTAAAATTAAATGAGAGTTATGTATATTTTAATTCCATAATTATATTCATGATTTATATGTATCATTCATTATATATATCCATTATATACTTATACTTTTAATAGTACATTACATTTGGGGATAAGAAATGAAATGCACCGTTCATGGAGACGGTAAGCCGTACGTATACATGAACGCTACTTTCCTTTCTATCTCATACTTTAATGGAAATAAAAAATAATGATATAGAGGTATATTATAATTCCATTATAACATCATATATAATAAATTTAAATCCATCCTTTATATTTCCCACATATGGCATTAACGAATCACATCACTTTGAGGGGGCGGTCGTCCGCACTTCCTTAAATGAAGATATCGCGTATACCCATAATGGAAGCCATAAAGGTAAGCCACAAATGAAAAATACAGAAGCTTAAGTAAAACATAAACATATTATATATCATATATAAATATAGTGACATCTTAATGGCCACCTTTGAAGGTGTTATATGAGTGTTGAACAATCATCGTTTCGTGAGGCAGAAATTCGCCATCCACGGAAACCGTATGTTATTTAACCATTAGAAGTAGGTGTGTGTAAGTGTAGCTCGAATACTTCTTATAAAAACATCCTAGTATATTGAAGATACTTTAGTGGTTACAAAAAAAATTAATCAAAAGATTTTAGGGGGTTGGAGAAGCAAAATAAAACAAATGAACAAGAGAGAATGAATTACCTTTGAAAGTGTAACTCCTTCTGATTTGAGATTAAAGGCTTCCTTTGAAAGGATTATTCCCAAAGGGAATCCTATAGGATGAGGAGAGGGATGTGGAGAGAGTAAATGGGCAGGGTATGGCCGAGCCAAAGGCTTGAGTAGTGTGTGAAATGAGGTAGAGGTGGGGGCCTTTTATAAAAGGAGAGGAGGGGCACTTTTGGAAAGTAAAGAAATATTACTTTATTTGAAAATGTGTTTCAGTTATAAAAGGTCCCACATTGATATAATTTGTGGATAAGGTGATAAGGGTTCTAAATCCACCCATCCAATAAGTTTTTTACATGTGTAGTTCATAGATTTTACATTATCTTTCCATTTTATTTAAATCGTTAAATAATGAGGTCATCACTGCATCATCATGATGTCATAAATAATTTAATTTATTTAGTGTCTAAAAATTATAAAAAGACTATCATGATTTAGGAAATCTTTTTATATTTCCAATGACTATTTATAATCAAAAATCTGAATTGTATAACCCCATGTAACAATTGTTTTAGTAAAACATGTCATGTTTGTGTTATTTTTACTTTAACATTTAATAAAAAGTTATTTATGTAATTTTCCAACCAAAGTGGCTCCATGGGGTCCCCAAGTTGACCCATGGCTTGTCTTGGTAGGACATGATACAACCAATGAGGTTAGTACATGTGTCTAGGTCATTTTATATTATTAAAGCATTATTTTTACCTTAAACTACACTAATTACCACTAATCGCGATTAAAAACATAATAAGTTACTATTCACCAAAAAATTATTTTTATCCCATTGAACCAAATTTTACTTCTTAATTACAACCATGTATGTCGGATTTTTTAAATTCAAAACACAGAAGTGGTAAAATTTCATTTAAACGAAAAATCAGTTTTTATAAGTACCACTTAGTGGTTTCACTATTCATCAAAAATTGAAGTTTTTCAGAAAAATCCCAAAAATTCACCCTAAGCTATATTTGATATTCTCAATTAAAAAATGAAGTCTATTTTACAATATTCAAAACATATAAGTCACATTAATTAATTTAACAATTAATTCCCACTGTTAGAGCAAATAGCGTGTTTTTATGAAATAATAAGTATCAAAAGATTGACACTAGTTTAAGTCCGATTTCAAAGTGAAATTAATTCCGACGACCACTATTGGATTTAATGGTAAAAATATTTTCTAATTTCACTTTAAAACCAATTCAAAATATAATCTAATCATATAAATAAATTAGATTCAAAAGAGGTTTTGAATTAAAATACAACATTTTACACTATTCATTAAAAAAATGAACTTTATCGGAAAAATACGAAAAATTTACACAAAGTAAAATTTGATGTCCCGATTCTAAAGAAGAGTTTTATTTGGTCCAAAAGAATGTATAAGAGTGATCAAAACTATATTTAATGACAGTTCTCCATCAAAAGGCGATAAGTGAACCTTTAGTGAAAACTAGGCCATATACGCCTAAAATTGAATTCTTTCCATATTTTAAGCCTTTATCCTTTATTGAATAAATGTAAAAACATTTAAAAACATATATAATCATATTTTAGTTATTTATATCCATTCCTGCCAATACAACGGCTACATGTTAACTACCATATAAAATAATATTATTTTATTATTAGAGTGCAACGTAAGATTCCCAAGAAGCTCGTTGTTGCGTATTGGGTATGCCATCGAGCATAGCATCCCCTTTAAAGTAATATTAATGTTTTATTCACAAATATGGATAAATATGAAAATGTCATATTCTTTATTTACCTGGGGTGTTACATAATGTATGTTGAGTTTCCAACATGGTAAAGAATTATCCTCTATTTTCATTCCACCCCCTTATATTCGAAATCCCATAATATCTATTAAAACACTTCAACCCTTTATTTAGGTATAATTTAAAACCCTTATCATTACCCCATTCATTCAGTATCACACATTGAGAAATAAATTTAGCTATTTAGAGAGTCCAATGCGCCCACCATAACTTTCTCGCTTAGGACACTCCTGGCAGTCGATGAACATGTTTAGTCCCTGAGTGATAAACCCTTTTTTGGTACTCTCATATTAAATGAGAAATATTATGTTTGTTTCTTGTTTCCCACAATGATCATAACTCAAGTGGGATTAGTAATTTATGGTTGGGTATCCTGTTAGTGTGATAAGTGGTTCATCAAAAGAAAATATTTTCAAGTATATGGGAATTTTAAACCAAGTCAACCAAATTTCTAGAGGATGTTCTACATATTGGAGTCTCTCCTTTATTTTGGGATAAGAAAAATTCCATATAGTTTGAACCTAAAGATCAATCATTCGAGCTCATCCAACATCTATTGAGTAGACTCCAGGGTATTCTACCACTCCACCAGATCAGACACCTATTCTTCATCTTTAAGATAAGATTATTCGAATTGGATCTACATATGTCCCTACTCGGCCTGACATTTATCCACTATAGATTCCCCCTCTACTACCTTAGCCTTATATATCTCTATTTGAGCCCTCATATGAATGATGATCTCAGTAGAGTGGGGATGATGGCCACATGCTCATACACCTACCCTTATAAATGGGAAATCCTCTCCATAGCTGCTTGAAGTGCCTAGTTTCCCTTAGAAATATGTTTTTTCTAGGAAACATCGACCACCAACCACTAAACACACACCTGATCGATGATAAAATATCGAGCTAGTGCATGGAAGCCTCTTGAGTCCACCCCACCAGTCCCGAGGCTCACCAGAGAATGTAAGAGAGATGCTACCTGATTTGGTAAGTCAACTAGTGGGGTGCGGGGGATGAAGTTATACATGTACCTACATTATTTTTTATGAATGACTTGGTTATCCTCAGTGACATCCAATCTGAAGTCTTCATAGTGCTCGAATAGTGTAGGTTCATAAGGAGGAAAGATTACAGATACATTAGTTTCCAAATCATCTAAATACATGAACTTGGGAGGGATGAAATCCATTTGTGAGGAAAAAAATCTTCTCTAGCCCCTAACCCATAGAATAAGTCCTAGTTGCCTCTGGAGGCACCTTTGAGGTAGACTCAACCATCTGAGCCTCATTAACAACCTCCTTTGATGGAATGATCTTAACCACCTTCATTGAATCCTCATCTCAAGTAGAATCCACTAAAGGAACTTATAATATAGGTGCATTAATTATATCCTCCATGATCATTTTAGATTCCAGCACAATTTCTCCCTCATCTATTTAGTCTTCATCTCCAACATTCACCTACAATTGTGCTTCTATGGTAGGCTTGGACACCAAATCTGCCTTATCTATCCCCATAGTGGGAATATTCTTGACCCCTCCATCAAGGGAACAATATCAAAATCCCCATCCTGTTGCATCTACGTAGTCGTCCAACAGACCGCAACCCCTCTACTATATATGTCGGAGGAGAAACACCCGCTATCGATACATTGACTCTAGGAACTGATGATTCAGACATTGGAGTTGGCTACTAAGCCCAAAATGTGACTTGAACATCCATTCAAACATGAGTCCATCAGATAAAGAAAAGAAAAGTAAGAAAGAAAATGGTGAAAATGGGAAATAATTACAAGAATAATATTGTCTAGTAAGTATATCCTAGAGATTATTGGGTAATCCCCTAGGTTATAGAATCCCTAGAGTGGATGTTTCCTCATTCATAGGTTCCACTTCCACAAATGGTTGACTTCCCATGATCCTAACATCAAGGATCCCCCCACACTTTCTCCTTTAAGGATTGAGTCTCGCTCTCCCTCTTTCTGAGGTTCAACAAGAACATCCCCCTCCTTCGTGCTTGTTGGTTCTTGAAAAAATGAAAAAAGAGTTTTGAAATAATCTTAAATATTTGTTAGTGTACATAACATATGAGTTCATAATATTTACCTAATAAATGGAAAGAACTCTATCCTTATTAGAATTACAATAGGCGTCACTTCCCCAAGACTCCATTGATCCCTCCAATAGAAGCATTCATGAAAATAAATCACTTAATAATTGGTATGGTTGATAGGTAATACATAGTAGCACCATCACCTAGATGGTCAATGGATACACGGTGCCTCAAGTGTGTAGAAAATCCTCTAGATCTATTATTTATTGCACTTCCTCTACTTGGGGAATGTGGAAGCCCTCCCTAGCATGACCCAACCCAGTGAGGAAGATCCCATCTCTTTTTAGTTGTGCCATATTCAATGGAGGGTGGCGATCTATTAGTAGACCCCCATATCTCCCTAGCATCGGTAAACATAGCATTTCTGGGAAAATCTTGAGGGTCCAGATTTTTTCCCTAAACCAATTAAAACTCCCTCAAAACATCTTTAGAGAGTTCTACTTCCTCCCATGACCTGTTTCCCTAGATCTTGGAGCCTATTTCATTCCTCTCCCTATAACCTATTCCTATTCTAGTTTGGGGATTATTGTATCTACAACTATTTCACTACCCACTAGGCCAACCCAGCCTCAATGGTGTGCTTCAAATGTCATTCTTCCTCAACATCACTATTACGGGGCCACTAATTCATGGGCATGAGTTGTTCGATGCTTCAGTATTTCCCCAGGATATGCACTCTCCCAACTCCGTTCATATTCATGGACTAGTCTATAAGTGGACCTAAGTGATGAAAACTCATTCAGTCCTTTTCCATCTCCACATATAAACATGTTCCATATCTTCATGAATACTGAGAGTTAGCACTTATAACTCACCTCTATGTATACCTTTAGGGTTAATAATTGCATGAATTAGAAATTCATCACAAATCAATGTGGCTAATATGGATTAAAAATCACATTTTAGTTAACCCTCTCCACTAGTACCCCACCTTAGATGTCATTTAGGTACGCCCGCTGCTTGATGGTCCTCGTTCCATCCTCTGTCAACTTCCATGTGAGAAGGAGGAATGGGTGGAAGATGAATCATTCCTCCATCCCATCCATCACTAGCATGTCCATAGATCTTGAGTTGAGAGGTTGGATCTTGACAGTGTTCAGAATCAAGGGACATAAGTTCATTTTAGGAGGATCGATGGGGTTCAGGTATTCGTATCTTCCCTTGTGTGTGGTGACCCAACCATACAGAAAGTGGAAGTTCACCCCCCACACACAAAGAGGAGTCTTCCCTTGGATGATGTGGTGAAATACCTTGTATAAATACACCAATACCGAGATATCTATATCGATGAATTTCCCCATTGATAACATTTATACCATGAAATTTTTTTTCGATTACACCCCTATGTGCACATCCCTGAGTAAAAGAATCTATCTGCCTATCAACATGATGATAAATATCTCTATCTTGACCACAAGAACATCATGTTTCACACTATAGAGCTATACATTCCACTATATCGTCTCTAGAATCTTCTAGTAGGAGTTCTCCTTAACTCATTGGAATCCCCAAGGGGATTGATGTGAAATATTGAGTATTATATCTACTGGTTTATTAAAAAAGTACCTGAACCACTATTTACAAGGGTTGTTATTTATTATATAAATGTTCTTGTTGTTCCCATGCATCAATTGCAACAATTACCTTATTATTGTTGTAATCTACTCCTAGTCCTCATAGACGTTCATTGTGATGATAAATTCATCATACATTGCTCCTTGAATTGGGAACCCAACAATATAGTAATGATCCCACAAGAAGATGTTGACATCCCCATTGCATAGATGTAAGTTTTTGATCCTTGGTGACCACCTTCTTTGTAGCTCTGGCATGATATACAGTTGCTGGTAGATGTGAAAAAACTTGGACCATTCTTCTTTATAAATCCCTACCTACTTCATCTACACCTCAAACTCATGGTACAGCTAGAATTCCTATTATGCCCATACCCACTCATCCTTGATGTTTCTACCATGGGGATGATCATAACCATATTTCCAACTCTTATGAAGGTTCCCCAAACCTGACCTGAGAATTGTCTCATTCTAAGGATGGGATAACATTGCCTCTAGCTCTTCTCTATTGATGTTTTTTAGATGGTTCCAGAGTGTGTGTACTATAAGAGATGCATGATCCTTCAGAATGTGGCCCCCAAAAACTATATTCTCCTTGTATAGACTCGGTGAGTTACTAAAATAGTAGGGGTTCTTGTCTCGGTCTTCACTATAGTATAAAAATTTAACCCTCAGTCTAAATCCATATAGTGGCAGACTCTTATATAGCAGGTACTCCTTCTGTGCCCCGATCAACCACACAGTAAGCATTTCAAATTGAATCATTCTTCTGATTATCTTCCCTATCATTATGTTATCATCTATATCCTCCCATGAAGAAAATGTAGCATTGGAACCTTCACTATATATATTTTCTAAGACTTGAAATGTTTTTTAGACTAGTTCCTGAAGATTTACTCATGAAATCAGGGTTCACATAAGTCTGTTAACAGAAACATGTTTCTAGATGTGTGTTTGTGGAAGTGTTAAGTTTTTTTAGTTGTGATGATCAAAATCACAAAAATGGTCATGAAGGTCTCATTTTTTTCAAACATTGAGTACCTTCCAATATTTTTTGAAAATACCATGGTCCCCTAATGGACCCCTACCCATTTCTATAGGTGTACACCCAATTAGAGCTTCAAGAAGGATCTTTGTGAAGAGGTTTTGTAAAGGGGTATGCCAATCACTAATTTTTGGTGGTTTTCCCTAATAATCAGACCCTTCATTCACTATCATCTCCAATCTTAAGAGGGAGAATTATTTTACACTAAAATATGTGTTCCATGAGAGAGGATGATGAAGGAATGACCAGTTCAGAGAACATTCTTGTCAAACGGCCCAAAAATCCACATGATAAACTGAATTTGCTAAGGTCACCACCTTTATGAACAACTGCAACTCATGAAATTCCCAGCCTCATGAATATTTTATTGTAAAATACATACAACATAAGTCCGGATCAATGTTCTCATTTTTTATAATGTCTCTGTGGACGTAGATTTTTGACGATAATCTTTGAGCAATGTAAATCTGATTCTAAAAACCCCACTAGATTTTGAAACTCATAAAGTTTTTTAAAGGCCTCTATATTTCAAAAAACCAAATCCCTCACATCCTTAGGTATTATAAATAATCCATATATCATAATTTCAAGGGGACACGACCTTTAAGCTTCCAAGAAAACTTCTGAGCTCATAATACTATGAAGCTTTGTGATTGATAGAGAAGATATATCCCCCAAGGTATCCATATTTCATGAAGACACCTCCCATTGTTGTTGAGAACCTTAACACATGGTGGAGATGGATTTCGTTATGTTTTATGGACTTCATGAAAGAATACATCCCTTTTAGCCTCTTGTAGTTTTTTTGGATAATTATCATTAAAAAAACTGACTACATGGGAACAAAGACTTTACCTCTAGGAAGGGTACCCCTGTTTCATGAAACATTCCCTTTTGTGAGATCCCTAAACTCATGGTACCTCTATCCTTTTTGAATCCTTGAACCTTTGCGAAACCCAAAATTTCATGAAACCCATACTCTAGGCCTCTCTATGGTTCCTCCTTTATGCCAATCCCCTTTCATGAAATTTGAGTACTTCGGTCCCCTATGGACATCCAATGCTGGTTCAACCACACCCCAAACCCTCACATGGACGGTACCAACTTTTATTGTGCCCACCCACAACACTTTAAGTGAATCATGGGCCTTCATCCTACATATTTCTTGTATGAATAGGTAACATAATTCCTAACACTCCTAATAATAGATACCCTAATGTTGGACCTCCTGATTTCCACTCCTATATGACAGTTCCAATGCCATGTCCCACCTAGAGGCACATGAGAAATGGTAACATAATCCTTATAAGTGGAATATTTGAGGGGGAACTGTGCACCTATCTCATTGGTGATTCCTCATAATGAATTTTATTCCCACATTGTCAAGTCCCTCCTCGAGTAGTGAACCCCATCTATGTCTAAGCTACAAGACATAAAACTGTATATATCCAAATTCTAGTCGCACAACATTAAATTGAATGAATACAAACTCAAAACATGGAATAAACCTGTAACCTTACACTACGAAGTGAACACATGATTCCCCATGTATGATCATCATGGTATTCAATCATCTCCCCCACCATGGGATGAAACTCTACATATGGGTAGCTTCCACGCGTAAGCCCCATGCCATCCTTCTCCACCAGGGGATGAGACATCCTCGATGGGATGTTTCCTTGTGTATATACCAAACTATTCCCCATCCACATAGTATGAAACACCTTCGATGAGTATATTTTACATGTAATCCCTAAACCATCCCTCACAAATGATCCTTTCATGACATGAGCATCATTACCACACAATGTTGAAATGTATGGACCCGTCTTGTCATATGACCTTAAACCATGGCATTGAACAACATGGAGTTTGAATCCTATATCTAAAAAGGGTACGTAGGATGCCTCCATGAGGTTCAATCCTAAAACAAATCTAGTGTGAAATTATCCTCATAGGGGGGACACACTCCATCAGCCGAAGTGTAAAATAATCCACTTTGGGGGGACACACTCTATCATCTTTCCACACAATACATAAAAACCGTGACCCGATCTATCCCCACAAGACATCAAACCTATAACCATTTCCACGAGACATTAAAATCATGGCCTGATCTAGAATAACTACCCCATACAATGGACATGGGATGGATGAAGTAAAAAATCCTCATAAGACTTGCTCCCTTGGCATAAACTACCTCATGGATGACATGAGATGACTTGGGTTCCACGCATAGGATGACACATGAGATTCCCACTAAAGAGGAAGACTTTTTAGGTTCCAAATCCCCTAAATTTACAAACATTTCCAATGAACCCAATTCTATTAACTCCCCTAACCAAATCTTGTTAGCCATATGAGATAGAAGTATCATAATTAACTGGTGTCTACCATGAGATAACACTGGGAATGAGATTCATGAGCATGACTTAAATATATGAGGGAGAACCATACTAAGAAATGAGATCCATGGAGTAATTCATGGAAGGAGGAAAAAAATATAATCATCATGTTTTTATTAAGGATAATACATCACTGATGAAAGTGATGGATGTTTTCCACCATTAGAAAGTGGGAATGTAGGGAAATAGAAAAGAGGCATGTTAGCCTCCAGGCAGAGGGATGACGCTACACCCTGGTGAAACCCAAAAAAATAAATACCAAAGATAAAAAAAAATGGAAAGAGGCTATGAAGTATGTTAGGGTATGTGTTGGCTAAGATATAGTGCTCAATGTCTGTGGAAAAGGGTGGAGAATAGGTTCCCCTTTATAAGTGAGGGGAGGGACACACATGGAATTACTTCAAATAATAAAATAATATAAAATAATTTTTATAATAATGTTTCACCAAATGACCATGAATTAGAACATAAGATATTATAAGGTTGATATATTTTCAAAAAATAATATTTCAGAAAGTTTATGCAGCATTCATACCCTTTTCTATTAATTTCACCCCTGATAAACTCATTTTAATCTGAATCATGATAAAAAATATTTACTATATTTACTATTTATTTTTAAAAACATTAAGTTTCCCATATTAAAAAATATTTAATATTATGATTAAAAACATGAAATAGATTTTACAAGATTAATTTTTTTAAGTGATAGAAATTAATTTTAATATTAGTAAGAACAACATAATAAAAACCACTTTTAGAAAAATGTTTGTTTTACCCATAAAAATGATTTTATAGAAAATTAAATTAGAATATTTATTCTAATGGGACTAATTGGATTAATTGAAATCACAAGGTGATTATTTTTTTCTTTCAAACCATTGAAAATCTGAAAGAAACCTTTAATATACTTGATCAAGAGAGAAGAACCAAAAATATATTTTATGTGACCAAAAATAGTACTTGGATTTAAAAAAAATTAAGAATATATTTATAATTTCAACATTATATTCTTATATGAATTTTATTACTTTCTAAATATAAATTTGGAATATAATAAAGGGTTAATAATATTTTAATTTATTCTTATATGATTATAATTTCATAAAATTTACAATTTTTGTAAAATTGATATTTTTCACTATTCACCCAAAAATCAAGTATTTCTGAAAAATTTTAAAAAATAAACCTATGATATTTTTGGCAATGTAAATTAAAAATATAGTTTCATTTCATAAAATTTAATTTATAAAATTCAATAATTTTGGTTTTAAATCACATTCTTGAAGAAAACTATGTGCATTTTTCTATTGTTTCTCTATTAATAAAAGCTTACAATAATTGAATCTTAGGCATTACATTCTTACGTATAAAAATTAAACATCAAAATTTATTTAATGTCACTTAATAAATAGTTTTTGGTAGTTCTTCATCATATCTTCTTTAGGCTCCCACACTGCCTCTTATATAATATGATTTATCAATGTACCATTACCAATTGAGTCATCTAATTCCTCAACACTTGTTCTCTAGTGTCATAGATATGGATATGATCCATTTACTAAGATAAAATGGGGTCCAATTATATTTCGTTATAGGTGAGAACATGCATTAGGTTTTTAATTTACTTCCTCTATAAAGAGATATAGAACACATCATGAACTTTAGATAGGTTTGGTGGGATTCCCAAATGATAAACCACATATCAAATTATTTCCATAATTTCAAAAGGATGATATACCTAGGACTTAGTTTCACTTTCTTACTAAATATTATAACACCGTTACAAGGATTTAACTTCAATAAAACATGATCTTTCACTTGAAATTATAAATCCTTCCTTTGGAAATCAACATAAATGTTAGGTCTATTTGGAGATTCCTTAATATGATTCTAAATAGTACTCACTTTCACTATTTTCTCTTCAATGTGATCTTGTACTATAAGTTTCCTTTCATTAGCTTCATCCCAAAATGTTGGAGTATGAAACCTCTTACAATTCAATGATTTATATTCTCAAATTCTTGAATGGAAGCTATTATTATATTAAAATTCAAAAAAAAAATAATTACTTATCTCACATACCTTGAAAGTAAACCGAGAAAAACCTCAACAAATCTTATAATGTCGAAATAGTCTATTTAGCTTCCCATTAGTATGAGGTTGATAGGTGGTTCTCAAACAGTTCTCAATGTTGAAAGCCTTATTCATATTATTACATAATTTCTATGTAAACTAAAAATCATCATCTGATACAATCTAGAGAGGTGAACCATTAATCCTCCCAACTTTATTAATATAGAGTTGGACGAGGTATTCAAGGGGTAGATATTCCCTAATAGAAAGGGGATGCACATACTTGGTAAAGTAATCAACAATAACCCAAATGGAATCATTCTTTCTAGGATTTTTTGGAAATATTATGACAAAGTGTATAGTAATATCATTCAATTTCTACACAAAAATGGGTATAGTTTGAATGAATCATTTAATATGTTATATATAATCCTTTACTTATTGAAAAAACAAGCATCTTGATATATAGTTTGTAATTTCCGATTTCATATTATCCCACAACAAATTTTCCTTCAAATGATGCTGCCTTTTTATACTACTAGGGTATATAAAAAAATTTGTGCTATGTAATTCATATAATAATTTTTTTCCAGTTAAGGAATTGATGGAACTCATAAATGCTTTCCAAGTTTCAAAATACCATCTTCAATGATGAATTATTCCAACTTCCTATTATTCACAATTTTAGTTTTATTTTAAATATTCTTATCATCAAGATGTGAATTTCCATTTTCCCTATCAAGGATGGCTTGACAATAATTTAGAATATATGTGATGTTTCCCCTTCCTCAATGTTTCTTATATCCATCTTTATTAAATATATGAATATATGATCTTTGAAAATACTCATTTTAGTCAAAAACTCATTGATCATTCCTTTTAAACGCATAAAAACCCTATTTAATTCCTAGGGTGGTAGTGTATTGAGAAATCATAACCCTTGTGTATCTCTAACCATCACCTTTTCCTCATGTTGAGCACTTTTGGTGAGAATATTTATTTCAAACTTTTATGATCTAAATATAAAGGTAATTACTCAATATTCTCAATGAAAAGATTATTGCTTCCAACTAAAGATCATTGGTTAGATAATTATACTCAGGAAAGTTTAATATCATTGATGCATAAGAAAAATATATAATTTTTCATAAGGACACATCCAAGTCACTTCTTCTATGTATCATTATATATCATAAATCCATCCCTTCATTATGGTAATGTCAATATTAGTGTATTGACTAACCTCCTATTTAATTATTCATAAATTTATCTACATTGTTCTTTATATGTGAACTTCACCCATTTTTTCAATCTTGGTTGATGAGTTATATAATGAAGATTTATTTTGATCAAATATTCGACAGTGACCTATGAATCCACAGAAACTACACACCTAAGTTATATTAATTGGTTTTCCTGTTCCATCAATGCCTTTTCCTTTAAACTGTCAGCTGATATTATATCCTTAGAGACAATATAGATGTGTAAAGAGTCTTCCTAAATCTAGAATTTACATTTACTTTATTTTCTCTAAGAGTATATAAAATTATTCCCTATTTAATCTTATTATCATCATAGTTTTTAGAGTATATTAAAATAATTTCAATAAATACCACAAAATATTATAGAGACAATCCTTTATTACTCTATTTATTAGATCCATAAAAACATAGGTTGAATTTTTTAATACAAAAGAAATTGAAGTAAATTCATAATTTATATACCTAATAAGAAATTACATCTTATAAATATACTCCTTCTTTAATCATAGTTGATGACACCCATAATAGAGATTAATCTTTGAAAAATATTGAGAACCATTAAGTTGATCAAAATATTCATCAATTGGGGGAAAATGATACATTTTATTCATAGTAATAAAATGTATTTCACTATAATCAATGTAAGAAGTAATATACCAGTATTTATTCTTAATTAAAAAAATATGGTATCCCCATGGTGAAACGATAGGGTGTATAAACACCTTATCACACAACTCCTATAGTTGTTTCTTCAGTTCAACTAATTCCACCATAGATATATTGTAAAGAGTCTTAGATGTAGGTTTTTCATTATGGATGAGATAAATATAATATAAAATTTATGCTAATGTGGGTGTCTAGGTAGTCCTTCAAGAAACACATCAATGTCATAAAATCCTCGGCTGAATCCCCATGCCTGAACTGAAGTACCACAAGAACTCATGTGAATCTCACTATATAAAAGAAGATTTAGATTAGATGTGAGGGTCTAATTACATTAGTTTGAAGACTATAACATCATTATCATGTCATCCCAAAAGTAAATAAATATAATAATAAATAAAAAGATTATTAGAGTGTCATGCAGAAACTAAATAATCAAAAGGGTACACATGTTAAATTGATAATAAATAGCATCCCAAAGTGGAAAACCAAACCAGAGTATAAAAATTTAATAGATAAATAAATAAATAAAAAATATGGATTCCTCTAGATTCAATACAAATCCATAAATACATCTATTCTCCACTTCTCATCCATAATCCACGAGCCCATTTCCCTTACTTATATCCATATACATGAATTCTGCATGTGAATTGAGAGTCTTGTGTAGGGTGTGAGTAATAAAACCTAGTAGGAAACCTCCAATTCATCCTTAAAAAGTATTCACATGAACAATATTTTCATTCCATGGTAATAATAAATGTGAAAGTAACTATAACAACACACATCCATGCATCGAGGGGTTGTACACTAACCAAGCTACAAAAAATCATAGGCCATACCTGATTTTTATCCATTAAAAAATAATGATCAAGAGTCATTGAAAAATGATGAAAACTATTAAAAATGAGGTAAAAATTATAATTGGATCCAAATGGAATCAATTTGACTTGATACTCATAATCCATAAGGCATCGAGTTGACACGCTACATGGAATTATCAAGGAATCGAGTTTCAGAATGTTCCTTAGAATAATCAAGGCATAAATTAACATATAGGACATAAGGATATCATACTCCACCATCATCATCACACATCATGCACACTCCCCCTATAAGGGGTAACTATACCATGATGGTCACCTATCACATGTACCAAGTACCAAACCTCCAAGGGAAATATAACACACAATAATGTAAATCATGATAAACATACATAACAAGTAGTCATGAGAAATATGTTATCATCAAAAACATCATGTGAATAAACATCAAACATAGAAATACACTACTCTAATAAAACTCATGGTTCAAGGATCATATATTTTAAACATGACAACACACACACCCATAAGAAATCACCATCAATGGATAACACATCCCATGCTAACACATGAATCAAACCATAGAAATAGGTGTATATGAGAACCCAAAATGGTAGGGAACATCCTACCTCAAGGCTGTTGACATCAACGTCAAAGTTCATTAATAAATCATCCCCTGAATAATGTTCACATATTCATCATCTCAAAATTGTTTTCAAAGGATTCCTAGAAATGATTATATTATTTTATTTCCAAAATAAATAAACACCACATGAGATAATAGTTTGTCCCTACTAGATAATTATTAAACTATTGATTAATGCCAAATAATGTTTTAACCATTTCCTCCATATAGAAAATTATAAATCCAAATATGATAATAATTTTATCACTATATAATAATCCATGATATACATGAATAATTCTTATTATTAATTTCCAAAATTGTTAGATATTATCATTTTAAGAAATAATTATTAGTTTTCTTGAAATATTTAGAAATATAATTTCATAAACGGACTATGAAATGATTTATGGAAGAATTACCTAGGATTTATCTTTTGAAAACACAACAGATAGAAAATATGAGAGAGGTTAAGGTTATTACATGTATGGAAACCAGATGAAAAAGTCATATTGTTTGTAAAAGTTTTCACCCATGTTGAACAATATAATTTAAAAGCATCTTAATCTCAAAAGGATCACTCAAAAATGGAGGGTAAAAAAGATTGGATATTTTCAAGAAATAAATCTTTATATATATTCATATCATTAAAACCCACATGTTAAATTATTCATTTAATATTTCTTTTATGTTTTCATGATTGGGGTGTGTTTAAATTACTTTATAAGATGATTCACTAGTTTTAATGAGTGAAGGAATTGATTAACATGATTTTTGTCCTTCAAAATCATCAAAAAGTTTTTTTGACACATGTTGGGAAAAATAAAATGTAAAAATATATTTTTTGAATTATTTTCCCCAAAAATGGAATTGCATAAGTATAACATGGTTTTACCCTTATGTAGATCCTATCCATAATACATGGGTACTAGTTTACCAATATGAAACCATTTAAAATTTAGGGTTACCCTTACATAGATCAACCCACTGTTATGATGTGTCTATGTTACCCTCACATAACCTAGAGAATTTAGGATTTACCATTATGAAGACTAGAAGTATCATTACACAACACCTTGGTACCCTTACTCAACCTATAGAAAATTTGGGTTACCCTTATGTAGTGTATATAAATTCTCCTTACTCTTATGTAGCGGCTGATGTACCCTTAAAAAACTCATATAAATGAGAAGTCACATTGAAAAAACTTATGATTACCTTTACATATTGCATATGTATCATTACAAAACCAATAAAAAACAAGGTTACCATTATAAAATATTGTATATAAATTTTCCTTACCCTTACCTAGTAAACGATATACCCCTATACAACTCCCAAAAACCTCCCTGTATAATGGTAGAGTGCACTTAAATTTACAAATTCAATATTCAATACATAAGGGTAAGAAATAAAGTTTTAAATTATTAAAATTTCCCAAAAAACTTATGAATTAAACCCAAGAAATGTTTAAAAAAATGAGGATGTTAGAATTCTCCCCTATAATAACTTGTTATCCCCAATATGTACCTTAAATGGTTCCACTCAAACAAATTATGATAACGATGATGAATTTATAAATACCTCTACCATGTCTACTCTTGGATCCTTCCATGTTTACATAGGATCTAGAAAAGTTGAATTTTCTTGATCCATAATACATTATCTCTCCACTCTATAATCCTCACTAGGCCCTCCTCATAAGAGGAATCTGGATCCAAAAAACATCCTTAGAGTCTATAACACGCACATGATTGAGACTTTATTTCTGAATCTAGGAAACATAGATCAAATCCTTCATGTAATCTTAACATGGTGGAAGCTATAGAAAGAATTCCATTGTTAAAACCAATTAAATGATATCAAAGGTTTGAACAGATAACCGTTCCAGCTTCTCTTACTTCCACAATTGATGATTCCCCAAACTAGGTGACACTCACTAGAAAACCCAACAACTAATAGAAAACTACAAAGATCACCTCCTCTATTCTGTATACAACCTCTGCATGCTCTGAATAGTCACCAGCCAATTCTTGATAAAATAAAATATTTTTGAGGTCTCTTACACTAGACTAGGACCAACAAACTACTTCCTCACTTGCCCTATTATAATATAGTGGGGAGTGGAATGATTGTCCATGGAGAACATCAAATGGTGAAACCTAAATAGATTCCTAGAAATTATTGTTGTATGTAAACACCAACAAGGCCAGGTTGTCATTCGGAGTTCCACAAAAGTCTAGAAAAAAATCTCAGAACATATCTTCTAATATGTGGATCGTTCACACTGATTATCCATCTATTTGAAGATGGTATAATGTGATCAACCCCAAATGTGTCCATATGAACTTTTTAATACTTGAAAAAATCTTTACATGATAATTTCATCTATTTTAGATATGATTATTAATGAATCTCCATGTAAGTTCACTATCTCATGGGCATACAACTTTCCAAGATTGTCTTTTGAGTGAGTCTATTCAATCATTAAAAAGTGAGAAAAAATTGTCAACTGATCGACAATATCCCAGATATTATCATGACTCCTTGAGGTCATAGATAAACCCATTAAAATTTCCATCATGACATCCACCAACTTATACATGGTAATTTTAAGTGGGTAGATAAAACCACTCGGATGTTGGTGCTTAACCATTACTCTCTAGTAAGTAAGGTATCGAGAAACAAACCCAGAGATGTCCCTATTTATCCCAGGACACCGAAACCATTATTTAAATTCATGGTACATATTTTCCACACCAATATTTACCACCCACCTAGAGGTATAAAAGACACTCATCAGTTCCTCACTTTTGGAAGTAGGGACTACTACTCCCCAATTTACAAGGATCACATCATTGGTGCTCAACTAGATCCCAGTTATCAGGCCAGATACACCTTGATATTCCCACATCACAACACAATATGGATTGGTTTATGATCTAGACTCTACTTTTTCTACTATAGAATATATTACCACCAAGGGAACACAAGTTATCGATCACCGAACCATAGAAATGTACACCCTTAGTAATCTTATAAGATCATGTAGAACCACTACTCTTCTAAAGGCCACTCACGATACTCCTAAGCTACCTACATCTTATAGATAATAGAATCTACTAAAATGTTACCTTTCCTATGTTCATACACAATCTCAATGTAAAATGTGTATAGATACTCCACCAAGTGCCTCTAACTCATGTTCAGGTCCCACTATGTAAATATGTAATAGAATCTCTTGTTTTCAGTGTAGAAACAAACCTCTCATAAAACAGATTGCTTCAAAATAATTTAGATCATAGACCGAGACTACCATCTTTGAGTCCTGAGTAAGTTAGTTTTGTTCATGGGGTCACAACTTATGTGACCCATAATCTACTAACTTCTCCCTCTTCATTAGTAATTCTACAAAAGTATCACATAATGCATCATAGTTATAAAACATAGTAGACCCATGGATCGGAAGTATCAACACAGGAGCTATAGTTAATGTCCTATTTAGCTCAAGAAATACCTCCTAACTTTTATACAACCTTTTGGCTAGAGAAACATGTAGTAAAGAATCAAGAGGGGGGTGAATTGAGTTCTTAAAATTTTATTTACATAAAAAACCACCCTCTCTTTACCAATAAATGATTCTAATTTCTCTTATTATAAATTTTTAATAGAATGAAAAAATATAAAATAAATATAAAATGTATAGAATTTATAGAGGTTAATGGTAGAAAGATCCCCTAGTCCACTCCACCAACACTTTAGTCCATGCGTTTCATTCTTTTCACTATACTAGCTCATTCTTCAGGGGATTCCCAATTGAGTGAAAGTAACTATTACTTGTCAAATATTTACAAGATATTTTAACTAGGATACACCTTTATAAGACCTATCCATGAAGAAAAAACACTATATTATGATGAGTATAGATAGATATAGATATGAATAAGAAATGTAAAATAGGTGAAACACATAGTTGCGAGCAATAACTGATAAATGTTATAGAAAATCCCAGAGAAGATGAATATCTTCATAGAAAAATGTTGAAAGTTCTTAAATTAAAAAATATAAAATTGTAAAAATATCATAAGTAAATAAATATTTGATTATTATATTTAATATATTGTATGAATCATATCAATATTTTTTAAACCCACTAGAAATTTTTTTCTATTTATATCTTCTATTTTTAATTTAAACTAACTATACATGATAATACCATTGGCCAAGAAAATAATCCTTCTTAAAAATAGAACTAAAAATATCTTATTAACCATGTGTACTTGTTTTAAAAATATGGAATTAACTATAATAAAATAGATAAAAGGATTTATATTTATCATATTTTTCCTTTCTCAAGAAAAATACACGCTACCCAATTCGTTTTTTCTTTATTTAGATAACACCTTCTCTGATGTATGTGAAAGCATATGTTAACTTATGAAAAAGTCACACCAATGGTAAGAAATATAATCATAATTATATTTATTAACATAAATCAATATTATTAGGATAAAAGTATAGAACTACTATTCTTGAAAGATAATTCCATTGTGTAGCTTTGTAAGATAATATTAACACATTACAATATAATTTTTTTTATGGTTTTAATTTCATCCCAAAGACAATTCATTTACGAAGGTCCATTTCATAAGATATATGAATTGTCTTATTTTATATCTGACTTAGATTTATCATCATTACTACTATGAAAAATAATTCATCTACACCCTAAGATAATTTAATAATGTAGTAAGATAAACTTTTTATGACGATAATTTGTAAGGTAAAATATATTCACGTAGGCTGTTGTTCTAATTAAAATACATGGTTTTATTCATAAGTGAATTATTTTATGCATAATAAATTTTAACATGTAAGATAAATTAATTTCAATAGAAATTGAATCCCTATTTCTATATAATTAATCTCTTTATATTTGTAGGATAAATGTAATTGACACATTATATGTGTAAGATAAATTCATCTGGAATGTATTCTGAAAACATATCATATATTTTTAAAATAAATTAAAAATAAAATCTTGATATAATTAATATAAACTCATAAGTAAATAATTATATTTTTTTGAATCATTAAAAAAAAAGGGTATTGAGACATGTTGGAACAACATAGGTCTATCCAATAATCTCACCTATTTTAATGATCACAAAACCCAAAAAGTGATAATTTTTTTTATAAAAACATAGTTTACTAAAATATTATTCTTTAATTTTTGTACTCCATTTTATTATGAATAAAGTTCATAATATATTTTATTCTCCCCATTTTGTGATATAAAAAAATAAAATTAAGAAGAATAATACAATCATTTTTGTACATGAACAATTGTAACAAGTTAGAATAGTAAGTACTAAATAGGAATAGAATTTGGAAAGTACATATAAAAAAATGTAAAATATCAAAATAGAACAAAAAATAAATAATTAAATTTCATAAATTAGAAATATAAATATTTTAAAATACTAATGAGAAGAAATTAAAGAATAATGAAATAATAATTAAGAGTTAAACACTCAAGAAATGATCGAGAAGCCATTCAAATGTAGTAAAGCAGCCATGAAATATTATCAGTCTTTAATAATAGAAATATGAATGTAAATAAATACTTTGACATGGGATTACTAAATATATTCTTAGGATGTGGTTTCTTGAACAAAAAATGACATCTCATAGGAAAAGAAGAAGTAAGCATAAGGGAAACTACACTTTCTCCAAAAATACATCCCTACAGGGTATTTGAGCCTTATTAACCTCCAACGATAGTCCAGTAATGATAATAATTCATAATATTACTTGTTTGGATACCAATAGTGGCTTCATGAGCTGTCACCAAATCAAACTAGTTATTGGAAATAAAGGGAAACATGATTTACGTAGTAACAGTAGCTGAAGAGGTTTTAAGGCCAATATTCATATTTTCTCTCACGTAGATTTCAGTAGAATCAAATATTTATTTCAAATTATAGAATGTGTAAATATTTCAATTGGAAATGGTGGGTACTAATGAAAATAAACTTCATAAATGAAACAAATCATCTATACACATGTTGATCCTTTTCACAATATAACTCTTGTAAAACTCTTGCAAATTAGTGAATCTATGTCATTATTTCTAAGATAAATTGGAAAAAATTATACATATCAATATTTTTTAGACAATTTAGAATCAAATTCTTCCAAGTATCTAATTGGGAATAAGAAAAACTAGTGGCACTGGTTATAGGGGTATAAATAATTAGGACCAATTGAGAGGCATCAAAAAAACAACCATCTTTCCTCTAAAGATAACTCTATTCTCATTTTACTATGAAATTGCAACTTATCCTTTTGAAATAAAATATAAAAACATTAAATTCACAACCAAATGATTAAAAATATAAATATTATCTTCCCAAAAGTAAATATTATGTGATAAGAACCCAACCATTTTTCTCTGTTTTTTAATAATGAATCTTCCATCCTTTAGGGATTTTATAGATGCATCCTTAATTAATGGAACTTTATCCTAAATTAAGGCAATGAAATATTAATTATACTAATATAGGTGATGATGGTGGTTTAAGGAATGATCATAATACTTATATTATTAGCAACTATATCTTTATAAACATTTTTTAAATTATCATGTGAAAGAAATTCTCACTATATTAACGCGATTAAAATAATCAAGTTATCAAGTGAATGTGAATTAAATTCAAACATTGTTTCCATAGAGACTTGATCAAAAAATAATTTATTTGAAGGTTCTAATGATGGATCCATAGAATACTTATCCAAAAAATATTTATCATGTTTTTCATACCATAAAAATAAATCTTAGAAAAAATATTTGGTTAAGAAGTGTGTATTCTCTTAATATACTCAAAATGGCTCACAACTATATTCATGAGTGCATCAACATCCAACTATGAAACTGAATTTTTTTAATAGTTTTAAATCCAGTATGAGATTCTATCCACTCATTATAAAACATGTTGTATTTTTTCATCAGGTCATTATACTTGGAAATAATTCATTCACCACACAATTCAACCTCACTAGTATGTAATTTAGAACTAGTTCATTCTACTCCAACATGAGTAGGGGAGTTACTTCTTGATATGATACTATTTATTAACTCTTTTTATTATTTTACATCTATTTAACTTGATGATTTTTTTGAACTCAAGGTAACTCTTCAACATGTGAAGGTTCAACTTATTCCCACTTATTATTTTTCTTGGTTACCAATAAAACAGTTTGGTTAGCTACTTATACTTCATCCTCATTAGAGCCCATAATACCATTTCTTAAAAAATGAAAAGTTTCATGCATGATTTTCCACCTTATATTTTCTAGATAAGACCCTTAAAATAATCTAATGGATCTCGTAGAAGTATAAGTTTTATTTTAATTACCAACGAATACAAACTTTCTGGAGGCCATAACTAAATTTTCTTAGGTCATTGAAAAATAAAAAACAGAAGGTTGATCAATATCAAGTACTAAAACATAATCAATTTATTGATATAATTTATATATAACTTATTGAAAAGATTAATAATTAATAGATCAGTATTTTAAATGAATATCATTTGAGGTGACCACAAATTCTCTTCATTAGTGTCAATAAGAGTTACAATATTTGATAGATTTTTTATATTTACAATTTTAGCAACCTTTTTAGATGATCAAAAATAAAAAAATGTATGAGATTGTTCCCCATCATCCTAATTAGGGTAAAAATAAATATCCTCATCTATTAAATTTGAAAAGGACCATTTTTTTGGATCGAGGTCCTTGAAATCATTATTCTCTAAATTATCCATTCTAAAAATATATTTTATAACCTCTCGAGGGGTGATTTAATCTATATTAGGTAGATATTTATTTAAATAAAAGCTTCCTTAATGAGGGAATTAGAAAAAATTTGGCACAACAGCTGAGGAGATTAAAAATTGATTTTGATTTACCATCAATGTCACAAGATATTCAGTATATTTGAAGTAGAAAATTACATGCTCATAGAACTCATCTACTTCATTTTTAAAGATAAATTATATTATCTTATTGTAATAAAATACTCCCAACCTTGAAAATTGATAACCATTTTATGTAACACATATTTTTGATCCAACCATTCAAAATCAATCACTTTAACATAGATAATTTTTTGCAAGGACTCAAAAAATTTCAAATTACAAGAAACAGAACTATCTAGGAATGTTTTTTTCCCATAATCGAACTAAGGAAGGTTTTAAGAAAATTTAGTTTGAGAATAAAGGAAAATATCTACGAGGTTCAAAGGGGTTGGATATTTCTGTGCATAATAATAATTTAGCTCTCTCTTTAGAGATAAAAGAAATTTCACACAGAGTGACATGAAAGGTAATAATAATAATAGAAGGAAACATATTTCCCTATGACATGAATAAAAATAATAATGGAGGATCTAATAATAATGAAAACAATAATTAAGTAAAAATATATTCCCATGATGGAAAACCAGAAGAAAATAAATAGATTAAAATTAATAAAAATTTAACAATCTTAATTCAGATTTGATAAAATAAAATTTATCCGTAGGTAGTGGATTGGATTTTTTTTCCAATTCATTTTCTATACACAAAAATAGTAAAGAGATATCACCTTTTTGCGCATGATCTCTGAATAAATTATGTCTTAAGTCTAGGTGATTTATTCTAAAATGGTTAATTCGATTTTATAAAATGTTGACATCATTTGTGTTATAATATTTTATTGGTACTTAATTAAAATAGAAACCAAAATCCATTAGGGCATGTTTCGTCCAGAACACCTATACCCAACAACTTCATAATACAATATACTTAGCTTTGGCGGTTGATAATGAAATGATGTTTTTTTCTTACTATATAATAATACTAAATATTTCCCTAAAAAATGATAAGTTCCTAAGGTACTTTTTTATTTAGTCTAAACCAACCAAAAATGGTATCTGAGTATGAAGTTAATTTAAAATTAAAAGTTTTAGGAAATATCACTGAAATAGATACAATTTCTTTTAAATATCTTAACATTATTCTGGAAATAATCCAAGAATATTTTTTTTTGGGTTTTTATGAAATATTTCATAGAGATATAATGAAAGAATAATTTTTGATATACTACTAGTAAGATAAAGAATACATAAAATTATATATCTATATAGCTTGTTTTTAATTGGTGTTCTAGTTTTATCCAAGTCAATTTTAATATTAGAACTAATAGGATTCAAAAATGTCTTAATTATTTCAATTCCAAACCATTATAGTAAATCATGTATGTATTTTCTTTGGATTTAAACATTTAAAAAATATTTTTGATAAATTTGAAAACCAAATAAATAGTTTAACTCACCCATAATTCTCATTTAGAATTCTTTTTTCATGAGTTTTGAAAATTTATTACATAATTAATTATTTATTAACCTAAAAATATCATCACTAAAATATATTTGTACAAAAAGTAACTTTTGATGAAGTTTTATTAGAATGAGTTTGTTATTATTACACTAGATTAAAATTATTTTTTAAAAGAAAAGAACTTAATCTTTCATACCAATCTCTAGGTGTCAGTTTAATACTATAAAAATATTGGTTAAGTCTGAAAATTAAATTTTCATAATGAGGGACTTTAAATCTAAGAAGTTATTCAAAATTGAATTCATCCTTTAAAAAAAAGTTTAGAGAAGTTGATTTAATATTAATATAATACAATGTTAAATTTATATGCGATACATATAATAATAGGATTATGATAGCTTTGAAACTAGACTTAGGGGAAAATGTTTCCTCAAAATCCATTAATTATTCTTATTTGTATCCATAGAAACTATCCTATCCTTATTTATAGTGATTACAACTTGAAAAACCTTCTTGTTCCAAAAAACCCATTTGGTTCAAATAATAGGATAATTATAGGGCCTTTCTTGAAATTCCCACACCTTTTTTCTCTTGAATTATTTTATATCTTCTTTCATAGAAACTACCCAATTTTTAGCATATAAGGATTCCTATATGGTTTTTTGGTTCAAGATATGATAGAAATGTAGAGATCTTAATAAAGTTTCCAACACTTCTCCTAGTCCTAACACCTATTTGTAAATCTACTATAACAGTCTCTATAGGATGAAATTTAGGGTTTCTCGGTTTGTTAAGAAATTTATCTTTTGATTCCTTATAATCAATACCTTCCAGTTTTTACTTTTCTGAATAATGTTCTTGATCATATAATTAATTTGTTTTTATCAAAAATAGGTTCAGGTTCTAGGTTTTCTATAGAATCAATCATGTTATAAATATGAGTCTTATTATGATAAAAATGTTTACTGTCATCAAACTTAACATGATTATAATTTTCAATTAACTTTGAATTCTTATTGAAAATATTGAAATATTTAGAAGTAATATATCAACATAAGAATATTCCATCATCATCATTTTGATCAAACTAACCAAGATTTCCCTTGGTGTTTAAGTAATAATCCTTAAATCTAAAAAATTTAATGTATCATACCTTTAGTTTTATTTTATTCTATAGCTCATAGGGTGTTTTATTTAAGATATGCCTTATTAGAAATCAGTTAATGACATAACATTCCTTGTAAATATATTTAGACCAAATGTATATGTGTATTTTATACTCACATAACAGAATTAAAATAATTTATTTTTGGATCCTATTCATTCTATCAGTAACACCAATAAATTGAGGTGCATTGGGGGTAGAAAAGGTTAGTTTAATACCATAATTTAAACACAATAAATTAAATTCATGATTCTCAAATTCCCCTTTGAGGTCACTTTTTAAAACTAAAACACAAATAAGTTATTTTCCACCTATTTTTTATATTATTGAATGTTTGAATAGATCCACATGGATAAGATATAAGGGTATATAAGTATCATCCTAATTTATTAGTTTAAAATATGTTTTGTGTTTCTTGTCGATTTTTCATGCATCATATATTTTCTTTTTATCCAATTTAATGTTAGAATAATTATAAATCAATTTATTTGGATAACATTTTGATAAAATAAAAATTGTAGTGTCCAAGTATATTATTCAAAATACAAGATTAATTTATTTTATAATTCAATCAATTTAAATATTATTTGTATATAGAATTGATATAAAAAGTATACAAAGTTTTATTCTTAGTGTTTTAAATTAAATTAATTATCTTTAAAAAAAATCAACCAAATAACCATTATAAATTTTTTGGAATAATTATTAGATTACAATTTAATACTTAAAAATAAAGTACTTTATTGATTAGGATGGACTATGGATTTCAAATAGATCCAATACCAACTATCTTCACTTTGGTATTATCACGAAAGGTGAAATATCCTCTATCAATATTAGATTGTGAGTAAAACATAGAGAAGCCTCCACTCATATGTCTTTAACAAACAATATCCATAAAACATTTTGAATTTATGTTTTTAAGGATTATTCCCTACTAAAATAAATTAGGAAACATGATTTTTTATTATCCAGTCACTTTGGGTCCAACAATGTTAGATAAAAAATATTTGGAAATCCAAATTTATTTAAATTTTCTAAAATTAAAACTGATATTGGAAAATTTTATAGAAATAATTGATTTATTTATTCCACATGCTTTTGGATTTCTAAGGTAATATTAATTTTAAAGATGACCATTTATATCATTATGAAAATATTAAATATTAGATATTTTAGTATTTTTAGAACTGGGAATGAAATAGTTTTTATAAATCATAGGTTTTCTCCCATTTTTCCTGTATCATATTTTTACAAATTGGCTTGTTTTTTATCAAGGATTATCTTTAGATATCCACCCATTAAAAAAATATGAAACATCCTTTAAATTTTGAATTTAATTTATAATTCCATTACCTTATTTTTTTGGGCAGCACAATTAGAAAGAAACTCATCAAATTCAGCTTTAAGACTAGAAATATATTTATTTAAATCTTATATCTCATTGGAAATGAAATAATAAGAATTTTTAGAGTTTTTTATTTTTTATTTAGAGATTCATAGTACTCTTATAAAATATAAAAATATTCATTTAATTTAGTATAAGATAATTTTTCAGATTTAGATTCATATGATGAATAATAAGTCAAATGTACATCATTCATTAGAGCTATAAAGCACATGTTAGTCTTCTAATTAGTCACCTCTGCTTTAGATTTTTAATTGGAATCATTACCAGAGTCCTTTGAGGTACTCCATGTCACCTTAATAGTTTTATTATCCTTCTTATTATAGCCAACCTTCTTGAAGTACTTATCCTTTGAATATTTATTGACTTGTAGTTGAGGGATGTTTGGTTTGATTTTTCCTTGTTTCTTATAATAATAACATCTAACTTCCTTAGTATTTCCATAATGCATATTATACCTGTTGAAGTATTTTCTACTTATAATTATCTTGTTGTGAGAATTATTAAATTTTTGGGAAAACCAAGTGTGATCATCATTTTATTTTGGACTTCTTGAAATGCGAAATTTGTCAAATGATTCATTTTTTTATATTTTTGTTCTTCTTATCATCCTTTTAGTTATAGGATTTTAAAGTAGAATTTTAATTCATAACTAGCTTATGCTCTCTAACCTAAGAATCTATTTCTACTGCACATATCAAGAGTGTACCAATCAGATATTTTATTTTGAATTCTTGGAGTGTAGTAGATTTACTAATAAACGATAAAATTCTACTTTATATGAATGATATAATTACAAGGATATCTAGGGAATGATATAGTTTAGAAATAGGTGTTCTTTGAGAAGAAATTTAATTTAAAATCTCATTTTCTCTTCCATTTAATAGAGTGATAATTTACCCTACCACCATTATGAAGGATATAAACTTGACTTTTGTTGCGTGGTTTCAAAGAGCTCACACATTTTCAGTTCCTTCATAGGATATTGAAAGAGTTTTCCATATATCATGGGTTTTAGTACACTAAGAGAATCTATTAAACTCATATGCATCGAGTCCATATATAATAACATTAATACATTTAGAATTTAAATCATACATGAATAAATTTTTAGCATCCCATATATTAGGATTAGTCCTGAGAATTTTAAAAGTCTTGAAAGCCTTTAGATATACTTTTAGATGAATATTATTTTGGAAAATAATCATTCAAGTATTCCACCATCCCTAGTTTTTCCATTGAAATAATGTTCTTTGAATAGATAAATTACTTATTTATTATCGGTAATTTCAACTATAGAAATTTGATCTTTATGACTTCAACCATTTAGAGTTTAGAACTCAAAATGATACAATTTATACCAATTTTTGATTAGATAAAAATTTAGCAATTCCTAGGGGGGTGAATTGAGTTTGTGAATCTTTTTTTACCTAAAAAACACCCAATATTTACCACTAAATTATTCTAATCGTGTCTAATTATATATTTTCAATGGAATGAAAATTTTTAATATAATGATAGAACATACAGAATTTATATTATTTCTAGGAACAAATATATCCTATTCCACTCCATCAACACTATACTCTAGGTGTTCAGTGATTTTCACTATACCATGACTTTTTCTAGGGGATTCTTTGATAAGTGAAAGAAATTGTTACTTATTACAATGGTTCAAGTGTTTTTAAACTAACTATATATTTAAAATACGTAAAAATAACTTATAAAACTCTATTATTATGAGTGAATATAGATATAGAGATAAATCAGAAACATTAAATAGACGCAACACACAGTTTTGAGAAAAACCTGAAAAATGATAAATAAATTTCCAAAGAAATGAATGTATTCAAAGTTTAGCTCTAAATGTTCTTATATTTAAAAATATAAACCTTTAAGGACAATAAAATTAGATAAATAATTGATTATTATATTTTTTATATCGTATGAAGTATCTCTCTCTCTATATTTTTTTTTCATATACTAGAAAACTATACAATTTATATCCACAATTTTGAATTTGAACTAATCAAACTTGATAATCCCAACAGTCAAGAAAATAATCAAAATATGGAATGAACTATAATGGAAGAGACATATAGATCCTTCCTTATTGGATTTTTTATATTCTTTGAAAAAATATAGTTTTTCAAAATTGATTTTACATTATTTGGAAAACTCCTTTTCTGATGCATGTAAGATAATTCCATCATACAATTTCATAAGAAAATATTATCATACAACTTCATAATATAATCTTTAATAATTATAATATAAATTAATTCTATGGTTTTCTTATCATTTGTAAGATAATTCATTTTTGAAGGTCGTTTTCACAAGATAATAGATTTTTATGATTTTCCACCAGACATAGATTTTCTATCTTGACTATTATGAAATATAATTCATCCAATTATTAAGATAATTTACTTATGTAGTGAGATAATATATTGATGATTATTTTTTATAAGATAAAATACTTTACCACTAAATTAAATCCATGTAAAAGTACCATGTTTTCTTCATATTAAATTTCTTTTTTTCCATAAGAAAATCATTAAATTTATGATAAATTACACTGATAAAAAATAAATTCGAGCATTTATATAATGATTCTCTTTACACATGCATGATAAATGAGAATGTTTAATTATCATTGTAAGATAAATTTATTTGGATTTAATTCAAGAAACAACTCATAGATTTAAGTAACAGATAAAAATAAAATCCTAAAATATTGAATATAAAATCATCACTGAATAAATAGGTATTTTTTGAATAATTAAAATAGATAATGTTATAAGATATTATAACATGATCACTAGAACTTTACTCCCATTTTTAGTAAAATCATAGGTACTGATAATCTGGAGAAGTTCTAGATAAAATATCGGTAATATCCTACCAATACTATAAATCTATTAATCTTGAACATATTTTAAAGACATATCCAGGACATCGTAGTCTCTAATTTCTATGGTTCAGTGGATATAGTAGTCTCATAAACTACATTCCCAAAGAAATTCATATATTTAATCTAGAATTTACACTTCAAGATATTTTCATAAAGTAGATGTGCACAAAGTGTAATTAGGACTATCTCAAGATGTATGACATGATACTATAGTGTCAGTGAGTAGATGAGGATGTCGTCAATGAACACTAATATGAAAGAGTGATTGAATGGGAATAATATCAATTTAATGATATCCATGGAAACTAATGGTGATTTGGTTAAACCAAACAACATCACCAAATACTCATACAACAGATACATACTCTGAAATTTCATATCTAGGATGTCCTCTACTCTAACACATAGATAGCAGTAGCCTAATAGATGATTAATCTTAGAGAACCATTGGTCTCCCCATAATTGACAAAAAAGATCATTGATCCTAGGAAAAGGATATACATCATTCACCATCACCTAGTTTGGATTCTGGTAGTCAACATAGAGTTAAATACTACAATATTTCTTTTTAGAGAAAAAAACACGTGCACCCCATAGTGAGGTACTAAATTTGATAAAACCCGTTTTCTCCAATTCATTAATATAAAAATTTATCTCCTTTAACTTGTATGGAACTATATGACATGAATGTATCAAAACAGTATATTCACCTGAAATGAGATCTATCTTAGCTTAACATGATAATCCACAAAGTCTCTACTAATTCAAAGATCCCCACAATGATTTCAACCCATTATTTAGCATCTTGAAAGACCCTGGTGCCCTAGAAGGATAAAAAAATTCTATAGTTGAATGTAACAACATATTATACCATAGTTATAAACTTCTATGACTAGGAAAATTATTACGTGAAGGCTTCTAGCTAGAGCGGACCTATTTCTTAAACCACATAGAAAGTTTAGTAGCAAGCTCATATATATAATCCTATTTGTTTTTTTGGTTGAGTAATAACACAAACCCTTTCTATAGAAATCCAAACCACTTCAAAATTAGTCCCATAAGACTATGCTGAGGTGAAATATTCTGTAATGTGAAGGAAACACTTTTAAAAAAAATCCCATTAAGATAGATCCCAATCGTTCTATTGGACTACAAAAAATTTCTATTAGGAATTCACCCACAATCCTAGGTATATACCTCCTATCACTAATAAATATCTCCATCCCTATACATTATTAAAAGTAATAAATATACAAACACATTAACATGATCAGGTTATACTTATTAATTCTAGAACAAATATATCATAACATCATGGAAACAAATATATCACACAATATATAATATAATTATATCCCTAACATATATCACAATTAATGGAATTGAATTAAGAAAACTAATACAAAACACAATAAAAGGTATATATATGGCATGTGATCCTATGTTCTTAGTCATGATGCATGAACACACATGAGAATATCATAAAACTATAGTTGTAATACCCTTAATGACCACTCAATGTTTCATTACACATGAGCTTACTAGACACATGGTAACCCCACACCCGAGTTACATAAAGATATACCCTTTTTACAATTTACTATTTTAGTCCAAAAAAGGAAGAAACTATTATTTGATTCCATTTTGAAATTCCCTTTATTAAACCACCAAGTCTAAACCGTAGTGCCACGTGACCCCATGCACACATCCCCATACAAAATAGGTTTACATTTAGTAGTGATATTCTAAGTCCATCAGTGGGGAGACTATACATTAGTATCATCTAATCAGACATGTAAATAAATATAACAATAAATAATAATATGATTAGAGTGTCATGTAAAAACTAAATAGTCAAAAGGGTAAAAATTTCATTTAGATATTAAATGGTATCCCAAAGTGGAAATCCAAACTATAGTATAAAAGTAAAATAGGTAAATAAATAAATAAAAAACTATAGATTCCTTCGAAGTCCATCTTAGTCTACCACTATCTCCATGCTTCACTACTCTTCCATCATCGATGGGCCCTATATCCTTACTCAGATCACTATACATGATGTATGTATGAACAAAAAGATGACCATGTAAGGTGTGAGTAATAAAATCTAGTAGGATAGAACCAATAAATCCATAATAATTGAACTCATATACATTAATTGTATTCCATGGAAATAATAAATGTGAAAGAGATAATAAAAACACACAATCACATATTGATTGGTTTTATGCTAACCAAGTCTCTACAAAACCCAGGCCATACCTACTCAACCTCCATGCTATAATAATGATCAAGAGTAATCATAAAATGATCAAAACTAGCCACAAGGACATCAAAATAACATTGAGAATACATTAGGGATTTAGTGGGTATGATCCCTCTAATCTACAAGGAATTGAGTTTATATACTACTCGGAATCCAAAATACATCGAATTTCAATATGTTCCTTAGATTCTTCAAGTAATCATGTTACGTCTAGGCCTCAAGTCTATAATTATACAACATCATAATCATCAAAAATTATTCACAATCCCTATATAAGTGGTAACCATGCCATGAAAGTCACCTGCCACGTGTACCAAGTACTAAACCTCCAATGACACGATAATAAAAAACATGGTGAAGCCTGATAAACAAACATAACATGGAATTATAAAAAATATGGTAGCATAAAAAACATCACGTGAATCAACATCAAACATGAAAATATCCTTCTCTAATAAAAATCATGGATCAAGTATTATATATGGGTAACACGATAACACATAGACCCACAAGAAATCACCATTAATGGAGAACACAAACAATTCAAAAAAATGTATCAAACCATGGAAACAAGTGTATAAGATATTCCTAAATGGAAAGAAAGTTCCTACCTTATGGTCAATTAATATCAATATAAAGGATTATAAAGGAATTATCACTTGAATCATTACCACATATTAATCATTTAAAATTGATTTATAGGGATCCCAAGAACTAACCCTATTAGTTTATTTCCAAAAGAATTAATACACCACATATGATAATAGTTTCTCAATCCTGGGTAATTATAAAAAATATCAATTTAATTCAAATAATGTGTTAACCATTTCCTCCTTATAGAAAATTATAATTCCACTTACAATAATAATTTTATCTCTCTAGAATAGTTTGAGATAGAAAAGAATAATAATAATATTTATTTTACATAATTATGAGTTATTATCATTTTAAGAAATCATTTTCATGATTTATGAAATTTTTGGAAAGATATTTTCACAAACTGACTATTAAATGGTTTTATGAAAAACATACACGAGTTTTATCTTTTGAAAACACAGAAACCAGAAAAGAGGAGAGAAGATAAGGTTTTTCCATTTCTAAAACCTAGATAAAGAACTTATATTATTTATATAAGGTTTTATCCAACTAAAAAAGGTACTTTTTTGGCTTCTCAGACACATAATGATCACCCAAAAAAGAAGGGTAGAAAATTTAGGATATTATTAAGCAATAAATCCACATATAGATTCACAAAATTGAAACACAGAAACTAAATTCAGCATTTAATTTTTTATTGAAGTGATTCTTCATTATGGTGTTTTTAAAGTCTTCCACCATATGATTCATGATATTTAAATGAGTCAAGGAATTAATTGCCATGATTTTTGGCATTTAAAATCTTGAAAACACATTACTGGTGTGAGTGGGGAACAAGAAAACAAAAAATAGTGTTTTTAAATTATGTTTCCAAAAAAGGACAATGGGAAAGGGTAACATGGTTTTACCATTACGTAGATCATATTAGTTTCATGATAATATAATTTTATGCTTACACAACCTTTTAAAAGTAAGGGTTACACTTACACAACTCAAGCTTCAAAATAGACACTTTACCCTCATGTAACCATTAGAATTTAGGAGTTACCCTTAGGCAATGTGGGATTACCTTTACACATCACTAAGGTAACATTATGCAACTGGTAGAAAAACAACATTACCCTTACAAAAAATATAAAAATTACCTTTACCCTTATGTAGAGGTTGATGTACCCTTACGAAACTAATATAAATAAGGAGTTACCCTTACACAAATTGGGATTACCTTTACACAGTGCCTAGGTACCCTTACATAACTTGTTTAAAAATAGGATTACCCTTAAAAAACATATATAAATTCCCCTTACCCTTATATAGTAGATTATGTACACTTATGTAACTCATATAAACAACGAGTTTGCCTTGAGAAACTCCCAAAAACCTCCCTATGTAAGGGTAGAGTGTACTTACCTTTATGTTGTTTATATCCCAAATTTAAGGGTAAAAAATAATGTTTAAAATTATTTAATATTCACATAAAAAATATTTTGAATAAAATCCAATATGTATGTAATAAATATGGTTCCATGTCATTCAATGGACTGATATATCAACTCCTATAAATATATAAGGAATGAATCGTTCCCCAAGATATTAATTAATAACATGTCATTCATAACAGACCCAACATACCATCCTTCCCATGAAAATATGGATTCATAATTTTTTTCAGTAAATACAAGTTCTCAAGTCTTGAAATGAATTAATAATAATTTTAAAGTATATGGACCATTACAAACACTCACAAACATGAATATCCAATGATAGATAGAATTTTAGAATTTATACAAGCATGTCTATTCTCAGAATCTCCCGTATTAGAGATTACCAAACATTATGAGAAGAGGTCTCATTTACTTAGAATTACTCTCACATGAAATTCAAAATAATATGTTCCCATCAAAGAATGTTATCTAATTATAGAACTAAGTTTAAGAACATTATCATTGAATTGTAAGGTTCTCATCATAGAAGGGAACTTCTATGCCATTTTCAATGTGATAAGTACTCTTAGACGTTATCACCTTAATGTTATACAAGATAAAAATAAATATATAATATTTTATTTATATTCATATTCAATTTTTTTAATTTACATGTAATCTAAAGTAAAAAATATTTGGTTCTAGGGGACCAAATCCAGCAAACATCTACTTTCACTATAGTTAACTACTTATAAATGGTCAGTTGTAACATGTCAAACATGGTTCTCTTGAGTATGGATATTGTTACAGGTGCTAACACATTTCAATTACTAGAATTGGTAAAGACACATGTGCATGTAGTGAATCTTCTTACCAAAACATTACTACCGTGATAAAATTCATCAAGTAGTGATATAAGTGAGTATCCATCTCTTATTCCCATGTTAGAATCATGATATCTTGACTAAGTCCATATTAAAATATTATCATAATAATGATAAAACTCTTTATTTTGTTATAACCCAAAATTGGAATTAGAGGTTACTAATCTGATTCTTAAGTTACATCAAAAGACACAACATACTCAGATATTGTAGATATGAAAACCACTGTTTTTAATAAGTATTTATTACACATTAACTTAGCCTTTTCTATGATACTAGATCAAATTGATCTATTTAAAGAGAAGTGTTCAATTCCCTTCATCACTAGTATTCCAAATCATAATGACACTAGGGACTTTTCCTATACTAATTTTCAAGTACTGTTGGATATTTCTAATTTCAAGTGGATGAATTTATGTTGGATCTATTTGATATACACCTAATACGAATTATTCATTAATAATATCAAAAATAAGTTCATATCATGAAATTCTATATAAATTCATAGAACCTAATATGGTGAAATTATTTTAATCATAATAATATTTTCCTATGACCATTCATGTTCTACTGAAAGGATTATATTCCAAAACCAATTCAGTCTTCAATTGTATAAACTTTTTTATTCAATAATTTGTTATTATATATACTATAAATGGATTTAGAAAACCCATGGATCTATTTTTTTAGATATTTTCTCCCAGAACATGGTATCTAATTTAAGTCATACTTGGATAAATTTCATTCTTGAGTCTTAATAAACTAGTATGACTCAATTGTTTTCCATATTTTATTAATATATTTATCATGAAAATTGTAGTGCTTCAAATTAACAGTTAGAGATACATATCCCTCATTCGTTTCCAAAAAATATTCCAGCATTAATATGTATTATTTATTCAAATATTAATTTATGTAATAAATATATCTCGTTGGAATTTATTTATTTTTCTATCCCTTTTTAGTTATTCCATATAGATATATACTATAGGGTCTAATTTTTTATCATATAATATAGGGATATTATGTATGGATTCCTCCATATGAGGTTCCCTTAACTATAAAAAACCCAATCTGATTATCATAGAAGTATGACATGATAAGTATAATTTAAAAATATTTTATTCACGATGATTAGTGCATTGGTTTTGTCACAGAATAGACCTTTGAATAATAAATCCTTCATTATTGGTAACATATTGTACCATCCACATTCAATTTCCCTATAATGCTCACAAATATTGCCAATTTTTCGAAACATTCAAATTACAGAGTCCCTAACTATTGATACATAGAGTCCATTACATGAATTTATACACACTTCTCAACCTTATAATATTTCCATATACTATAACTTTGGAGGAATTTCTATTCTAAAATAATTATATATGTATCACCCATTACAATGAATATAAACCACTTCTTTGGTTATGAAATTCTACGCAATATGTGTCTCTATAACTGCTCTTCCCACTAAGATAATTTGAGTCAAGTATTCCTATGATAACTCATGTTCACCTAGAGCCATTAACTATATAGATTATCTTTTCTCTCAGTATATTTAATGATATAGTGTAAATTATTATCAGGGCCAATCATGAGTTCAACGTAATATCTTATTAGAGAGGCATGCATGAGGTCATGTGGATCTTTAGTTCAGAACCAGTGGTTCAAATTAGGGTGTTAAAAATTCATTCTTACATGATATGTATATCCTCTATTCTAAGGATATATTTCCTATTCTTAGGATGTGTCTTCTCTTCTTCTCTAATAATTTCATTAAGGAGAGATATTAGATGTGCATCTAGACATGATTAAGATGATGTAGTCCCCCTTTGAAGACTGAGTATTTCATATCTCTATAAAAAATCATAATATATGCCTACCAGTAATAAAATGTTCCATTATAACTTGAAATACACTCCATTCCAAGGATTATATCAAAGTAAAAAATAGGTATCATAGTTATGTTTTCAATTAAGGTATGTCAATGTGTCATAATGGGAACTAACTAACATATCCATGTTGTAGTAATAATTACACTAAGAGTATTGATTAATAACTACCTTATAAAGGTTCTAGGTAAATATCTAATTTTCTTAGAAATTACATAAGATATTAAATATTAAAAAAATCCATAATAAAACAAATCATCTGATAAATTTGAGTCTATGATCAACATAGCTTCCACTACATCTTTAGGATCTTCAACCTTATCTGTAGCAATCTTATAATCTTATCCATACTCCCTTGTCCATTTCTGTGGTAAATTCCCTTGATCCTTGAGTAATTCATTTTAATAGTTACCCATCTTATTATAATTGAAACATTGAACATTGGATTCTTCTTTTTTACCATTTCAATCATGATCCTGATGTATTTTCATTTCACACATAAAGAAAAATCCCATTTCTATCAAGCCTGTTCAGTGATTTTTTTTTTCAAAATTTATTAGAAATTGGAAATTCCACCATTCCTTTAATTCCATTTTATATATTTAATTTTTTCTAAGTGGTCAACTATGATATTATTTTCTTATTTTCCCTAAAAAACATAAGAACTAAAGAATTGTTCCTCTACCTTTATTAAACTTGATAATATATCCTCATATACTAACAACGTATGAGAGAATAATTCCCTTTGAAGTATAGGTTTTAGGCGATCAAAGAAATGATCAATATTATTTCATAGGTTATGTATATAATTTACAATAATAGTTTCTAGCTATGTAAATTTAAATTCATATTTAACAACATTTTATAATTCCTTTTTAATTTATTAAGAAATTTCTTCTCCATATCATCTCATTGCTCATGAGGAAAGTATTTTTGAAATAATATCTCCTTGAAATTATTCCACACCGTACTATTTATTTTTTCTGACATAGTGTTGTAGATCAATTAAAAACATTGATTTATAACTCTTTTAAGATGATAAAATTCCATGATAAATTTCTCTCTTTGACTACTTCCCAAAGTGAGAATTATATTATCCAGTGACTTGTTCCATTTCTCCACTAACAATGGATTATTGGTATTATTGAGTGATGGAGGTTTCTTTCACATGAAGTGTTCCAGTATAGTTTCATCATATTGGTGTTTAACATGTTACTTTATATAAGAATGGTTATTGGTTAAAACCTAATTTCCCTACCTCAATATAGTTATAATTTTTTCTGTTCTATCTATATATCTATCTCTAGATTAATTTTATTTACTAGGAGGAAAATCCTTTTATAGATTATGTTAATTGATATAGTTTCTATTCATTATATTAGACATAATTTCTAAACAATAGAATACACTAAATTATCTAAAAAAATTATGAATTTTAAATCATAATATATAATTCTAAATCTGGTGTAACCCTTAACATAAATTTACAATTTATTCCTAGCTAATATGATAATTTTAAGCTTAATATTTTTCAGAATATCTTCAAACCATAAATTTTTTTTCAAATCATTCATAATGGTTCACATAGATCATGTTAATAAACCAAAGAAAATCCTCGAGGAGTTTCTATCCTAGTGTGTAGTATTAGGCCCACTCATTATGCACTGGTGAAAATCGAGTTAATACCCTATCTTCCCCTTATAGAGTTGTTTCTCTTAGCTGAATCTGTGACACAAATGTATTCACTTTATAGTATCTAGAATTTGTTTTTTTTATAATGGAACCAAAAAATATATATTTTTACAAAAATTTTGGATATAATTGTATTCTAAAACTTACCCTCATATTATCTCATAAGGTTATGTTCTCTAATATTTTTTTTCCTAAATGAAGTTCCAATGGTTTTCACTAAACCTTATATGATACCAAATGTAACACCCGGACTCCAGGAACTTGAAGCTAGTGGTTACTTTACTAAATTGGCATAAGATACAATAGATCACATCCCAAAGGATCGATCAGTTTATTAGTCTTAGGATACTAGATACATATAATATTCTAACATTAAATTTGAAAACATAAAATACAAATTAATATTCAAGTTATAAATTTATCATTTCTTATAGTATATCCCATACATCATTCCTCAATACCTTCTTCAAAACATAGGGAAAGTAAAAAATAACAGAATGATCTCAGATTTTTACTAAGGGATATTTTGCAAAAAAATCTACCAAAGGATAAATAAATCATGAATATTGTAGAAAAGATAAAAAATAATAAAATATTACATATATAAAATATTACAAAAAGGGTTTTAAATCCATGGATGATATAGAAATAAAAAAATCACATGGATAATAAAAAATAGTTTCATAATGATATAATGCATAATGTCAGACATCATAATCTTAACATCATGGATATATGCCAAGACATTATTCATAAATCGATAAGGCGTATGAAAACTACCAAAATAAGTTTGTATCATGAGACCCACCAATGTGTCTAGCAGTTATAATGGTTCCCAATATTCACTTAATAAGTCTAATTCATTCATCACATGAAAGAAATAATTACAAAATTCAATACATAGTCAATATAAATCTTTGTATTAAAAATAATCTAATATAAAATTTTAATATTTTCCCTAGTAAATCACTAGAGAAACATGATCATAATCCATCTACAATAATATTATGAAGTCTATAATTATATAATATCCCAAATAAATAATAATATTTTTTAAATGATTTCAACATAGATGAAAATACATTTAAAATATCACTCGAACATTTTTTAGGAAAATTTCCTTCTCATTTTGAAACCACTAATTTAGAATATAATTATTTACCAAATATTAGAAAAAAAATTCCTTCAAAGAAAATGATAAATTGGAAACAATATTCAAGGGAAATAATAGTCATGATGTTAAGAAAAGCAGTTCATGCAGTAAATAGTAAAATAATTATTCCATTCACGCATTTGGTAAATAATATCTCATTTTAAAAATGAAAAAGAGATTCATTTTAATTTTTTTACAAAAATTAAAAAATATCTAAATATGAATCCAATAAATCATAGTATGATATTAATTTTTTTTGAAAACATTTAAAATAAAATATAGACATGGAATAAAAATAATCTCAACTGAATATAAAAATAGATTCAATTTTCCTTAAAACTATTCATTCATACTTTTGTGTGCTTAGAGAGAGAAAAATGAAATTAAAAATTTACATTTTCAAAAATATTTCAATGATAATAAAATAGATTGATTTCTAGGAAAAATAACATATAATTTCCTCAATTGAAACATAAATATTAAAAATTTTAAATATGGTTGTGATTTTGAAATAAACCCTTACATCCAGTTCAAATTTCCTTGTAAGAAATATTAAACTCTTATATAATAAATTTAAATTTATTATAATCTTGATATATATAAATATACATACTTATAATATCATATATTGTTCACTTATAACATTTCAACACCTCTTTATTAAAAAATCTTTATTAAAATTATCATTTCTCAGTGTTAATATTTGCATTTTTCATGTAAGTTTCAGTTTGATAATTTCATTCCATGAATATTGATCATGGTTACAAATTTACAAATCCTTAATAATTTAATAATTAATGTATTTAATCATTAAATATACTTTAATAACCATTTATATAAGGTGGAGATGAAAAATTAATTTCATCACTTTGTGAAGATGGTAGTTCGTAGGCATACATGAGTGATGTTTCCATTTCTCGATGGATGGAAAAAAATAAAGGTAAATAATTATTCACTTTTATAGAATAATTATTATATCCTAATTATAATATATTTTCATTAAATATATCCTTATTACTATAAATGTAAATCATAAATGGAAAATGAATAACAATGCTTTATGGACATGGTATTCCACACATACACACAAGTGAAATTACTGTTTCCCAAAGGATGGGAAGGTAAGAGGGTAGATAATATATTCTAATTAAAAAATAAAAATTATTTCATAAACATAATATATAAAAATTAAATCTTTCATAATAAATAACCTTGAAATATGTTGTTGTAAAATGAACCATATCACTACATGGAGATGGTAGTCTGCATGTATGTACAAGAGGTACAATCATTTCCCATTTGATGGAAAAGAGGTGGAAAATGATTCTACCATAATTATAATTACATATTTTTATATTAATGATACTAGATTAATTATTTTTTTACTGATAAAATATATTCAGAGGAAGTATAAGTGGAAATAAACATTGAAAGAGTTGTTAAAGATGATTACCTATTCTTTAAGAGACCTCATTTGGGTTATACCTTAAGAATTATTTGGATGGTATTAAGAAGAGACAAGGATATAAATAAATAATTGAATGAAAATAAGATTAATTTTTTGTAGGTATTTTCTAAGATATATTTCTCAAATTTTATGGATAAGGGAGGAGAATAGGTTCCCTTTTATAACTGAGGGGATGGACACACATGAAATTACTTAAAATATTTAAATAATATAAATTCATTTTTATATGGTTTCGAAACAATAGCCCAAAATTAAAATTTATGAAAATATAAGGGCTAAATATCTTCAATAAATAAAATTTAGTCAAATTTAAGTGGTATTTATACCATTATATGTTAGTTTAATCCCCGATAAACCTGTTTTAACCCTAATCATGATAAAAAATATTCATTATTTTTACTATTCATTATGAAAAATATTAAGTAAAACTTTTAAAATAATTTTAATTATTATGATTCTAAATTTTTAATGCATTTTACAGGATTAAATTCATATAATTTGAAGATAATATTTTTAATAAAAGTGCACAAAATACAATGGAAATAATTTTTAGAAAAATGTTTGTTTCAATCATAAATTTTTTTTATAGAAAAATAAAGTATAACGTTTATTAAAATTGAAATAATTGGGTTATTTTAAGTTAAATAATACTAATCTATATTTAAAACCAAAGAAAACATAAAGGATACTTGTATATACTTTATTAGTAGAGAATAACTAAAAATTATTTTAATTTGAACAAATACATTACATAGATTTACATAAAGTTAAGAATATATTTTTAAGTTCAACATTATATTTTTATAATAAATATATTACTTGTTAAATATATATTTTTTCCCACGAGGGCTGGGTGAGTTGGTTCAAGGCGGTAGAATCCTGACCCCGAGGTTCCGGGTTCGAGACCTCGCAAGGCAACATGCACTGTATGCCAGCGATCCTCTCGTCCCCTCAACTCCGCGTGGAACTGGCCCAAGCCCAAGGGTTGGCCACCTTGGGACTAGTTGGGGACATGCGATATGGGGTGGGGACGACCACCTCAATACCATGTAAACCGGCAACCACGTTTTCCCATAGGGGCTGGGTGAGTTGGTTCAAGGCGGTGGCGTCCTGACCCCGAGGTTCCAGGTTCGATGCCTCGTAAGGCAACACACACTGTATGTCAGTGATCCTCTCGTCCCCTCGACTCCGCGTGGAACTGGCCCAAGCCCAAGGGTTGGACACCTTGGGCCTAGCTGGGGACCTGAGACACGGGGTGGGGATGGCCACCTCAATACCCTGTAAACCAGAAAAAACGTTTTGGGTGATTTGGTTCAAGGCGGTGGCATCCTGACCCCAAGGTTCCGGGTTCGAGTCCTCATAAGGAAACGTTCACTGTATGCTAGAGATCCTCTCATCTCCTAGACTCCGCGTGGAACTGGCCCAAGCCTAAGGGTTGGCCACCTTGGGCCTAGCTGGGGACGTGCGTCATGGGGTGGGGAAGGCCACCTCAATACCCTGTAAACCAGCAAACACGTTTGCCCGTGGGTGTTGTGTGAGTTGGTTCAAGGTGGTGGCATCCTGACCCTGAGGTTCCAGGTTCGAGTCCTCGAAAGGCAACATGAAATGTATGCCAGTGATCCCCTTGTCCCCTCAACTCCGTGTGGAACTGGCCCAATCCCAAGGGTTGGCCACCTTGGACCTAGTTGGGGACATGCAACACGGGGTGGGGAAGGCCACCTCAATATCCTGTAAACCGGCAGACACGTTTTTCCCCACGCACTCGGCTGTGGTGGTTGGGGGGTTTGGGGTTTGGGCCGGAGGTCGCGGGGTCGAGTCCCCAGACCCGTTTTCTTCATGTGTGTATTGTAATACCCCCCATTTAAATATATATTTCTTATATAATAAAGTTTTAAAAATCATTCAAGTTATTATCATATCATTATAATATTAGAATATTGAATGTTCTTATAAGATCAGTATTTTTCACTATTCACCGAAAATTGTATTATATCTGAAAAATTTCTAAAAATGAACATAATATAATTTTCACATGATAAATTAAAAAATTAAACTAATTTTAAAAAATTCAATTTATGAAATTCATTTATTTTGGTTTTAAATCACATTCTTGAATAAAATTGTGTGCATTTTTCTATCGTTTCACTAGAAATAAAAGATTACTATAATTAAAGTCGAGGTTTTAAATATAAAATACGTGTATTTGTTTATAAAAATTATTTTCTAATAAAAAACATCAGTTATTATGAAGGATAAGTGAGAAAACTATGTACATCCTTTATTTAGATCCATCAAATAATAGTAAATTCCTTTGCATATATTCCAAGATTTAACAACACTTTTCACTATCAGTCAAATGGAAAATGCGTCTTTTATGAATTATATCCTTGATTTTGAACTAATATATATTTGAAATAGTTTAAAAATATAATTTTGGTATCATATTTCCTTCAAAATCAAATACTTTATTTCTATAACATTGGTACTTGACATGGAGTTTCCATGGACTTTCAAAAACCCCTTTTGATAACATAAACAATTCCACCATAAGGGAATATTACCTCCCTCACTGATTTTACTATTTAGGTTTCAATGAACACTATTGAATATATAAAGAAGCGTTTTTGACTTTAAAAATACATTTTTTATTCCCGTTTGAACTTTTACACACTATTATTATTGATAAAACACCCAAAGATGGAAAAAACATCCCCTTACTCATTTATCCACTACACTCTAAGAAAGTGGGGATAAATTTTATTAAAATTATTCAAATTATCATAAAATATCCAGTTACTATTACTGAATGTATTCCTTAACTAGAATAATCCTTAAATAACATATTCAATTTCACTAATTCATTGGCACACTCAATTATATTGATCACTCCAGCGGAGAATAAAATTAATTGGGTCATTTTTATCTAATTCCAATGAAACCTTAATTGAATCATTATATGAATCTCATAAAAATAAAAACACATTTTTTTAATAATTCCAATATTATCTTACATAGGATGGTGTTTATCTAATAAAAATAAACGTTTCTCTCTTAATAATAATTCTTATGTTTCACATAAGTATAAGAAGTTGGTTACATTAATCTCTTCCATTGTCAAGGATTGACCTTAAATTAATGTTTTATGATGATGATTAAAATTATCTATAATAAAATAATTTATCATATGAGAACCATGTTTTATATTTATTTATTAATGATTTGTTTAAAAATGATCACACAAAAATGATGACCCCTTTTAATAAAAATCATATCAATTAGTGGGACATGATCAATATTTCACTATAAAATGATTCCTATTTAATGTTCATATAATAAATAAATTATTTAGGTATTCCATTATATCAATCATATCATATATTCCTCTTGTATGGCTGAGTAGAAAACTCCTCATCCAATCCATCAAATTGAGAAACCCAACACTATTCCTTTAGAATCCATCTTTTGGGTATCCTAGCAATTTTCAACAAAAATATCATATTAATATTTATTTATGTATCTATTAGGGTTATCCATTTCCCCCATTCCTTACAGAAGATAATCCATAGGCACCCTGCTTGGGCAGAACCGTTCTAGTTGACCGATCAGGGTCTTGACATGTGTTTTATTTGGATGGAATCTAACACTCAATATTATTTTAAAGGGGATTTAGTCTCACAATATTATCTCTTATTACCCCATTTAACATGTAGTCATTATTCTATTGATCTAGTTTTTGAATCATATTACTTTTATTAAATCAATATGTTCAAACCATACTGATTTGTAACTCTTTACACAACCAATAACATGTGTTACTAACCCAAATTAAAATAAAAATATATTCACACATATTCAAATGAATATCATGTATAAAGTACATAAAATCCCCCTATATAAAGGCATATAATTATTTTATGCCAATAATATTTATAAGAGTAAACTTAGAGTGATAGATATCCAACCCTCGTGTTTCTTGACAAGGCATAAGCCTCTAGACAATGGAGAAGTCTGACCCTAAGTCCCTTTACCCAAGGATACTTTACTCAATAAATACCTCAATTCCATCATAATTCTAATACCCAATATGTATAAACTGCAATCAACCTTTAAATTGATTCTTATATCCTATCATAGGCCAAATTCAAGATAAAATAATAATTAATCAATTATTATACCAATCATGTAACTCCTTATATGAATGTGTAAAAATTTATATGAGTAGATAGATATTTAAACTAAAGTATACAACCATTCATAATTTAACAATTATATCTACTAATATAATATGGAAAAAAATTAAATAAATAAACAATTCATATATTTAAACATGAGATAAACTACTTATAAACGATTCATAAATGTTGAAATTATAATTTTTTTTATAATTTAGTCATGCACTCCATAAATAAATAAAGATAAACACTTTATATTTACTTAATACTAATTTCTACATATCAACCCTTATATGGAATTTTACTTAAACATATGATATTTAATGAAATATAGACACTTTATATTCCAATTCCATCATGAAGATAATTTAAATATTCAAAATATCACATATTTGATATTATTTAATCCTTGATCAGATTGATAATTAAAACTATTTTTGATATGATTTTAATAATTTCTCAAATACATAATTTAAAATTGAACTATTCAAATTAAATAATTATGAAAAATTCATAATCATAAATATAAATGTTATGTATGATGTAATTTTAAAACACATGGAATTTGCGTCTCTATAAAATTATAGTATAAATCAAAGTAACCAAATAAACCCACACTAACTATGCATTGGAACTTATGTGTCACAATACACCTAATTCACCGCACCATATCTTGAACTTCCAAATAAAACCAGATAGAAAAAATTTAGGGAATGAATTTATTGAGAAAATAAAAAATAATAATAAAAGTATTTTAAATATTTCCAAAGGGGTAATGTTTAAACTATTTTATTCATGGAATAAAGGATTATGAAAATCAATAAAATTTAGTTAAAACGTATTCCCATATTACTTAAAGTATAGTCTATCTGGTGAAACCAATTCCATCCCCTTTCGATTTACATAGAGAGAGTGTCCACTCAGATCCACTAATCATGGGAATCATTCTACTTAGTGAAATACCATAATCTTATTAAATTCTCCCTCTAATGAATATTTCACATTTTGAAACACTCACAAGCTTACCCTTATGATTTATTATGAAGACCCTCATGCAATCCCTTTGTCACAAGACCACTAGGGGAATGCTTCGAAAATACTCTTATGTATTCCCAGAGTTACTTTCACAGAAGTCATTTTCACATTTTCATTGCCTACATTCATAGTTTACAAAAGGTATCTTATGTTAACCTCATTCTGACTACCATAATTTAGTTTGACAGATTTTAGACATTGAAATATTGTACTTATCGATTAACCTTTTTTCATTTTAGCACTGGAAATTAGAATTCCAAAATCTCTCCTTTTATGTTTAATTTATTATCTAAAAATTGGTTTTCAAACATTTAAACCTAATATTCTCCCATATTGGAATCATTCTTTAGGATTAAATACAAATTCGTCCATTAGAATTCTCAAACCCATGCTACTCCAAAGACTTCCTTTATAGCTGCAAGGCCCCCCTCGATGGTTTCGGTAATCCTAGTGAAAATGAGGTTCAAAAGAACCTAAATACACTACTAACATCAACATATCTTTTATATTCCAACATCCATCCTCCATACATATATCCATCACTTTTCCCCCTATTTTTTAAGTTAAAGTGATATTCTAGCTAAATATTATTAATACTAAAATGAAACATTATATTATTGTCTAGGTGGATTAAAATATGGGAATCATAGGATAATGACACCAACATTCTTCCATCAACTTAGATATTATATTATCAGATTCTTCCAGAACAAATTATTATCATCTGCTATTAATAAAACCTACTACACTTCTCTTTTTGAAAGTGAAACTACCTATTGATGTTTTGATATCCAACTAAAAATTTCACCTATGTAAGTAAAATAATAATATATGGTGATCCTATGAGTTTCCACATCTCATAAAAAGTCTAAATATAAAAACCCACATAATAGTTCATCTATCCCAAATCAAAAGTACATACCTTATGAACCTTTGTGACACTAGAGGATCCACTTTAGTGCTACCCAGTGATCTCTTCGATATTAACCATGAATATGACAACTGCTCCCCCTACTTATTCAACGTCTGACCATTTATAAACCATTTAATTTATTAATCATTATACTAATGATTCATAAGGAACCATTTCATGTACTCAACCAATTTTTATGTTCTTGGTGACTTCCCCTTGACCAAATTAACTTTTTTGGTGAATTTTGTGTTAATTTTCTTTTCTGTTCTAATTCTGAAGAATTCCACCACATTTTGGATATAGTTAGATCAATTCAAGTATAATGTTTTGGAACTTAATTCCTTTACTATCTATATTGCCAAAATCTATTTAGCTAGACTGAGATCCTTCAACTTGTAACTTCTGGAAAATTCAGCTTTCATATCATCAATATTTCCCATTACCAAACTAGTAATAAGCATGTAATTTTTATAGAGAAGTAATATGATGAAACTACTATCCTAAAACACCTTTGTAAATATAAATGATCATAATTTATTTGTGCAAACATTCATTCCTCAATAAAAAAATTTTACTTTTGGTTCCACTGCCTTGGCGCTTGTTTTAAGCTATACATGATTTCTTTAAACATATATAAGTTTTAATTTATCATGCACACAATGTTAATTTTTCATTTATCCATGAAATCTTCTGACTGATCCATATAGACTTCTTCTTATAAGTCTCCATGAAAAAATGTAGTCTTCATATCGAACTATTCTAAATGAAATCCTTCCATGGAAACCATGAAAAGCACAATTTTAATACTCATGTGTTTAAAAATCATTGAGAAAATACTGAAAAAATATATACTTTTAATTTATTAAAAACCCATCATAAAAATCCATGTTAGGTACCTCCATTTACCATTATGACTCTCATCTAATCGATAGAATCGTTTATTCTTAATCAAACTTCTCCCAGTAGGCCCTTATGTTAGCTACCACATTCTAGAATCATTTAAGGGATCCATGTCATCCCAAATTTACAACTCCCACAAATTTTTGTCTTTTAAACTTATAGTCTCATTTGATTTCTCGGACTCTGCATCATTTGTGAGAAGAAAACGGTTTAAATCATTTCTATATCTTTTAACATGGTGGTAAATCTTGGTAGATCTCATCAAATTCCCTTAGGGGTATACACCTTCTATAACCAATATTTATGGGAAATCACTATCCATATCTATTTCTCAATCTCCCATTTTTAATAATATTATAGTACATATATCCTTGGAAACCCCATCATAACTTGGATATCTTCTACAACGTCTTCTATATAGTCTGGTGTTTATGATATAAGCACAACCCTTAAATATTATGGAAAAAATCATAACTTCTGAATTTATATTCATTGAAACCTCATGATATAATGATACATTGATCTCATCCACAATATCTTCTTAGTTTTGATATTTCCATAAGATATTTTCATTAAAGATTACATTATGGCTTCTAAAATCCATTTGAGAGTTGTTTTTCTAGAGAAAAAACCAAATATTCATTACCATACCGTATAAATTAACATTATCAGGGCATAACCTCTAGCTTTCCCCTTTCCATGGAACCAAAATTGATGTACGTGAATGAACTAAATAATTTTATATGGGTATGCTCAACCATTATTATGGAATAACTCGCTTCTATTAGTTCCTTCCCCAATGGAGATAATGGACTCTTATTCACCAAGTACGCTACATATTTCACAATTTCTGCCTAAAACTCATTGGGAAAGCAAATCTTAATTCCCATACTCTTTCCCTTCTCTACTAATGTCTTTTTTCCCTCTCTATAAATCCATTTTGTTTCTTGAGTACCACATATGATCTTCCCAATCCATATTCCTTTCTACAAATAGATCATTTAGAACATTCTACTTCCATTCTCCCCACCAATTTTAAAGCTCAATTATTTCAGTTTTATTTCAGTATCTATTTCTATCATGGATCTACACTGAATTAAGGTTCAAAATACCTCAAAATTATACTTGATAAATAAAACATTCATGTTTCTTATCACATTATCAATATATGTATCATATTACATTGACCCTTTCTGAGAATGAATCAATGTTATCCCCCACATGTCTATATGAACCAACTCTGACTTCTTATTATTTTTCAATATACCTTCCATTTATAATGACAAATTCCACTACATCCCAAGGATACATTCATAAATTTATCATAGCCTTATGATTTCAATCATTGACACTCCTTTAGTAGAAAGTATTTTCATCCCTTTCTCACTCAATTGATTTGAACATTTATTCCATAACTTTGTAGACGTTAATTTTTCAAGATGCATTACTCCTTCTGAAACTATTGTTAGGTAAAATGTCTAATTCATTAATTATTTATACATAACCAAATAACCACATTTAGTTTTCAATGACCAATCCATAAGTTTTAAAAAAAACCATCATCATCCAAATGTTCTATCGATGTTAAGTTTTTTTGAAACCCTAATATGTTTTTCAATCCTTAAAACACCACAAAGAACTCTTTCCTTATATAGATGGAAACATTACTATTTACCACAAAATTAATAGTTATACCTTTAAAAATATGAACCTTTTTGTACATTACATAATTATAATTCATAACACTTCCTCTCATTGTTTTTGAGTCTAATGAATCTCCATAGTCTATAATCCAAGACTCAAGTGAGTTGGAGACACTCACAAGAAGACCACTTTTATCTTATGATATTGGATTTGTGGAAGAAATTTAATAAGTGTATATTTAAGAATTTAATTTTCATTCAATATAATATTTCTTCAAATGATATTTCTTCCCACAATGTAAAAACACTGGGCCACTTTCCAAAAATATAATAAAACTTTCAATTCTTCTTCCTTTTCTATTTTTTGTGACTCTTTTGTGTTGTGGAATTTCCCATACCTTCTGAACTATATGAATTTATAGTAAATTCATCAATCTCCTTTCAATGAATTTACTCATTTACTATTATATCCATAATATTAATGCACAAAAATTACATCTTACCACTTGAGTCACTCGCTATGGTAGCCACCACATCCCAATATTATAGGAGTGATGAAAGTAACAACAACACCCACTCCATATCCCCAAAACTAAAATACACCTATTCCAACTGACTCCAAATAATATTGAGTTCGTTGATGTGATATACCATTAGCTTACCTTACAATATTTCCATTAAAAATCTCCTTTATAATAGGTACACATTGTTCATCATTTTCAGCTTCTTATATATACCAACACGATCTTTCATAAGTTTTGTAGTTTTATCCAAACTTGGATTTTATAATCCATTTTTTGTGCCAGTGACATATGGGCCATAAAAAGTATTTTATTTTTAAGACATTCCCATTAATCATTATTGATCACTTCTAGTTTTTTACCCAGTCAATGGAATATCAAAAAACATACATAGTAGAAAATACCCCATATGTATCTTTTAAAATATAAAATCCCTCCAATCAAAATTATCTACCCAGACCACACCTTCATCAAGTACTATAACTTATGGATTTTTTAACTCCTATTAAATTTTAAAACATGTAAATTGGATCATAAAAATCATTCCAATATTCTCTTATATTTTTTTCTAAAAAATAATGATTCTGAATAGAGATATAAAACACCTAAGAGAGGCTCTAGTCATCCGAATCTCTATAACTGACGCATTGATACTACTTGTTGGGTACAATGAAAATTTTACCACCAAAAATTTATTCCCATAAAAGTTAAAATATAGAAAAAAAGTATTATAATAAAATAATGCAAACAATTTAATGTTACTTAAGAGACATGATTCACCTATTTCATCTCAATGCAAAACACACTTAAAAAGTAACTCCTAAAATAACTCACACAAGAAAATGATTGAATGAAATAAAGGACAAAAATAAAATAATTATTTTATGTGATTAAGACATAGTATTAATCCATATGGTAATGATAAATTAATTTTATTGAAGGAATGACAGGTTATTATAATTTTTAAAATTCATTCAGAACATATTTCACCACCTTACTACTTAATGTAGAGTCTAATCAGTTCAACTAGTGTCACCCCATTTTTATCTTCAAAGATTGTGTGTTCAATTGAATTTGATCTTCACATGAATCTCTCCACTTGGTCAAAGAAATCCATAATCATAACCCCCTAATAGTGAATAGTGTATACTTCTAAAACTCATGTTTGTTTACCCTTGAATTTCATTCTCAAGACCCTTATATAATACCTTTTTTGTAAATACACCATGTGAATCCTTTTGAAAGAATTTTACTTAGTTTCTGAGTTACATTCACCCAAGTCCATTTCACCTCTTGAAAACCCCCATTCTGAGTTTCTATATTTTATATTTATATTTCTTACTTCCAATTACCATAATCCGGTCTACCCAATTCCGTACTTCCTAAAATTGTAGCTACTGTTCCACTATATTCATTTGTTCACTGGAAATTAAAATATTGAAATCTATCCTTATGTTAGATTCAATTACATAGTTATAAAATGGTTTTAACATGGATGAACTAAAGAATCTCCCAATTAATAATCATTTATCATTCTTCACCACTAAATCCTCCATCAGAATTTTCAAACCTCTTACACTCCCCAAACTTCTTTAATAAATGCATGGTTCCCCCATCAAGATTCTGATAATCCAAGACCAACATTGAAAAGAACCACCTCAACACATCAGATATTAAAATTTTCATATATATATATATATATATATATATATATATATATATATATATCTATTCTATTCAGAACTCCACCCACCTTATGTAGATCTTCCACTCTTTAATCCAACCAATTTGGGTGAAGTGATACATCAAGTAAATATTCTTTTTCCTAGAATGAAACATCAAATTGTTAGACAATTGGATCACTCTATAAGAATTATTGAAAAAAAATTTAACCTCCTTTAGAGATATTCTATAATCCCTTTAATCCATATAAACTTATTCCAATATTATATTAATGTAACGTGCACCACTTCAATTTTTCAAAATTGAGACTATTAGTTCAAACATCAATATACATCTCACAACTGAGCCTCTATATGTGAGCACATAGCTCTTGTTTCTCCTTAGATTATCGACTTCTCCTATAAAGTTTTAATCTATAATCCCATATTTTTGTTCATGTATTCCAAAGAAAAATGAAATACCTTTTAAAACTTTTATATACCAAAGGATCCACTCTATCACTTCCCAGTGCTCTCTTCTAATATTAACAATGAGATTGTTAAATTATTTAACAAGTTTCAAAATTTTAAACTTTGTAAAAACCACGGGATACGTCATGTTGTTTACTAAAACTTTAGAAGGGATCTTTACCATGTACTCAAAATTTGATTTTTTCATAGTGCCTTCTCTATGTTCAACTTGATGTTTCTATCCTAGGGTGTGGTAATTGGATTCACCATAGTTATTTCATTGAATTATACCACCTTCCATACGTAGTTAGATTGTTTCAGGAACAAAGTTCTGAAATAGAAGTCTCTTACAATATGCATCCCAAAAATTAATTTAGTTGGACTGACATCTTTTATCTCAAAACTTATAGAAAATTTATATTTTTGATTATCTGCCACTTCCTTTAACGAAATGATGATAATAATTTCATATATATATATATATATATATATAATTAACATGATGAAACTCCTATCATAAAACACCTTATGATAATAGTAATGATTATCTTTCATCTAGTTGAATTTTTTTTCAAGCATAAAGGCATTGATCTTCTAGTTCCTCTATCTTGGTGCTTACTTAAACAACTAAATTATTTGTATTATCTTTCAAAATTGATTAATGTTATATTTAATGATGAAAAAATTAGAATTCTCCTGGTATATTTCTTCATCACAGTCTATTTAATGAAAATTAGATTTCATATCTAATTAATCTATATAAAATCATTCCATAAAAAGCATATATAGAACCATCCAAATAGTTATTTTTTTAAAAACTTGTGAAATGATTATGAAAAAAATATATACCAACTATTTATTGAAAAATCATCATGAAAAGACTTTCCTTGTACCTCTATATACCATCTAATTCTTCCTTCAATATTTATACCCATTTATTTTTATGTACTCATCTCCCAATATCCCTTTATATTATCTATCATTTTACAAACACATTTAATGAATCCATTTTGTCACACATCACTAAGTCCCTCTAATTAGAGTCTTTAGACATGAATCCACTTCTAAGCTATCGAGGTCCCATCATCCATGATAAAAACAATATTGAAAATCATATCCATATTTTTTCAATTGGTGATGAATCCTAGTAAATACCATGAAATTCCCTTGTGTATATGTTCCTTAAGGAATTAATGATTTTGGAACATCATCTTTCAGATCTATTACTAGAGCTTCAATATCCCCTGAGATCTCTGGAACTTTTCTCCTTTGAAACAACATCAAAACTTAACTATATTCTAAAATAAATTCCATCCAATTTTATGTTGTTCGTTCTGATGTACTCCATTAATCTTCTAGAACATCCTTAAATTTTGGATTTCTATTCAATTGCACCAGATATTGAATCGATACTTTGATATCATCAATAATCTCTACTTGGTTCTGATCATTCCACAAGATATCATCATTGAAGGTTACTTTCTAGATTTTTAAAACCTTCTAAGAGTTGTTATTTGTGTTCAAAAAAACTATTTATCACCATTCCTTACAAAGTAACATGATTTAGACTTATCCTCTATCTTTTTTCCTTTCCTTAGAATTGATGTGAATGTTTTTAAGTGAACTGAAGTCATTGGCATAGATAATTTCAACCTTTTTTCCGGACTGACAATATTTTCTATGTTCCACCCCCAACAGAGATGATGGACTATTTTTCATTAATTAGGTTGTACAAATCACTACCTCCTCCCTAAAATCATTAGTAAAACTAGTGTGAATTATCACACTCCATTCATTATCTGCTAATGTCTAATTCATCCTCTTGGAAACATTATTTTTTCTAGAATACCCGGTTCGGTATTCCCAAAATTAATTCCTTTTTACTATAAGAACCTCCAGAACTACCTAATTTTATACACCCCACCATTATGAAAACCCTGCTTTTATTACAAACTTAAACATGATTTATTACATAACACTTAACTTGATACAAAAAAGAATATCAAAAGGTTTAGTGTCTTTGGGGCTTAGGATCATTACATAAAAACTTAAAACATGAAATACAACATCTTTATTGAAAACATCCTTTACATGACCACTATATTCCCTCGTACTTAGCATTGCATAGGATAACCTGAGGACATGCATAAGAAAATGGTGGGCGATAAAGGCCATTAAAGGAATACACATGGAATAACATGAGGAGTACAATAAATTTTAGGCATTAGGCATGTTAATAAAGAACAAGAGAAACATGAACATAATGTCATGATAATGCATGATAATCATAACATGGAAATGTGGCAACCACAATTAACATGGAATTAGCATGAGCCAAGGCTCATTGCACATGGAGCATGAGTAAACCCTCATTGCACATGAAGCATGAGTAAACCATAGTTGAACTTTAATTACAATGATTCAACACTCATTGCACATGACGTATCATGATACTATACTTTACCCAATGCATTGGAGCGCTATAAGGGTAGACCCTTCTTAATCATTTCATTTCATGCATAAGTGTGCCACATGGATCATAAAACATGGATTCATAAAAAATAATCATTTATTCCACGATTAAGGAATGAGGAATTCATACATGAAACTTTGTAATCAATAAGTAAATGTGCATAATGGTTAATACCCTAGATGGAGAAATGGGCATGGTATTCACTACACAATGGCATTGGCTTAGAAAATCGGTGTGATTTCGGCAGCGTAACATCGTGACATAAGAATTCATAAAAAAAAGTTGTTGAGAGAGAGAGGGGTTCCTCGTCATATCTAAATGTAATGGAAAGTAATGAGGTCATATAGATACATGTCCCAAAAATTTTAATGGAATTTAGATTCATGATACAAAATTATTGCTAGAATGTAAAAGAGGAGAGAGAAGTTCCTTTCAGAATTTCGGCATAGTAACGGGTGTACATGGGAGGAATTTAATGAGAGAGAAAGGGGTATACCATCATTAAAAAAATAATAGGGAAGCATGGGGGATGTGAAAAACTGTACCCCAACATTCATAATTGAAATTAAATGGACAATACAACTTAAAGAAAATTGACAAAAATGAGAAAGGAAGAAAAAACCCTTACTTGGAAGTGTGGTTCCAAAGGCTAGAGAGAGGCTTGTGAGAGGCTTCTTGGTAGCTTGGGGAACCTTGGGAGGATTATAGAGAGAGTAGGGAGGATGTTGGACGAACTCCAAAGGCTTTGAGTGTGGAGGAAGTGGGAGCTTGGGTGGGTTTATATAGAAAAGGTGAGGGAATTCTTTATTATTTATGTTTGGGTCCCCTTACATTAAATTAATCCAAACCAAAAACCATCCCATGGTTTTTGCCCATGGTTTTTGGAAAAGGGAAGAGGAAACTAATATTTTATAAGGCCAAATTCCTAACTTCTTAAAATAATAAGGTTGCTTATGTGGAGGTGAGTCACACTCCCATGGAAATTAATTTAAAAAGACATGGTGTTTAATAAGTCTTGAGGGGTCCATTAATGCTTTGAAAAGTAAGTTAAACAAACCCAAAATCACATTATTTTAATTTTAAAACATATATTGGACGAATATAAAGCTTATAGTATTTTAATATATCACTATTGGGTCATTATGATGTCATAAAACACATTATATATTTAAATAGTATTTAATTTTTACCCAAAAATTTGACTGTCTCAGAAAATTATGAAAAATTTACCGTTGGATAATTTCGACATCCTGATTCCAGAAATAACATTTATTTTATCTAAATGATTTTCTAAATGTGTTAATTTTATCTTTTAAAATAAAAACCGACATTTATAAAAAATTCACATGTTTTGACAGAAATGGTTTTCAAACCTTAATAAAAATTATAATTGCTTTCATAAAATTATAAGATCATTTATATTTAATAAAAATTAATTTAATAATAAAAATAATATTTTATTAAAATAATATTTTATTCAAAAATCCTTCAATTTAATAAAATAGATTTCTTAATTAAATAATAATTAAAAACACTATTTGTACTTTAAAAACTATTTACAATGTCTCAAAAATGACAAGGAGGTATATTGATTATTATATACAAAAATAATATACATTAACATAGTACTAGAGATTCATTACATAACCCCTTAAAATAGCCACATAAGACCTAAGGGTAAGGTGTGCGATGGCGACAGACTCTTAGGGTGACTCAGATAACATCGCTTGAGTGGTAATCTCTATCAACTTCTACTTATCCCGTAGACGGTCCCGTTCGAGCTTGACATGATGAAGATCAACTTGGGCTTGGTCAAGATCGAAGCCCAAGGATGCCACCTCTTTTCCGAGCTCTGACAAATGGGCTTCGTATGGGGAAATTCTGCTGGATGAGACCATCGCTTCCATGGTTTGAGTAAATTTGGATTTGTTAAAGCCCTATATTTACACTAATCATGTGATCACTAATCAACGGCTATATTAGCAACGATCAAAATTCTTAACATAAAACCAATGAAGTTGACATTTTATATAAACATAAAGAGACATTTAATTTGATCAAGAGGGATTTCCATTAATGAAATTTTGGGTCGTTACAATATTCCACCCTTAAGAAATTTCACCCTCAAAATTTTCCTTTTCCCACACTAAAACAGATGTGGGTAACTCAATTTCATCATTTCCTTCGATTCCCAAGTCTCTTCTTCAAACTTGTGGTTTCTCTAAAACACCTTGATGGGGGGCATTGTCTTATTTCATAGATCTTTTTCTCTATGATCTAAGATCTTCACTGGTTGCTCCTCATAAGAAAGATCATCTTCCAATTGTACCATCTCAGAAGAGAGTACATGTGAAGGGTCCGGTATGTACTTTCTTAAGAGGGATACATGAATGAAATCATGTACATTGGCCATGGCAGGTGGAGGTGCTAGTCGATAGGCCACAACCTCGACACGATCAAGAATCTCAAAGGGGCCGATGTACCTTGGACTTAACTTCCCTTTCCTTCCAAACCTCATGACCTTATTCCACGGAGATATGCATAGAAACACCATGTCTCCAACTTTAAACTCAAGGTCTCATCGACGATTATCTGCAAAACTCTTCTATTGACTCTGGGCTGCCTTGATATACTACTGAATATTTTTTACCTTCTCCACCATTTCCTTAACCATTTCTGGTCCAAGCAGCTTACGTTCACCAACCTCATCCCAACATGTCGGTGTTCTGCACCTTTTCCCATATAGGGCTTCATATGGTTCCATTTGGATGCTTGAGTGGAAAATGTTATTATAAGAGAACTCAACTAGAAGAAGATATTTATCCCATCCTCCTTTAAAGTCTATTGAGCATGCTCTCAACATGTCCTCAAGTGTTTTGATAGTCCGCTCAGATTGGCCATCAGTTTGAGGATGATAGGCTGTACTGAAGTTCAGTTCAGTATTCAGAGCATGTTGAGGACTCTTACAAAACTTAGAGGTGAATCTTGGATCTCGGTCAGACACAATAGATAGTGGTACTCTATGAATCCTTTCCACTTCCCTGATATATATCTGTGCCAGTTGATCCAATGAGAAATCCTCCCGAATATCAATGAAGTGTGAAATCTTTGTAAGATGATCCACAACAACCCAGATTGCATTGTTGCCTTTAGATTTCCTCAGAAGTCCGGTGACAAAGTCCATGGTGATGTTCTCCCATTTCCATTCTGGTATGGGCAATGGTTTCATTATCCCCTTAGGCTTCTGCCTCTCTGCCTTCACTTTCTGACACAGAAAGCACTTTGATGTATATTCAACGATCTCCTTCTTTATATTATCCCACCAAAAGTTTTCTTGGAGATCTCGATACATCTTTGTGCTCACTAGGTGAATAGAGAAATTTGAACTATGTGCATCATCCAAAAGTTCCTTCTTCAGCTCCAGAATTGATGGAACATATAGTATTTTCCCAAACCGCACAATTCCTTCTAAATTAACATTAAACTCCGAGGATTTCCCTTTTTTATAGCTTCCACATTTTCTTGAATTCCCACATAATCCTTTTGATCATCCTTTAACCTTTCCAAAAGAGACGGTTGAGCAATCATTTGTGAAAGGATTGATGATTTTCCTATCTTTATGATTCCCATTTCCATCTTCATCAAGTCTAAGAAGATTGGATCCTTCTCAATTCTCATCATTGATAGAATTGCTGGGTCCTTTCTACTAAGGGCATCTGCCACCTTGTTCGCTTTCCCAAGGTGGTAATGTATTGAATAGTCATAATCCTTGATGAGCTCGATCCATATTCTCTGGTGCATATTAAGCTCTTTCTATGTGAATATATATTTAAGACTCTTGTGGGTAGTATATATCTCACATTTCTCCCCATAGAGATAATTCAGCCTGATTTTCAAGGCACATATCACCGCTGCCAACTCTAGATCATTTGTTGGATAGTTTCGCTCATGGATTTTCAACTGCCTTGAGGCATAGGATATCACTTTATCATTCTTCATCAGCACACAACCCAAGCCCTTCTTTGAAGCATCACTGAATACCACAAAAAGTTCCCCACATGTGGGTAAAGTGAGCACGGGTGTAGTGATAAGCCTACTTCTCAACTCCTTGAAGCTTTCTTCGCATTCATCATTCCAAGAAAACTTTACTCCCTTCCGAGTTATCTTGGTAAGAGGGTTGGAAAATCGTAAGAAATTCCTCACAAATCGTTGATAATATCCATCTAACCCCAAGAAGCTATGGATATCTGTTACCAATATTGGTCTCGACCATCCCTCAATTGCATTTGTTTTGGAGGGATCCACAGATATCCCATTGCTTGTGATGATATGGCCCAAGAATGAGACCTACTTCAACTAGAACTCACACTTGATTTACTTTGCATAGAGCTTCTCCTTGCGCAAAGTCTCTAGTACAGTTCTTAAATGCTCCTCATGATCCTCCTTGGTTTTGGAGTATATTAGAATATCATCTATAAAGACTACCACAAATTTGTCAAGGTAATCACTAAATACTCTATTAATTAAGTCCATGAAGATTTCTGGAGCATTGGTGAGTTTGAAAGGCATTACTATGACTTCATAGTGCCCATATCTTGTGCGAAAAGCAGTGTTGGGGATATCTTCCTTCTTCACCCTTACTTGATAATATCCGGACCGCAAGTCCACCTTGGGGAAGTATTGTGCTCCACGCAGCTGATCGAACAATTCATCAATTCGTGGGAGAGGATACTTGTTCTCTATCATGATTTTGTTAAGTTCACGATAATCGATGCAAAGCCACATTGACCCATCCTTCTTCTTAATGAAGAGGACTGGTGCACCCCATGGTGAAGCACTTTGGCGTATAAACCCTTTATCCAGATTCTCTTATAGTTGTTTCTTCAGCTCTTCAAGCTCAACAACAACCATTCTATATGGAGTCTTGGATATTGGTAGCGCCCCAGGTATAAGTTCAATTGAGAACTCAACATCTCTTCTAGGAGGAAGACCATGCAGTTCGTCGGGAAACACTTTCGTGAATTCCCTCACAATAGGAATTTCTTCAAGGATGGTTTCTTCTTTGGACTCAATCATCTGAAACAGATACGTGTTCTCATAGGGCAGTAATATCCATGCTTGAGATGATGGAGATAAAGGAGATTAATCTTCGTCCTTACACTTGTAAAGAATCGGGGGTCGATTCTTTATATAGAGTGTGATTTCCCTCTCCTGAAAACTTATGTTGGCTCAATATAAGGAAAGCCAATCCATGCCAAGAATTGCATGAAATTCCACTAGAGGGAGTATGATGAGGTTCACCGGGAAATTCAATACACAGATTAAAACAAGGGAGGACTTATATTCATGGGATGCAATGATTTCCCCATTTGTCATACTCACCGACATCTTCACTCCCATGATTTGTGGTGGTGCTGGGATTGTTCTACTAAACTTTCGAGAAATAACAGAATGCGTAGAACCTAAATCAAAATGTACGTTCTCTATTCTTGAATGAATAACTAGCGTACATGTCACCACATTGTTTTCGGGGTTCACTTCGGCAGAAGTTATGGTAAAAGCTCTTTCCTATTGCCTTGGAGGTTGTTGGTTGCCTCCGAAAACCCTTGGATTAGCACACTGATTTGAAAAATGCCCTGGTTCATTGCATTTGTAGAATTGAACAACGTGTTGAGGTTCGAACGGAGCATTCCTCTCCTCTGTCGTAGCCGCAAGTCTTTCTTGCCGACAGTTAACAGCTAGGTTCCCTTCCCTTCCACCCCTGAAGCATTTCCTCATCCCCTTAAGGCAATTTCTATGGTGATTCTTCCCGCACTTTTGGAAAGTGGGGCACTGGATCTTCTTATCCCCATTGGATTTATCCATTGGAACGCCAACATTGAAGTCCACCTTATGCTTCTTATACCCTTGATACCCCTATGATTCCCTGATCTCCATTTCAACCTTGAGTGCACATCAGACAATTTGCTCATAGCTGTCGAAGTCATGGATCTCTAATACTTTCCACAGGCTAGGCTTCATCCCACCAAACAAGTGGTCAACTTTGCATTCGGTGGGTAACGAAAAAGCCAGAAGCATAACGCGCAAGCCTTGTGATGTTTTTCTTGTACGCTCCAACAGATCATTTGTCTTTTTTCTTGAGGGAAAGTAAGTCCCTTTCCATATTAAGCCAGAGGGTGCGCGGGAAATATTTATCGAAAAACATCTTCCAGAAATCCTTCCATTCCAACGCCTCGATCTCCTCCTCAGGATTTTTCTTTTTGATAAATGTCCACCATTGATCAGCTTCACCCTCTATACAATAAGCCGCTAGGAGAACCTTATCTTGTTCAGAACATTTAAGGATGGAGAATATCTTTTCAATGGAGTTGATTCATTGTTCAGCGATATTTGGATCAGATTATCCACTATAAGTATAAGGCCTTTGTCTCATGAAGCTCTCGATAGCGACTTTTTCTTTCTTGGGGGGGGGGGGGGGGGGTTGAACATTCCTCTTGACCCGTGTTTCTATTCAAAACTTGAGTTAGCTGAGAGATAAGCGTGACAAAGTTCACGATTCCCGCTCCCATTGGATTGGGAATCTCATTAGTACACTCATCACACTGATCTTCACAACACTTGTTAGCCCGATTCCTCCTATTACCGGCCATTAGATGGAATAAAAGGAAAGTTAGGGGTAACACATAAAGGGTAATCCAAAGAAAAAAGTTGATGACTTATAAATAAACTTTTATTTCCTTAACTCATGTGTCTATAGGATTCAATCTAGGCTTTTAATGATCTATTGTCTAACATATATTCTTAGGGGAATTTTTTTTTATTTCCCTTAATAAGGGTTTATACTAAGCTTGTGATTTTTTTCAAAACATATCCACCGGGAGTGTTGTAACCAAGAGTGAATCAAGGCCTGTTGTCATTCACTAGTTCCCGTTTGAGTCTAGCTCAAGGCGGTGTTTTCAGGTTTTACCCCTAGGATACATCTGTGCCAAAGCCGCCTCTACCTGCTCGTATCCAGACAGAGTTGTATTTGTTTGATAAACCACTTACTCCGTACTTACCAAAACTTAGGGATGTTTTTATTATACTTAGTCTTGTATCTAAGGCTTTACTAGGGTTTCCTAATCCAAAAAATAACTAAACCTATCCTTTGATACCAACTATGACAACCCTGCTTTTATTACAAACTTAAACATGGTTTATTACATAAAACATCATTTGATACAACAAAGAAGATCGAGAGTTTTAGTTTATTTGGGGCTTAGGATCATTACATAAAAACCTAAAACCTAAAATAAAACATCTTTATTGAAAACTTCCCTTACATGACCACTGCATTCCCTCGTACTTAGCATTGCATGGGATAACCTGAGAACATGCATAAGAAAATGATGATCTATAAATCCCAATAAGGGAATACACATGGAATACCATGAGGAGTACAATAAATGTTAGACATTAGGAATATCAATAGATAAAAAGAGAAACATGAACATAAATGCATTATAAATCATGATAATCATAACATGGAAATGTGGCAACAACACTTAACATGGAAGTAGCATGAGCCAAGGCTCACTGACATAGAGCATGATTAAACCCTCATTGCACATGAAGCACGAGTAAACCCTTGTTGTAATTGAATTAGCATGAGTCAAAACTCATTTCACATGACGTATCATGATACTATACTTTACCCAATGCATTGGAGCGCTATAAGGGCGCACCCTTCTTAAACATTTCATTTCAGGCATAAGTGTGCCACATGGATCATAAAACATGGATTCATAAAACAAAATCATTTATTCCACGATGAAGGAATGTGGAATTCATACATGAAACTTTATAATCAATAAGTAAATGTGCATAAAGGTGAATACCCTTGATGGATAAATGGGCATAGTATTCACTACACAATGGCATTGGCTTAGAGAATCGGTGCGATTTCGGTAGCGTAACGGCGTGACATAAGAATTCATAAAAAAAGGTTGATGAGAGAGAAAGGGGTTCCTCATCATATCTAAATGTAATGGAATGTAAGGAGGTCATATAAATACATGTCCCAACAATTGTAATGGAATTTAGATTCATGATACAAAAGTATTTCTTGAATGTAAAAGAGGAGAGAGAAGTTCCTTTCAGAATTTCGGTATAGTAACGGGTGTACATGGGAGGAATTTAATGATAGAGAAAGGGGTATCCCATCATTCAAACAATAAGAGGGAAGTATGAGGGAGGTTTGAAACCATACCCCAACATTCATAATTGAAATTAAAAGGGAAATACAACTTAAAGAAAATTGACAAAAATGTGAAAGGAAGAAAAAACCCTTACTTGGAAGTGTGCTTCCAAAGAATAGAGAGAGGCTTGTGATAGGATTATTGGTAGCTTAGTGCACCTTGAGAGGATTCTAGAGAGATTAGGGCAGAGTTTGGACGAACTCCAAAGGCTTTGAGTGTGGAGGAAGTGGGATCTTGATTGGGTTTATATAGGAAAGGTGAGGGAATTCTTTATTATTTAGGTTTGGGTCCCCTTACATTAAATTAATCCAAACCACAAACCATCCCATAGTTTTTGCCCATGGTTTTTGGAAAATGGAAGAATATAACAATATTTTATAAGGCCAAAGTCCTAACTTCTTAAATTAATAAGGTTGCTTATGTGGAGATGAGTCGCACTCCCATGGAAATTAATTTAAAATGACAAGGTGTTTAATAAGTCTTGAGGGGTCCATTAATGCTTTGAAAAGTAAGTCAAACAAACCCAAAATCACATTATTTTAATGATAAAACATATATTTGACGAAAATAAAGCATATAGTTTTTTATTACATCACTATTGGGTCATTATGATGTCATAAAACACATTATATATTTAAACGGTATTTTTTTTACCCAAAAATTTGACTGTCTCAGAAAATTATAAAAAATTCCCCGTTAGATAATTTCGACGTCCTGATTCCAGAAATAACATTTATTTTATCTGAATAATTTTCTAAATGTGTTAATTTTCTCTTTTAAAATGAAAACTAACATTTATAAAAAATTCACAGGTTTTGACAGAAATGGTTTTCAAACCTTAATAAAAATTATAATTGCATTCATAAAATTATAAGATCATTTATATTTAAGAAAAATTAATTTAATAAAAAAAATAATATTTTATTAAAATAATATTTAATTAAAAAATCCATCAATTTAATAAAATAGATTTCTTAATTAAATAATAATTAAAAACACTATTTATACTTTAAAAACTATTTACAATGTCTAAAAAATGACAAGGAGGTATATTCATTTTTATATACAAAAATAGTATACATGAACATAGTACTAGAGATTCATTAAATAACCCCTTAAAACAGCTACATAAGACCTAAGGGTAAGGTGTGCGATGGTGACAGACTCTTGGGGTGGCTCAGATAACATCGCTCGAGTGGTAATCTCTATCAACTTCCACTTTTCCAGTAGACGGTCCTGTTCGAGCTTGACATGATGAAGCTCAACTTGGGCTTGGTCAAGAGCGAAGCCCAAGGATGCCACCTCTTTTCCGTGCTCCGAGAAATGGGCTTCGTATGGGGAAATTCTACTGGATGAGGCCATCGCTTCCTTGGTCAGAGTAAATTTGGATTTGTTAAATCCCTATATTTATAATAATCATGTGATTATTGTTCAACGGCTGTATTAGCAACGATCAAAATTCTTAACATAAAACTAATGAATTTGACATTTTATATAAACATAAAGAGACATTTAATTAGATCAAGAGGGATTTCCATTAATGAAACTTTGGGTCATTACAACCATTTTTTGACCTAAATCATTTCAATTGTTTCTGGTATATTTTTACACTATGGATATTCATCAAATGAATGTTCAGAATACCTCAGTCTTGTGATTTATAAATAAAACCCACACATTCCATGTCAAATAATTGATAAAGGTAACATAAAAAAGTGACCCTATATGAGAATGAACTACAACTTGAAAATATATGTTCATATGAAAAAATATCTAATTTTTGGTTCTTTGGAATATTAAACTTCTATTTAGGAAAAACCTTCCACGACTTCCCAATGTTGTATTCTTTTCATGTTCCATACTCTATATGGTTTATTTTCACCACTCCTTTATAAATAAGTATTTTTGTCACTTTATCACTTAATTGAACTCAAAATCCATTCCATAACTCTATAGAAGTTTCTCTTTTTACATAAATTTCACTATCTAAAATGATCTTTAGGTACAATGTTTCATTCTTCAATCCTTTATCCACCACTGTGGAACCACATGTAACTTTTCCCACAACATCCACAATGGTAGTATACAAACCAACATTATTTGACTATCCTAACAAGATCAAGTCATTTCTTAACCCCATTATGTATCATACTCCTTGAAACACTAGTGAAATCCAATTCCTTAGCCCGAAAAAAACATCACCCTACACACAATCTTAATAGTTCCACTATATATAAGATTATCCTTTTCATATATTCCAGAAGTATAATTCCTCACACTTCCTCTCTCTAATTTTTAGTGAAAATAAAATCCAAAGTCTATAATCCAAGACTTAAGTGAATTGGTGACCCTCAATAAAAGAACAATCACATATTTTTATATAACATTTTAGGATGAAATTATGTAAGAATATCTTAGAAAATGAACTATTGATACACTATAATAAATCTTCAGATAGAATTAATTCCCAAAATAATCATAAATGATAACACTTTAAATTAAGCTAATATGGCTCTATCATTTTCTTCTTTTCTAATTTTCTATTTGACTTCCATGCCATGAAATTTCCCCTAACTTCCACACTCTATGCATTTTTGGTAGATGTATGAATCTCCTTATGATAAATTTATTCATTTAGGATTTGGTCCCTAATATCTATGAACACCATTTTTATCTTACCACTTGCATTAATCACCATAATAACCATCACATCACATGATTTTGGGAGTTATTAATGTTATAGAAGTTCCCACTATGGATCTCAAAAAGTCACCTTCAACAATTTCCATTAACTATGAATAATGTGGAAGTCGCTGATGTAATTTTCGACTAACATACCATCTAAAATTTCAATGTTGAATATCCTAAACCATAAAAACTCTTTATTCATTACTATAAGATTCTCATATATTTTAGAAAAAGATTTCATAAGTTTCTAAAGGTGTCTTCACATCTCAAATACTTTAATATATTTTTCAGAATAATGACATCTTAATCATCAGAAGTGATATATTATTTAGCCTTTCCCATTATCACATTTTGATCAAAACTAGATTTGTACTAGTTCATAGAATATCAAGATATTTCTATAATGGAAATTACACCATCTATATCATTTATAATTTGAAATAATTCCCATCAAACTTCTCCATCAAGAATTTACCCTCATCGAATTCCATTAATTTTTTAGAATTTTGAACTCCCACTGAATTTTGAATCATATAATAGGGATCACTAAATACTAGCTAAAATCATAATGTAAGGTTTATGGTATAATTATGCTACTAAAAAATCTCTAAAAAACTATTTCCATTGTTTGGTCATCAAAATATTAGTAATTGAAGCTTTGATATCAATTTTCGGGTTCGATACTGTTAAGGTCACTTCGGGATCGCCACATTTAGAGGGGGTGAATCAGTGCGAGGTGAATTTTTATCTCTTTAAGATTTTCCCTTTTTAATAAATTTTCACCTGTTTAGTGAATTTTAATCTTATCTTTTTCAACCGTGGTTAGAAAGCATTCACATAAAATAATAAATCATAAATAACACCGGTATATTTAATAAGGTTCTCCTATAGTGTGGATGACTACATCCTTAGTGTATGGTTGTTATTGTCACACTCTTAGACATCTTTAATTTTATTATTAAGAAAAGAAAAAACATGGGTATGATGTTAAAATTGTTCTCCTGACAGCGATAAGGCACAATGAAAGATTAATATTTAAAGCACAAGATTCTATGATATTTTCTTGTCCCATTTATAGTGATCAAAAATTTATAACAAGACATATTCAATAGATGTCAATCAAATTTTAAAAAAATCCTATGAATTCAACTATCAAATGGATATTCTCTATTTAACAACAATTAAGAGGGTTGTATCAGTTTTGAAACTATCAAGTAGGCTGACTCTTCTTTTTCTGGAGTCAAAATTATCTCAAGATGTAGAAGATCAGTATTATTGAAATTTCATATTGACCCAAGAAAAATAAATTAAAAATAGATTAGGAACTCTTGTCTTCTTTTTTTTAGATATTCAAAGAACATTTTAATATTACCATCATAGTGTCACATTTTCAATGTACCTTCATGAAATTTGTTTATATTTGAAATGTAAGGAATCTGAAATATCTAAACCCTAACACATATTCCAATTATTGATTCTAACTTTTTAATTTTTTTTTCTTTCTAAATTTTTATTCATTTACTACCTTCTATTCCTTTTTTATGTTTATATACACATAGATTCTTCTATTCTCTTTAAATTTTTACATACAGTTATAGATGAATGAGATCATACATGTCATCTCTTTCATGTTTTTTGTGAATATTTACAACACACACTTTTTTGTTTCTCTCTTCCTCTTTGCACACCAAAATAGGTGTTTGGTGCCATACTTCTCCTAAGTTCAAACCAGAAGGTATTATCATGGAAATATAAAAAAATACTGTATTGATACAATATAGTTCTTCTTCACATAACCCTTGAGTGTTCTATGAACAAGTGATATTTCACAGAAACTTTAGGCTTTTCATTACTGTGTGAGTAAGTGGTTCATTTATTCGTACTAACGAGGAACTCAAGTTTATAGGATAATCTTCTTTCTATAAGTGTAGAGATTCATGGAAATTATCCTTACTCACATAAAAAATTGTAGGTATGTGTTTATGTCTTCATTAAATTAATATTTTTTTATTAATCATTCCATTATTTATGAGAGTTCACAACTCTTCTTCATGATGTTGAGTGGCTTATAGAACTTCCCACTTCTTCATGTAAGTGGAATCCCAGAGAATCTATATTTCCTAAAAATGATAGATCTTAAGGAATAAAATGAATAAGATAAAATCACTCATGATTTTAAGAATTAGTATTTATAGACAAGTTTCCTCTCCCATATCTCTAATATTCATAATTTTTCAAAACACTAATTAAGATTCTGCACCATGGATCAATATTAAAATTACTGAATTTTATATTATTTTAAAATTCATGTGGTTTCCATCACATTGCATAAAAAAACATCTTGTGTTCATGTTTTGTTCTTCTTACTTCTTGAGTTCAGAATCACGTACATGCATGCACATCATACACATTAACTTGGATTCACTCAAATATGTGAACTTCTCACTGCATCTTTAAATCCTTTTCAGCTGTATATTTTTCTTTGGATAATCACATGTCTTTATTCATGATGGTATATGGAATTTTTATCTTTATATACATTCATTTGATCTTGGATTTATGATATCTAGAGAATGAGGAAGTTGAGTATAGCATGTTCTCATGTAAATCATATGTAAAGGTATGGTCATAATTGTGTAAGGTTAAGTGGATCCTGCGTAATGGTAAATGATGGTTGACAATGACATGTGAGATCGATTAGTTGAAAATGATTTAATTGATCAGGAAACCCATGTTATTTATATATCTTTTAACAAGGATAAAAAATATCCCAATTCTACCATATTCGATATCAGTTTGGTACTTGGTTAGCCTTCCCTTAATAAGACAATTCATCCCCTCCACCACTTGATCCAACGCCAGGGTTAAGAGCCAGATACAAATTATACACAAACCTATCATTAGGCCACACTACACCCATACGGTCCATATACCACCCTCTTATAAACCTTATAGGTTATATTTTCCATCTAAATTCTCCATATATTCCCATATTCTCCATGTGGGCTATACGCTAGAACAATATCATCACTTGCTTCCTACGACTGGACAAGTCGACTCTCTCCAACATGTTTAAACCCTCGGGTGTCAAATTTTTGGTTTAGGGGGTCCCTGGTTGGTTGTGGAAGAGTCCCATTTTTTTAATAAAGGACCACTGTATTACTTACTAATTACTATGTATGAATTTTCAAGACAACCAAATTCATTCTACCAAAATAATTCCTCATGAAAAAATACAAAATAAATTTCCCCTTTTTTTGCATGGTCTTCACATTTCTTCATGAAAATAAATATTTTCACGATGATATACCTTATTAAATATTTAGATAAATCAATATGCATATAAAATTATTAGTATATGATTTATCTTCACTTATTATGAGTTTTTAAACAATGTGAAACATATTTTCACACGTTCTTGTATCAATTAAGACCTATTTATCAATCATCAAAATTGAGATGTACTTCATCAAAAATATATAAAATTTAAACATACATAAATAGAAATAATCTTAAAAAACATTCTTCAGATATCCATTATACTTGAAATATATTCTTCTTCAATTAATATTCACATCATTTACCCCATCAATTACATATTCATTAAAAAATACAAAAAAATTAAATCACTAATATCTCCCTTTGTATTTGTTTTCAATACCAATGTAGAAAAGGGGATGTCAATATGTTCTCTTAATTTAAAATATATTTTCATTTAATCATCCCTCCTTTATTATAAAAAATATAAAGTACTTGAGAGAGAATGCTGTCATTTCTTTCTTAAGAAATGAGCTATCAACTATTCCACTCTATGTCTATATGGGCTAACCCGATGTAGAAAGAAAGATGGTTTAATCTATACATCAATGTTATCCATTCTAAATTCAGAATATGATAGTAATGATATAACAAAACATTCCTCATGGGCTATTAGACCATTTATAGGTTGATACTAATTGATTAATTCTAATTGATATAGTACAAGTGGAAATTGTCTGATACCACTTGTAATGAAAATTCCTAAACTACATTAAAAATGAAATTCCTACACTCATATAAACACAATAATTTATAATATTCAACTATAATAGGTACATAATATTCATGAAATCAGTCATATATGTTCTTCCAGACTTTTTTTTCATTTCATTGATTCAACTATGTTCTCCACCTTAAGACCAGACATCATTTTGATTTTTGTGAATAAGGATATGCGAGTGTTCCAACATACCTCATCAACGAGTTCTTGAATAAGTACCATGTAGATATACCAGTTTTGAATAAGATATAATGCTTTCGGATTTACTTAGATACTCCCCCTCAAGGGATTATTTCTTCTTTCACTTCATGAAGAAGGATCTATTCATTATTTATTATTCTGAATGCATATTGATGTGAGTAAAAATTGTTGTGATATCATCCATGATGGATAAATAATTTTTTTTGATCAACTATTGTATCTTGATCATTTACATCAGGGTTGGTCTTTAAATTTTTGAAAATAATAATATTCAAGATATCATCAGATAAACTAATCTAGGATGATGTCTTCTTTTAATACTGGAATGAATATTCCATCTTGGAAATGTGGAAATATAATTTATTCAACTCAGTTCCCCCATGAGTATATTAATCACCTTAAATTCCCTATAAGCAATGAATAAAAAAAATTATATGAGAATAAAGTGGATTTACTTTGTTTTTTTTGTGGGAGAAACAAGGTTGAAAATTCTCTCTCAAACATGAAGCTCATTTCTTTTCAGCTCTTTGTGAGGGTGAACTCTTCATGAAAACTCTAATATCACTATTATAAGTCCTATATAGTATGTGATATTTTATTTTAACAATTTATTTGTGTGTAATCATTTTCTTTACACTATCCAATTGGGAAAATTCATCAGTTGGTGCTTTCTGATTCTTCTTTAGTATTTTTCTTGATATATTGTTTTGAAAAAACAATCATCGTAAAACTTTCTAGCCATTTTTCTTTTTCCACAAAAAAAAATATTTAATATTTTTTGGTCATTATATGTTGAAAATATCTAATGAAATTTTATTTCTTAATGTGGAATATTTTTTTGAATTTATCATTTGATTTCATATACTATTCTTTTAATTTCATTTCTATTGTCACATCATCTTGGAAAATTACATGTATGCCATTTTTAACATAAAAAGCATGCTTGGTTGACCTGCATGACCTATCAGGTGTTCTCGTTTCCACTTTAGTACATTTATTTATTCCCTTGAATATTATTTCCCTATGTTTCTTAATCTTACTTCCATTTATTGTAATGTTCATGGAATTAACGCAATGAACTATGGACTGACCTATTCTTTTAAAAAATAATAATCTTATTCTCTTTGGTGAAAACCTTTATTGATCTTCTTGGGTTTTTTATTTTCCATCAAATTATTTTCACCCAAATATGACTTATATTTAATCTTTGATGACTTCTTTGGAATTGTTTTTAGCTCGTTCTTTCCCAAGGTAAACTTATATACAATCTTAAGCTTATATAGTCTTTTAATTTGAATTATTTTCATGGAACTATCGAATGATTTATAATTTCAAACCTATTCACCACTCCCGCTTCCATGGAAAATACAAAATATATTCTTTTAACTTTCAAATCTATTTATAATAGTCTGATTCTTCTTGTCATTTTATGGAATTTAATTCAATGATGATTTTCTCCCTCTTGAGGTAGGCATATTATTATTTTCAGATACTGATATATTATACCAACAATCATATTCCATGTTTTAAATCCATCACATCACCAAAAATATCCAAAAAATATTGATCTTTTTTTTGATTAATAGTTTTTCTCTATAGATATACAATATATTTTAGTTTTATTTCATTATTTTGATGGGATTTTTAGGATTAATTTTTTTACTACTCTAATATTTATTCACTATATATGTAGTGGTAAAAAATTTATCACTTTTATTTATCCATTTTTTGTTGGTTGTGATTTTGAACCCACAATATGTATAAAACTAGAATTAAAAAATAACATTATTTGAAGAGGATGGAACCTTTTTTTAATGAATTATTGAGATTTAACATTGAATGATTTCAATTTATTATTTCCATGAGATAAAATCATTTTAGGATAAGATTCCTACTTATAAGTTTGTATTGTTATAACTCATGTAGTAACAACTCTTATTTAAACTTTTTGTGAATAATCAACTTGAACATTTATAGAATTTATCAATTTCACATCAAGCACAATGTATTTCATATTCAATTTTTTTCTCATCCTTTATTAACTTCAATCTCTCTTCAAATTCATTCATCATCTTCATAATTTACTTATAAGGAATTTTATTTTTCTCCTATGATAAAAGTGCCAATATCTATGATCTTATTTTCATTGATTTCATGTTGAGAGTTATTGACATCAATGATATTATTCTAATTTTATTTTAATGAATAAAATTATCTTGAATCCTTTTAGTGGATTAATATTTCTTGTATATTGATTCAATATAATCCTTCCCAACTTAGTAACATGATTCCTTAATTTAATTGATTCTTACATAATTCTAGTTACATTGTTTAGTGAGACCAACACATGTCATCACCCTTTGTAAAAATGAACTCTTAGTTTTCATTATATATTCTTCAAGATGATTGATCTTATCATTCAAGGCCTTTCTCGAATATGTGCAGAAATCATAGTTTGAGGAATGATTTTCACCACTAGTTTTTGTTTATTTTATTGGAAAATATTATAAAAACATATCATATACTTATTCATCAGTATTTGAGGTAGAAACGTGTTCCATTTCTTTGGACATTGGATGAACTACCTGGTATTCTACTCCCATGATTGAATTGTCATAATTAGAAATAATGAATTGTAAAACTAATTCATCATTCCATTTGAACAATAGGTATGTATTCTATATATTTCTAAATTATTTTATTCTTTTATTATGGAACACCTTGGATGAGATATAATTCTTATTTGAAGTATATATAACTCTTCCAAGTAGTCACTCCATTATGAATTGATAAAAGAGTAAAAAATCATAAAAAATCTTCCAAATAGAGATTTAAATCAGAGGTGTAACCTATCCCTCTAATATCAATTGTTTGGGTCACTTTGGGATGACCACATTGAGTGGGCCTAAATTTATGCAGGATGACTCTTTATCACTTTTAGAGTTTTATCACTTTTTAAACCCCTTTCACTTTTTCACTGAAGAGTTATCTCATATTCTCAGCCTTTGGTTTGAAATAATTCACATATAAAAATAAATCACAAATAAAATGATAATTTTTTAATAAGGTTCTCATAAAGGGTGGATGACTATGTGCTTAGTGTATGGTGGTATTATCCCACTTGAACACAACATTCCTTTTATTTCAATGAAAAGAAAATGAAAGGCTATAACCTTGAACCTGTTGATATATAATTGATCAGGTAAAATCAAATATTTATCATTAAAACACAATATTATAGGATATTTGACTATCCATTATCAAGTGACCAACAATGTAAAACAAGTCTTCTTCTATAGACACCAACAAAATCTAATCATCTTCCTTTGAATGTAATAATCAAATGGATGCCCTCTATTTCACATTAATCAAGAGGGATATCTCATTTATGAAAAAATTACATAGGATAAATATTATTTTTATGCTTTCATATTAATATCAATATGTTTTAAACTCATATTCTCATAATTTCATCCTAAACTAAATGAAAAAAAACTAAAAACATATTGACCACTTTCTTCATTTTCTTGTGATATTTTATAAAAACTTTAATATTATAGTAACAGTTTAGGATTCTTAATGTACCTTCATATAATAATGTTTTAGATTAAATTTATGAAATATCAAATATGTAAACCCTAGTATATATACCAATTATTGGTTCTCACTTTATACATTTATGTACTTTCTCAACTGTTATTCATTTAATTCCTTCTATTCATTGTGTATTTTCATATAAACATAGATTATTTTGTGATCTTTAAAGTGTTACAAAGAATTATATATGAATGGGATCATATATGTAATCTTCTTTACATTTTTTTGTATATGTATAACAATCACTGCCTCAGTTCTTTCTTCCTCTTCACATATAGGAATAAATGTTTGTTGTCCATTCTCTCCTTCTCCTAAACCATAAGGGCTTCACATGAATATTTGATATACTACTACATGAAGAAAATGTAATTCTTATTTTTATAACACTTTATTGTTATACAAACCTATGAGAGTACATGAAAAATTTATTTTTCACATAACAATGTGAGTATGTGATTTAGTTCTTCACAGTAATGAAAATATCAAGGATGTATAATCTTTATCTTCACTTAAGTATGGAGATTTGCGTATCTTATCCTTCTTCACCTACACTATACTAGGTACATTATTATGTATTCATGAACATGATACATCTTTTTAAATATATTATTCCTGCATGATAGTGAAATTTACTTTTTTGTGAAGATTATTGGATTGTGGAACTTCCTACTTATCTACAGAAGCGTAGATGAAAATAATCTATATTTTTTGGAAAACAAGATCTCTCAAGGAATATCATGAATAATAGTAACTCACTCTTAGCTAGGAGCCTCAATATTTATGTATGAGGTTTGTCTATCATGAATTTAATATTAATGCTAATCCAAAACTATGATTGAAATTTCATGTCATGGATCGATATTAAGATAACCAATCTTTCATTATAAACTTCTTGTGGTTTCAATCACATGATTCCAAAAATCATGGTGTTTTTTCTTAGCTGGAATAATTTTTTGTGTGTTTAGAATAACATCCACGAATTCACATAACATACACCAACTCAAATGTTTTATGATATTTGGACACATCACTATATCTTCATATCACCTTTAACAATATAAATGTTTTGTAATAATCACATATTCATATTCATGGAGGTCTATGGAATTTTTTACCATGATCCATCCATTTGAGCCCAGATTAAGGATCATCAGAGATGGAGGATGTCAGTTGTAAGGTGTCTCATGTGGATCCTATGTAAATCTAGAATCAATTTTACATAAGGGTGAGATGATCCAATGAAAGGTTAAACTAAGGATGTAGAAAATGTGATGGGTTGATCAGATGGTGAAGACTGAATTGATTATGAAACCCCTATTATTTATATAACATTTAAGATGGAGTAATATTATCTTGTATATACTACGTCCCATATCATTCTAAAAATTATAAATCATCCACTTAATAAATAAATCCCCCCCTTTTCCCTTCAACCCAACACTAGGGTAGTCACCCATATACACATTGAACACATGCCCATCACTAGGTTGTGCCACACCCGCGTAGTCCATTGGGTATCTTCCAACACACATTTCAGGAATTATGCACCTTCAAAATGATCAATCCATTCCCATGAACTCAATATGGGTTATATGAAATACCACTATCATAGCCTTCCATCTACAACTAGCTAGGTTGACCCTATCCCATGTGGTTGGCCCCTTGGGTCCCATATTTGTGGTTGAGGGTGTCCTAGGATGGTTATGGGATAGCCCAATGTTTTTAAAAAAGAATCACTCTAATATTTAGTAAATAATAAATATGAGTTTTCAATCAAAAAAAATATTTATTCCAAATTAATTAATCATGAAAAAAATAAAATTCTTTTTCCTTTTATACGACCTTCATGTTTCTTAATGAAAATAAATATTTGTATATTCTGACACATTTTTAAAATCTTCAGTTGAATAAATATTCCTATAAAATAATCAATAATTGATTTATATTTATTTATTATATTATTTTAAATAATTTGAAAAACATTTACACAAGTTATTGAATAAATTAATACTAGTTAATCAATCATCATGATTAAGATGAACATAATCAAAAATATATGTCCTTTGAACTTCCATAGATGGAACTCATCTTCAAAAAAATGATTGGTATCTCTAATAAATTTCAAAGATATTATTATTATTTAATTAAAATTAAAATCAATTACTCCATCACTTATTGATTCATTGAAAAAAATTCAACATAAATATAATGTATGATGAACTCCTAGAAATTATAACTCTAGAACTTATAAGGAAGAATCAATGTAATAGAACAATCCCATGGTAATGATGGACTAAAACATAAAATAGATGAACACCTACGTCCAAAAAATTCAACTCACACTTCTAAAATGAACATGATAAGAAATTTATTAAGATAATGATTGAAAAAATAAAGGCAAAAGAACAAAATATGTATTTTACATGGTTTGTAATTAGTACTAATAAATAGGGTTAATGATTTTACACTTCTTTTCAAGGAATAGAATATTATTTCAATTGGTAAAATTCATTCAAAACATATATACAGACTATAATAATTGAAGTGTATTTCAGATGACAAAACTGTTACTTCCATCTTTCAATCTTCATGGAAAGTGTGTCTAAACAGATCTGATATTTACGATAATCCCTCCACTCAGTAAAACATATCCACTACTTTAACTCCTCCTTCCAATTTACAGTGCATACATTCAAAACACTCAAGAGTTTACCCCAACATTTCACCATGAATACCCGTACATAATTCATTTTCGAAGAAACCAGTAAGGTAATCCATCATAAAGAATCTTATATATTCTTAGAGTCACTTTCACATAGGTCCTTCTTACTTCCACATGTGCTCCATTTTGAGTTTCCAAGGGGTAACTTCTACTTTCCTGCTTCCAACTGCCATCATCTGATCTACCTACTTTTGAAAATTAAGTTGTTAAGATACCGCTACAAATTATTTATCAGATCATTGGTAATTAAACTTCATGAATCTATCCTTTCACTATATTTAATTCCTTATATATAAAATGTTTCTCACATGGATAAATCTAAAAATATACTGCTTTTTATTTTCCTCATTTTGTAATTTATAATCAATTTTTAAATTACACATATAATTTCCATATAAAAAATGAATATCTAAATTACAATCCATTCAAAATAACTTCCTGAACATTTAATATTAAAAAGTATAAATTATGGAATATTTATTTATTAAATGTTTCCTAAACCTTTAATAAGAAATTATAAACCTTTTGCAATAAATTAATTTTCAATCAAATTATTAATTAATTAAATATCCTAAAATAATTATTTCTATACTTTATAAAAAAATTAAATTTCATACTATTGTAACCAAAAAATGTGAGGCAGACACTTTACTATAGAATCAATGATATGTTTCTTATTTAGAAAACATAGGTTAGTTTTGGGAAGATAATTATATTTTTTTATAAAGAAGATGAAAATGAGATCTCTGTGTAATGCGTGATATGTCACACACACCGAGGGATAATGATTCCTAAAAAACATTTCGTAGACTGGTGATATGGTGGTGAGAGTATTCAATTGAGAAATAATCCATTCATTTCACTCATTTATAATGAAAAGGGGGTGTCTAGACAGTAAAATACATTTTGAGGGTTTTATGGTCACTTTTTAGCCTCAAAAACACTTTTTTTGACAACTCATTATCTAGAGGTGTATTTCATTTTTTATTATTATATTTGACTACTCTTGGAGCCAAAAAAACATACAAATAATAATTTATTGTTGTTTTAAGTTTCAAGGAATTTTTCCATTTTCCAGTTTTTCACCAAGGTAAAATTTGCACTCATTCCTTGCGCCTTTCATGTTCCCTAGTCTCACACACATATGTTCATCACTCTATTTTCTTTGTAAACTATTTTTTTATATTAATTTCTTGGTATACCTATGTGTGAACCATACCCTATTAGCATGAACCATATTAGAACACCAATGTCACAGACCAAGGTTCCCTACGTGAATTGACATACCCCAGTTGCCCAAGTATATAAATAGATCGCCATGCCACCATTTTGATTTTTTTGTATGAATTAGTGGAATATAAATCTTAAGTTACAAATAATTACCTACTTTATGAGATTTATATGTTCAAACCCAATAGAAATAGTCACTAGGGCTCCATGTGTCTAAATTATTATAAGGCCCCATTATGAGGGCTTTAATAACCCCAATCATCTTAGGGATTATATTCAAGGGATCCATACAACCTAGTTATCCTCAAGATTCCTACGTATATTTTAATTTTTCTAAGTCTCCTACCTTATTTTGACTTCACCTAGGCCACCATACTAGGTGATAATTCACACATGAATCCAACTGGGGTGTTAGTTCATCTAGTCATCCAACTAGGGTTCTAGTTCATATAATAACCCTACTTTTTGTTACACACTTAAACATGATTTATTACAAAAACTCTTCACTAGATAAAACATATAAGATCTATATTTCTAGTGTATTTGTGGATTAGGAACATTACATAATTACTTAAAACATGAAACACAACATCTTTATTGAAAGCTTCCTTTACATGACCACTACATTCGGTCGTACTTAGCATTACATGGGGTAACCTGAGGACATACATAAGAAAAGGGTGAGCTATAAAGCCCAGTAATATAATAAAAATTTAGTAACATGCAGAATAAAATACATTTTAGACAGTAGGAATATCAATGGATAATAAGAGAAATATGAACATAAAATCATGAGAAATCATGATAATCATAACATGGAGATGTGTCAACTACACTTAACAGGATATTAGCATGATCTAAGCTAATTTCCCATTAATCATGAGTAAACCCTCATTGAACATATAGAATTAGCAAAACCTCATTGAACATTAATTATCATGAGTCAAAACCCATTTCAAATGAAGTATCATGATACTATAATTTACCAAATTCATTGGAGTGCTATCAGGGCACACCCTTCTTAAACATTTCATTTCATGAATAAGTGTGCCACAAGATCATCCAACATGGATTCATTAAACCTCATTATTTATTTCACGATAAAGGAATATAGAATTTATAAATGAAACTCATCCATAAATAAGTAAATCTTCATAAAGGTGACTACCCTTGATAGATAAATGGGTATGACATTCATTATACAATGATTTTCGCTTGGAAACTTGCGGTGCAATTTCGGCAGCATAACTACGTGACATAAGAATTCAAAAAAATGGTTGATTAGAGAGAAATGGGTGTCTCATCATATTTAAATGAAATTAATAGTAAGGGGGTAATATATATACATGTACCAACATATGTAATAGAATTTTGATTCATAATACAAAATAATTGCTTGAATGTAAATGAGGAAAGAGAATTTCTTTTCAGAATTTTCGCATGGTAATGGGTGTACATGGTAGGCATTAATGTGAGAGAAAATGGGTATGTCATCATTAAAAAATAAATAGGATAGTATAGGGGAAGGGATAAATCATACCCAAACATTTATAATTAAAAATAAAATGGCATAACAATATTAACAAACATGGATAAAATGAGAACAGAAGTAATCCCTTACTTGGAAGTGTGATACCAAAGGATTGGTAGGGGCTAGAGGGAGGATTTTTGAGAGATTGGGGCACATTGTTAGGAATATATAGAGAGGTGAGTAGGGTTTGGTCATACTCCAAAGGCTTTGAGTGAAGAGGAAGTGGGAGCTTGGGTGGGTTTATATAGGAAAGGAGAGGGAATTCTTTATTATTTAGGTTTGGGACACCACACATTATACTAATAAAAACCACAAACCCTCCCATGGTTTTTGACCATGTTTTTTGACAGAGGGGAGTGGAAAACAATATTTCATAAGGAATGTGGACGAAATTATTAAAATAATAGGGTTTCTTATGTGGAGGTGGGTCACACACTCAAAAAAATCAATTTAAAAAGCTAAAATGTTTTATAAGTCATGGAGGGTCTACTAAAGCATTGTAAAATTAATCAAACCAAAGTAAAATCAAATTATTTTAATGGTAAAACATATATTGTCCAAACATAAGGTTTATAGTATTTTATTATGTCACTATTGGGTCATTATTATGTCATAAAACACATTATATAATTTAACTGTATTTAATTTTTTACCCAAAAATCTGGCTGCCTCAAAGAATTACCAAAAATTCACCATTGGATAATTTTGACATCCTGATTCCAAAAATAATATTCATTTTATCTAAATAATTTTATAAATATGTTAATTTCTACTTTTAAAATAAAAACCGATATTTATCGAAAATTCTTCGGTTTTGACAAAAATAGTTTTCAAACCTTAATAAAAATCACAATCGTATTCATAATTATTATACAGTCATATATATTATATAAAAAGTAATTTAGTAATAATAATATTATTTAATTAAAAAATTCATTAATTTATAAAAATAGACTTCTTAGTTGAATATTAACTAAAAATACTATTTGTTCTTTAAAAACTATTCACAAAGTAACAAAAATAATAAAATAAATGTATAATATTTATTATATACAAAAATAATGTACATAATGATAGTGCTAAGTTATTGTTAAATAACCCTTATAACACCCTCATAAGACCGAAGTGCAAGGTGTGCACTGGTGATAGACTCTTGGGGAGGCTCATATAACATCATTTGGGTGGTAATCTCAATCAACTTTCACTTTTCCCATAGGCGGTTCTTCTCAAGCTTAACATGTTGAAGCTCAGCTTGGCCTTGGTCAAGAGTGAATCCCAATGATGCCACCTCCTTTTTGAGCTCCGAATAATGGTCTTCATACGGGGAAAGTCTACTAGATGAGGCCATCTCTTCTTTTGTCTAAGTCAATTGGATTTGTTAAAGCCCTATATTTATATTAATCATGTGATCGCTGTTCAATGGATATATTAGAAACAATTACAATTATTAACGGTATTTTGAAATCCAAAAACATAAAACCAAGTAAGTGCATATGTTATATAATCATATTACATAATAATACATTTAATTAGACCAAGTGGAATTTTCAATGATAGAAGTTTGGGTTGTTACACTTCACCCACACCTTATACCCGTGTGCCACTTCACCCAAGTACCACATTAAAGAAACCCTTTTTCGATTCCTCATACCTTGGTACCACTTATCCTAGGGATTATACTAGAGATAAACGTTTATCTAGTCACTTATAGTGTGAAACCTTTCCGTAGTACCAAAATTAGTGTTCCCACTTCATCCAAACGTCCATTCATGGGTGCCCCTTTACCTAAGTCACTTATCTGGGTCCCTCATTCACCCATGTCACCTACTCAAATGATATTCCTATTAGGTTTTATTCCCATAACATACCTTCACCTAATCCTCCTTTAAAATTGAATAAAATGGGTATAAATAATGTGTAAGACACATTCCATACCATGTTTCATCCCTTTCACAATACTAATATAAGGCCCCAGCCTTAAACCTTACTTAATATTGAATTAAATGAATAATTCACATTAAGGATTTTTTCAGGTTTAGAGTTTTAGAGAATTAGGACATAACAATTACATCTCAAAAGATTACAAAGTAGAAACTTCTACTAAGTTTCCATAAAATAAAAACTCTTAAAAAGAAACATGTCTAGTTCCATGTTTTAGGTAGCATGACTTTCCCTTGATCCCATACTAGACCCTATTCCACGTTAAGTCCTATGAAAAACATTTCAAAAACTTGGGATGAGCATAAAAAGCTCAGAAAGGGATACACAAATAATGAAAACTGTTAGTTTTTCAAAACAACAAGTAAACCATGTATGCTTTATCAAAGTAATACTTTTCACCTTTTAGAAGTAGTAAAAACTCTTCACTGAATAAAAGTTCATTACTTACCCTTCTGTAACCAAAAGATTACCATAAAACCCATATAAAGATCACATAACATATAAAGGTAACTTGGGACATAAACATACTTAAGTGGAATAACCATAAGGTCGACTTCCACACATATCACTTAATGGAATAGCCATTCAGCCAACTACCATACATACTTAATGGAATAGACATACGACCGACTTCCATACCCAATGCATTGGAGGTTATAATGTAACCACCCATCCTGGTATTCACGACACCACCCGTCATATGGTTTATCACGTAACCACCCGTAAAATGTCCAAGTACCATTATAAAATTATAACACATAAAACCAACATAAAGGAATGATAACATTTCCACATTTCAATCACAATATATCATTTAAATATATTGACATAATAGAATCCTTTATCAAAACCATTTTTAATACCAAAATACAGAAAATTATATGGTATTTATTTTATTTTAAAAACATTACGTCTTGTTGAGGAAGCCAAAAATCAAATAATACTCGCGGCGGCGGAAAAGGTCGTTGTCACCGCGTACGTAAAAAGAAACATTCCTTTTTGTCATTTAGTAAAACGCTTCATAGATAAAATATTCCTTTTGAATAAATGTAAAAGTCAAAGGGGTTTATACACCGTATAAAAGAAGGTTATTTATAAAACAAAATATGCTTCAATGAATGGAGATTGAGACGAAGTCCTTTAAAAAGACGATATCCTTGGTTTAAGGATAAATCAATTACATAATTATGTGTGACAAACGAATACACCCAATATATGTGGATATTAAGTGTAAAACAATCAGAGGATATTTACACATATTCATCGAATGACATATTCAAGGAGTACAAGATTATCCCAAAGAATCAAATTTGGGTTAAGAAGTTCCCTTGCAAAAATTTGACGGCCTAACGGCGTCACTACAAAATTCAGAAAATGAGTTGATGAGAGATAAAAAGGGGTATCTCATCACTTGGACATAAAATTTAAATCAATAATGATATATAAGAACATATCCCAACATAATATTATGTGAATTAAAATACATAACAAAATAAGTCTTTTACAAAAAGAGGAGGGTGAAAGGTTCCCTTACCGACATGGGTATCCTTCGAGACATGCACCCCGTGAAAGAAGGACAATAAAACATTTATGTAAATACTCATAAATGAAATTATATTACACAATGAGTAAAATAATGGTCATTACATACACCACTCAAAGTAAATTTTGGCAAATGTAGCATAAATCTCACGGGAATAAAAGTGAGATGAAAAATCCCTTACGAAAACTCGGCAGCCTAACGACCCCACATAAAACTTACAAAAATGGATTGATGAGATGAAATAGGGTATCTCATAATATTAACATAAAGTTTACAGAAAGGGGAATATAAAATAACATCCCCCAACATAACAAAGAAGAGTTTAAAAGAAGTTACATAAAGGAGAGTACTTTAAAAGAAAGAGAGAGGTTAGATCTCTTACAAAAATTCAGCAGCCAAACGACGCCACTCAAAACTTCCTAAATGGATTGATGAGATATATTAGGGTCTCTAATCATATGAACATAAAAATTACAGTAAGAGTAATATAATATAACATCACAATAACAAGAAATATGATCTTTAGAAGGAATGACATAAAAGAGTGTACTTAAAAAGAAAGAGAGGAGTAAGATCCCTTACGTCGGGTCCGACTTGACTCGATCGTTCTTTAATATCCTGAATAATAAATTTGAGTTAATTTATACTTCCTTGATAACCTTTTTCAAGTTCATTATTCCTTTTATATCACTTATTACCATGTCATACACATTATGTAATCATTTATGTTAATAATGTTTGTTTTGTCGATACTTGGTTCTTAAGTCGAAAGTGGACTTCTTACAATTACATGTTGTTTGTGTGGTCAAAGGTTTGTTATATCCATAATTGTATTCATGATGTATATATCATATATATCATATATATCCATTATATTCATGCATTTATAATATTACATAACATTTAGAGTTAAGAAATGATATGCCCCGTTCATGGAGAAGGTAAGCCGTACGTACGCATGAACGCTACTTCCATTTCTATTTCATATTTTATGGAATTAAAACATAATGATACATAATAGTATTTTAATTCCAGTATGGTATCATATATAATATCATTAAATATATCCTTTATACATACCACATATGGTATTAACGAATCAAATCACTTCGAGGGGGCGGTAGTTCGCACTTCCTTAAATGAAGATATCGCGTTAGCCACAATGGAAACCATAAAGGTATGCCATAAATTAAAAATAAAGAAGCTTAAGTAAAACACAAACATATTAGATATCATATATAAATATAGTGTCATCTTAATGGCCACCTTTGAAGGTGTTAGAAGAATGTTGAACAATCATCATTTCGGGAGGCAGAAATTCGCCATCCACGGAAACAGTATTTTCTTTAACAATTAGATGTAGGTGTGTGTAATTGTAGCTAGAAACATTTTATAACAACATCCTAGTATATTGAAGATACTGTATTTGTTACAAAATAAATTAATAAAAAGAGTTTTGGGGGTTGGAGAAGAAAAATAAAACAAAAGGACTCAAGCGAAGACATTACCTTAAAATCGGGTAACTTTCTTTGATTTGAGATCAAAGGCTTCCTTGGAAAGGATTCTGCCCAAAGTGAGGCTTCAAGGAGTTAGAGAGGGATGTGGAGAGACAAAATGGGTATGGGTTGGCCGAGACAAAGGCTTTGGAAGTGTGGGTAAGGAGGTAGAGGTGGGGGCCTTTTATAAGAGGAGAGGAGGGGCACTCTTGGAAAGGTATAAAAGGTAACATTATTTCCAAATGAGTTTTGGATTTTAATGGTCCCACATTACTGTGTTTCGAGGATACGGTGATAAGGGTTCGAAATACACCCATCCAATAGGTTTTGGACATGTGTAGGTCTTATATTTTATATTATCTTTCCATTTTATTTATATCGTTAAATAATGAGGCCATCGCTGCATTATCATGATGTCATAAATAATTTAATTTATTTAATGTCTAAAAATTATAAAAAAATACTATGATGTAGGAAATCGTTTTAGCTTTACAATGAATATTTATAGTCTAAAAGATAATTTATTTATACAAAATTAAAAATATTTTACTTAGGTGATACATTCTTTGTTACATTTAACGTTCTTTAAAAATAAATTGATAAAAAGTCACTTTCTCACAAAAGTGATTCCATGGGGCCCCCAAGTTTGGCACAAGGAATACCATGGTCGTCCATGAGACAACCAGTAGCCTTAGGACACATGTTGTGGTCATTTTCTATTATTATGATATTATCTTATTATCTTTAACTACCTGATTACTCATTAATCAAGATAATTAAAGATAATTACCGTTGTTACTATTCATAATGCCCAAAAACAAAAGTGTCTTAATTACATAATTTGGACCTTCTGATTAAAAATATTTAATCCATTTTACCAAATTAGAAACACATAAATTGAAATAATTAATTTAAAAAAACTTCCCGTTGTCAAAACAAATAGCGGGTTTTTTAGAAACAATATTTATGAAAAGTTTGGCACCTGTTTATGCCCAATTCCAAAGGTAAATTAATCCCAATGACCATCATTGGATTAAATGGTAAAAATATATTCCAATTAAACTTTAAAACAAATTAAAAAGATAATATAACCATATAATTAAATTATATGAAAAAGCAGTTTTGATGTAAAATGCAGTATTTTTCACTATTCATTAAAAAATGAACATTGTCAGAAAAATACCAAAAATTAACCCAAGGTAAATTTCAATGTCCAAATCATAAATAATATGTTTATTTTCAAAAATAGAGCTTATCAAATTGTCAAAAAGTGGATTTAAAAGGGGTTCGCCATCAAAAGGCGGTTAACCGACCTTTTAAAGAATATTAGAATGTTTACGCTTAAAAACTGGATTCATTTGCATTATCAATCCTCTAACACTTAAAGTAAAGAGTAAAAATATGTGACAAACATATATAATCATTTTGTAGTGAGTTATGTTTATTCCTGCCATTACAACGGCTAGGCATTAACTACCATTTAAAATAATATTATTTTGTTATTAGAGTGCAACGTAAGATTCCCAAGAAACTCGTTGTTGCGTATTGGGTACGCCATCGAGCATAGAATCCCCCTTTAAAGTAATATTAATATTTTATTCACAAATATGGATAAATATAAAGATATCATATTCTTTATTTACATGGGGTGTTACATCATTCCCCCCTTTTGGGAATTGCGTCCTCGCAATTTTAAAATTGAGCTTGGAAACATCCTTGAAAGTCCCACATCGGAACAAGATTCGGTAAAACAATCACTTTAAAATAAAGAAAGTTAAGTACAAAGGTCACCCTAGTTAACCAATACTAGGATTCCAAGTATGAAAAAATGGACATGGAGGAAAAAACAAAGGGTCATGTTCTGATGGAGAGTGATAGAAAACATGTTTAAGAGAAAGTTAACCACAAGAAAATCACAAACTTGTGATGGGTTAAACGGTATTCGATTCCCCAATAGGAAAAGTTAATAGACAACATTTTGTTTTAAGTTACTTTTTATTGAGGAATTTATTCATAAGGAAACATAATCACTTATCATGTTGACTTTCAACTTTTACACAAACTCATATTTTCTCCAAAAGACAAGTATTTAGGAAGACTTGTTCACATTTAGAGTACTATAATCAACTTTTAGAGAATCACTTAACCCACAAAAGAGAACTATATACTTCCCATGTCTTTAGACTTTAACCAAAACCAAAACCAAAAAGGTTAGAACAAGATCAAATAATCCAGAAAACGATAACCCCTTATAAAAAGAAAATATATTCTTAATCTCCAAAATTTGTCCAACAAAACCCAAAGTTCAATGAGGACCATTCGATAATCAATTTTTCCATAAAATTATTCAAAGTAAACCAAAATAAGATTGAAATCCAAATATTTTAAGGATTTAGTCACATAGTCTTCCAAGTTAAATTGTAACATTTATCTCCAAACAACATCAGTTGCTCTTAATGTCTTGTATTGAAATGTAATTAACCTAATCACATATTCTCCTTGATAGGTTAATAAATATACATAGATAACACAAAATCAACTTACTCTTAATTCATAAAATCATCTAACTAAAAAGAATTAGTCAAACTAACCAGTGACTTCACGTAGTCCAGTGGTAGGCGATAAATACCAGTTGCACTTTGGTTGTGGGTTCGATTCCTGCAGCTTCGTCCGATGCGACGGGTTGTCACATGGTCTGCATGTTGTCCTTTTTCCAAAACTATATAATTCTCAAATCATTCCCCAAAAAGAGATAAAATCATCAAAAATAACCATAACATAATTTATCCTCAATTTTATCTCATTCCTTTCACTTCCATCATAACATATAGTAACCCATAATTACCTCAAAAGTAAGGATCATATAAACCCAAATGGTTCTTTATAACCAGGTCTACAAAAGAACAGATAACTATTCCTTGAATAAAATTTTCATATATTAAACATCAGGGTTACACATAATATAAAAAGTCTTCTAACGTAACCCCATCATCAAAAGAGACTTAATACTCTTAAGAATTTCACAATAACTCTTGAAGCCCTTATATGTTAACATCTTACTCATTCAACATTCTTCATGATCTATTAACCATTCCTTTCCAACTTATTCCGAAATACTTCTTTCCTACAAACCAAATCATGAATCATATCCTAATATTCCAAAATAGGAAAACAATAGTTATGAAATAATCCATACCTTTGATTGGTCATTTTCAGTTTCTTCATCCTCAATAGAAATGGCATTAGGTATTGGTAAATGAACATTTTTACGATCTTGGTGATCCCATTCATGAAACTTCTTCATAGGACATGTGTTTGCATAATGACCATGCACACCACATTTAAGACATTCAATTGATCCCTCAGAAAGAACTTCTTTCCCTTTCCTCGAGTCAACTGGATGCTTCCTTTTTCCATGGCAGGTTCTTGCTTTATGACCTTCATTTCCACATCTATAGCATATTTATGTCCCTTTGAAACATTTTCCTAGGTGTTTCTTTCCACATTTTTGACACATAGGTTTTTGAACACACTTACCATTATGATTATTACCTGTAGTTCTGTAGGGATTATTTTCTCACATATATGATGCCTTAGAGAAATCACCAAGGTTTAGGTGGTCCATAATGACTCCGGATAGTTGGTTGAGGATAATCACAAGAGTTCTCATTGCAGCTCCTATATCATTCAGTTGCTTGCTCAAAAAACTGTCACAATTTCCTTCATATCCATTGTTACTTTGGTGCCTGCTAGATCCAGCCATTTACTAAAACCAAAAAGGTCAGTGTGAGTATATCAACAAAACCATCATGTACTAATGAGGAAGATAAACACTAAGATATACTTACTCATTCACTTTATTCTAAAACTAGGACTCTTTCTTAAATCCTAACCATTATGGTAATGTCACTTATGCTTAAAGAATACCCTAACCTCAAAAGTTTTCTAAACCGACCTCTGATGCAAACTATAAGGCACCGACCTTAAACCTTACTTAATATTGAATTAAATGAATAATTCACATTGAGGATATTTTCAGGTTTAGAGTTTTAGAGAATTAGGACATAACTATTACATCTCAAAAGATTACAAAGTAGAAACTTCTACTAAGTTTCCACAAAATAAAAACTCTTAAAAAGAAACATGTCTAGTTCCATGTTTTAGGTAGCATGACTTTCCCTTGATCCCATCCTTGACCCTATTCCATGTTAAGTCCTGTGAAAAATTTTCAAAAACTTGGGATGAGCATAAAAAGCTCAGTAAGGGATTCACAAAGAATGAAAACCGTTAGTTTTTTAAAACAACAAGTAAACCATGTATACTTTATCAAAGTAATACTTTTCACCTTTTCAAAGTAGTAAAAACTCTTCACTGAATAAAAGTTCATTACTTACGCTTCTGTAACCAAAAGATTACCATAAAACCCATTTAAAGATAACATAATATATAAAGGTAACTTGGGACATAAACATACTTAAGTGGAATAACCATAAGGTCGACTTCCACACATATCACTTAATGGAATAGACATTCGGCAAACTTCCATACATACTTAATGGAATAGCCATACGGCCAACTTCCATACCCAATGCATTGGAGGTTATAACGTAACCACCCGTCCTGGTATTCACGGCACCACCCGTCATATGGTTTATCACATAACCACCCGTAAAATGTCCAAGTACCATTATAAAATTATAACACATAAAACCAACATAAAGGAATGATAACATTTCCACATTTCAATCACAATATATCATTTAAATATATTGACATAATAGAATCCTTCATCAAAACCATTTTCAATACCAAAATACAAAAACGTATATGATATTTATTTTATTTTAAAAACATTACAGCTTGTTGAGGAAGCCAAAGATCAATTAATACTCGCGGCGGTGGAAAAGGTCATTTTCACCGCGTACGTAAAAAGAAACATTCTTTTTTATCGTTTAGTAAAACGCTTGATAGATAAAAGATTCCTTTTGAATAAACGTAAAAGTCAAAGGGGTTTATACACCGTATAAAATAAGGTTATGTATAAAACAAAATATGCCTCAATGAATAGAGATTGAGACGAAGTCCCTTACAAAGACGGTATCCTTGGTTTGAGGATAAATCAATTACATAATTATGTGTGACAAACTAATACACCCAATATAAGTGGATATTAAGTGTAAAACAATCATAAGTTATTCACACATATTCACATAATGACATATTCAAGGAGTACAAGATTATCCCAAAGAATCAAATTTGGGTTAAGAAGTTCCCTTGCAAAAATTTGACGGCCTAACGGCGTCACTACAAAATTTAGAAAATGAGTTGATGAGAGATAAAAAGGGGTATCTCATCACTTGGACATAAAATTTAAATCAATAAGGATATAGAAGAACATATACCAACATAATATTATGTGAATTAAAATACATAAAAAAATAAGTCTTTTACAAAAAGAGGAGGGTGAAAGGTTCCCTTACCGACATGGGTATCTTTCGAGACATGCACCCCGTGAAAGAAGGAAAATACAACATTGATGTAAATACTCATAAATGAAAGTATATTACACAATGAGTAAAATAATGGGCAGTACATACACCACTCAATTGAAATTGTGGCAAATATAGCATAAATCTCACGGGAATAAAAGTGAGATGAAAAATCCCTTACGAAAACTCAACAGCCTAACGGCACCACATAAAACTTACAAAAATGGATTGATGAGATAAAATAGGGTCTATAATCATATTAACATAAAGTTTACAGAAAGAGTAATATAAAATAACATCCCCCAACATAACAAAGAGGAGCATAAAATAAGTGACATAAATGAGAATACTTTAAAAGAAAGAGAGAAGTTAGATCTCTTACAAAAATTAGGCAGCCTAACGGCGCCACTCAAAACTTCCAAAATGGATTGATGAGAGAGAATAGGGTATCTCATCATATGAACATAAAAGTTACAGTAAGAGTAATATAAAATAACATCCCAATAACAATAAATATGAGCTTTAGAAGGAATGACATAAAAGAGTGTACTTAAAAAGAAAGAGAGGAGTAAGATCCCTGACCTCGGGTCCGACTTGACTCGATCGTTCTTTAATCTCCTGAATAATAAATGTGAGTTAATTTATACTTACTTAAGAACCTTTTTAAAGTTCATTATTCATTTTATATCACTTATTACCATGTCATAGACATTATGTAATCATTTAAGTTAATAATGTTTGTTTTATCGATACTTGGTTCTTAAGTCGAAAGTGGACTTCTTACAATTACATGTTGTTCGTGTGGTCAAAGGTTAATTATATACAGAATTGTATTCATGATGTATATATCATATATATCATATATATCCAGTATATTCATGCATTTATAATATTACATAACATTTAGAGTTAAGAAATGAAATGCACCGTTCATGGAGACGGTAAGTCGTACGTACGCATGAACGCTACTTCTATTTCTATTTCATATTTAATGGAATTAAAACATAATGATACATTATAGTATTTTAATTCTAGTATGGTATCATATATAATATCATTAAATATATCCTTTATACGTACCACATATGGTATTAATGAATCAAATCACTTTGAGGGGGCGGTAGTCCGCAATTCCTTAAATGAAGATATCGCGTTTACCCATAATGGAAACCATAAAGGTATGATATAAATGAAAAATACAGAATATTAAGTAAAACATAAACATATTAGATATCATATATAAATATAGTTTCATCTTAATGGCCACCTTTGAAGGTGTTAGTAGAATGTTGAACAATCATCGTTTCGGGAGGCAGAAATTCACCATCCACGGAAACAGTATGTTCTTTAACCATTAGATGTAGGTGTGTGTATGTGTAGCTCTAAACCTTATTATAAAAAAATCTTATTATATTGAATATACTGTATTTGTTACAAAATAAATTAATAAAAAGATTTTGGGGGGTTGGAGAAACAAAATAAAACAAAAGGACTCAAGTGAAGACATTACCTTAAAATCGGGTAACTTCCTTTGATTTGAGCTCAAAGACTTCTTTGGAAAGGATTCTGCCCAGAGTGAGGCTTCAAGGAGTTATAGATGGATGTGGAGAGACCAAATGGGATGGGTTTGGCCGAGCCAAAGGCTTTGGACGTGTGGGTAAGGAGGTAGAGGTGGGGGCCTTTTATAAGAGGAGAGGAGGGGCACTCTTGGAAAGGTATAAAAGGTAAGTTTATTTCCAAATGAGTTTCAGATTTTAATGGTCCCACATTGATGTGTTTCAAGGATAAGGTGATAAGGGTTCTAAATACACCCATACAATAGGTTTTGGATATGTGTAGGTCTTATATATTACATTATCTTTCCATTTTATTTAAATCGTTAAATAATGAGGTCATCGATGAATCATCATGATGTCATAAATAATTTAATTTATTTAATGTCTAAAAATTATAAAAAAAATACTATGATGTAGAAAATATTTTTATCTTTACAATTAATATTTATAGTCTAAAAGATCATTTATTTAGACAAAATTAAAAATATTTTACTTAGGTGATACATTCTTTGTTACATTTAACATTCTTTAAAAATAAATTGATAAAAAGTCACTTTCTCACAAAAGTGATTCCATGGGGCCCCCAAGTTTGGCACAAGGCATCCCATGGTCGGACATGAGACAAACCGTAGCCTTAAGAAAAATTTTGTGGTCATTTTTTATTATTATGGTATTATCTTATTATCTTTAACTACCCGATTACTCATTAATCAAGATAATTAAAGATAATTACCGTCGTTACTATTCATAATGTCCAAAAACAAAAGAGTCTTAATTACATAATTTTTACCTTCTGATTCAAAATATGTAATCCATTTTACCAAATTACAAACACATAAAGTGCAATAATTAATTTAAAAAAACTTTCCGTTGTCAAAACAAATAGCGGGTTTTTTAGAAACAATATTTATGAAAAGTTTGGCACCTGTTTATGCCCAATTACAAAGTGAAATTAATCCCAATGACCATAATTGGATTAAATGGTAAAAATATATTTCAATTACACTTTAAAACAAATTTAAAAGATAATATAACCATATAATTAAATTATATAAAAAAGCAGTTTTGATGTAAAATGCAGTATTTTTCACTATTCATTGAAAAATGAACATTGTCCGAAAAATACCAAAAATTAACCCAAGGTAAATTTCAATGTCCAAATCATAAATAATATGTTTATTTTGAAAAATAGAGCTTATAAAATTTTCAAAAAGTGGATTTAAAAGGGGTTTTCCATCAAAAAGCGGTTAACCGACCTTTTAAAGAATATTAGAATGTTTACGCTTAAAAACTGGATTCATTTGCATTATCAATCCTCTAACATTTAAAGTAAAGTGTAAAAATATTTTACAAACATATATTATCATTTTTTAGTGAGTTATTTTTATTCCCTCTATTACAACGGTTAGGCGTTAACTACCATTTAAAATAATAATATTTTGTTATTAGAGTGCAACGTACGATTCCCAAGAAACTCATTGTTGCATATTGGGTACGCCATCAAGCATAGCATCCCCCTTTAAAGTAATATTAATATTTTATTCACAAATATGGATAAATATAAAGATTTCATGTTCTTTATTTACTTGGGGTGTTACAACTAATTTCCTTACTACATGAAAATATGTTTCATGGGATAATCCTATCACATGATCTTAAACAATGCAATTCAAACTATGTGGTTTTTGATTAATATTCTAATGAGATACATAGGATATCTCTTTGATGTTCAATCCAAATATCCCTGAACTTTATTTTCCCATCTCTTTCTCTCTCGAGAGGTGTTATATCATGAACCTAGTCCCAACTAGACTCTAAACTATTCCCACATACCTTCCAAGGTTTAAATCTACAGATCTCCTAATTTAACAAGCATAGTGTATTTAAATCCACCTTATGTGAATATAATAAGATTACCTCACACCCTCACATGAGTAAGAGTTAACCAAATCTTATGTGATGAGAATAAAAAACCCATCCTTTCTCATATGGGATGGGTATAAGGAATAATATGTGATGAGAATAAGAAAATCAATGTGACATGCATGTAACTACTCGAACCTTCCTCATTTGAAAAGAGTAAGTTGATCATGATCAATATCCCATAGGTGAAAAGTTTAGTATACCATATGAGATGATCCTAGGTTACCCTATGCGATGAATATAGTACCTCAAATGTGATGAGAAAAAAATTCGTACAGTGATAAGAAATAGATGACTATGGTGATGAGACAATGGTACCTTATATGATGATCATAAGATTCCCTATATGAAAATCATAATATGACCCATTTTCCTTATATGATGATCATGTGATGTTTTTATGATCTAAAACATGGTAGATTTAATGTCCTCCTACTAGGTGTATACTCAAACCATATGTCCTCCCATTTTATTACCAATAAAAAGAAGGGATTAGAAAGGTCCACTCATGTGTAAGTACAACATCGACCATTGATTGGATTAAATCCCCTAGTTATAAGGCCCCAGTTTTAAACCTTACTTAATATTGAATTAAATGAATAATTCACATAGAGGATCTTTTCATGTTTATAGTTTTAGATTATTAGGAAATAACTATTAAATCTCAAAAGATTACAAAGTAGAAACTTCTACTAAGTTTCCATAAAATAAAACTCATAAAAAGAAACATGTCTAGTTCCATGTTTTAGGTATCATGACTTTACCTTGATCGCATCCTTGACACTATTCCACGTTAAATCCTATGAAAAACATTTCAAAAACATGGGATGAGCATAAAAAACTCAGTAAAGGATACACAAAGAATGAAAACTGTTAGTTTTTCAAAACAACAAGTAAACCATGTATACTTTATCAAAGTAATACTTTTCACCTTCTCGAAGTAGTAAAAACTCTTCACTGAATAAAAGTTAATTACTTACCCTTCTGTAACCAAAAGATTACCATAAAATCCATATAAAGATCACATAACATATAAAGGTAACTTGGGACATAAACATACTTAAGTGGAATAACTATACGGTCGACTTCCACACATACCACTTAATGGAATAGCCATACGGCCAACTTCCATACATACTTAATGGAATATCCATACGGCCGACTTCCATACCCAATTCATTGGAGGTTATAGCGTAACCACCCGTCATAATGTCCAAGTACCATTATAAAATCATTAGACATTAAACAAATATAATGGAAAGAAAACATTTCCACATTTCGATCACAATATATCACTTAAATATATCGACATAACAAATCCTTTATAAAAACCATTTTCAATACCAATATACATAAAAGAGTATATGGTATTTATTTCATTTTAAAAAACATTACGGATTTTTGAGGAAGCCAAAGACCAAATAATACTCGTGGTGGCGGAAAAGGTCGTTGTCACCGCGTATGTTAAAAGAAATATTCCTTTTTGTCGTTTAGTAAAACGCTTCGTATAAAAAGATTTTTTTTGAATAAAATTAAAATTAAAAGGGGTTTATACACCGTATAAAAGAAATTTGTGTGTAAAAATAAACATGCCTCAATGAAAGGAGATTGAGACGAAGTCCTTTACAAAGTCGGTATCCTTAGATTAAGGATAAATCAATTATATGATTATGTGTGACAAATATGAATTCAAAAAATATAAGTTGATATTATGTGTAAAACAATCATAGGTCATTCACACATAATCATGGAAAAACAAAACCAATGACATAGATATTTAACTCAAGGAAATGAGATTGAGTTATGATTTCTGATACAAGTCCATCTAAATGACATAAGAATTTATCAATGAGATGATTATGTGCAGAAATAGTATATCCACACAAAGGTTTGTGGAAAATACCACATACAGATTCCACACATAATCTTGTCATAATAAAATCATGAATTAGAGGTTTAAACCAATGAATTGAAAGTGGGTTAAGAAGTTCCCTTACAGAAATTCGACAGCCTAAAGGCATCGCTTCAAAACTTATAAAATGAGTTGATGAGAGATAAAAAGGGTATCTCATCACTTGGACATAAAATTTATGTTAATAAGGATATAGAAGAATATATCCCAACATAACAGTATGCGAATTAAAAGACATAACAAAATAATTCTTTTAAAAAGAGGAGGGTGAAAGGTTCCCTTACCGACTTGGGTAACTTTCGAAACGTACACCCCATTGAAGAAGGGTCATACAATGAATATGTAAGTACCCATAAATGAAATTATATTACACAAAGAGTATAATAATGGCAAGTACATACACCACTCAAAGGAAATGGTGTCAAATGTAGCATAAATCTCACGGGAGTAAAAGTGAGATGAAAAATTCCTTACGAAAACTCGGCAGCCTAACAGCGCCACTTAAAACATCCAAAATGGATTGATGAGATCAAATAGTGTATCTCATCATATTAACATAATGTTTACATAAATAGGAATATAAAATAACATCCCCAACATAACAAATATGTTCTTAAAAGAAGTGACAAAAAGGAGAGTACTTAAAAAGAAAAAGAGAGGTTAGATCTCTTACGAAAATTCGGCAGCCTAACGACACCACTCAAAACTTCCAAAATGGATTGATGAGAGAGAATATGGTCTCTCATCATATGAACATAAAAATTACAGTATGAGTAATATAAAAGAACATCCCAATAACAAGAAATATGAGCTTTAAAAGGAATGACATAAAAGAGTGTACTTAAAAAGAAAGAGAGGAGTATGATCCCTTACCTCAAGTCCAACTTGTCTTGTTCGTTTCTTTATATTCATGAATAATAAACTTTGGTCAATTTATAATTTCTTAAGGACCTCCTATAAATATTATTATTCAGTTCATATCACATAGTTTAATGTTATAATAATTGGTTAATAATATGAGTTCATATCAGACGTTTTTGTCGATGTTTGGTACATGAGTCAAAAATTGAACTTATTAGAAAATGTATTTATAGGTACATCATATCCAGAATAGTATTGATGTTTTAAATATATTATATATCCAGTATATATTCATTTTATACTATTCCATAAAATTTGGAGATAAAAAATTAAAAGCCCCGTTCATGGAGACGGTAGGCCGTACGTACGCATGAACGTTACTTTCATTTTTTGTCATATTAATGGAATTAAAACAAAATGAGAGATATATATATTATAATTCCAGAATGATATCCATAATCTATATGTAATATTATATATATATATATATATCCATTATATATATGTACTTATAATAGTACATTACATTTGGAGATAATAAATAAATGCACCATTCATGGAGACGGTAAGCCGTACGTACGAATGATCGCTACTTTCATTTCTATATCATAATTTAATGGAAAGAAAATAATAATGATATAAAGGTATTTTATAATTCCAGTATAAAATAATATATAATAACTTTAAATCCATCCTTTATACATCCCACATATGGCATTAACGAATCAAATCACTTTGAGGGGGCGGTAGTCCGCACTTCCTAAAATGAAGATATCGCGTTTACCCATAATGGAAACAATAAAGGTATGCCATAAATGAATAATAAAAAAGATTACGTAAAACATAAAAATATTATATATCATATATAAATATATTGACATCTTAATGGCCACCTTTTAAGGTGTTATATGAGTATTGAACAATCATCGTTTTGTGAGACAAAAATTCGCCATCCACAGAAACAGTATGTTCTATAGCCATTAGATGGAGGTGTGTGTAAGTGTAGCTCGAATAATTAAAATAAAAACATCCTAGTATATTGAAGATAATATTTTTGTTGCAAAATGAAAGAATAAAAAGAGTTTAGGGGGTTGGAGAAGCAAAATAAAACAAAAGGACTCAAGTGAAGACATTACCTTAAAATCGGGTAACTCCCTTTGGTTTGAGCTCAAAGGCTTCCTTGGGAAGAATTCTGCCCAAAGTGAGGCTTCAAGGATTAAGAGAGGGATGTGGAGAGACAAAATGGGCAGGGTTTGGCCGAGCCAAAGGCTTTGGAAGTTTGGGTAAGGTGGTAGAGGTGGGAGCCTTTTATAAGAGGGGAGGAGGGGCACTCTTGGAAAGGTATAAAATGTAACTTTATTTTCAAATGAATTTCAGATTTTAATGGTCTCAAATTGATGGGTTTCGAGGATAAGGTGATAAGGGTTAGAAATAAACTCATCCAATAGGTTTTGTAAATGTGTAGGTCTTAGATTTTACATTATATTTCCATTTTATTTAAATCCTTTATTAATGAGGTAATCGCTGAATCATCATGATGTCATAAATAATTTAATAAATTTAATGTCTAAAAAATATAAAAAAAATATCATGATGTAGGAAATATTTTTAGATTTATAATGAATATTTATAGTCCAAAATATCATTTATTTAGACAAAATGAAAAATATTTTACTTAGGTGATACATTCTTTGTTACATTTAACATTCTTTAAAAATAAGAAGATAAAAAGTCATTTTCTCACAAAAGTGATTCCATGGGGCTCCCAAGTTTGGCACATGGCATCCCATGGTCGTCCATGAGACAACCAGTAGCCTTAGGACACATTTTGTGGTCATTTATTATTTTTATGATATTATCTTATTATCTTTAACTACCCGATTACTCATTAATCAAGATAATTAAAGATAATTACCGCCGTTACTATTCACAATTTCCAAAAACAAAAGATACTTAATTACATAATTTGGAACTTTTGATTCCAAATATGTAATCCATTTTACCAAATTACAAACACATAAATTGCAATAATTAATTTAAAAAAACTTCCCATTGTCAAAACAAATAGCGGGTTTTTTAGAAACAATATTTATGAAAAGTTTGGCACTTGTTTATGCCCAATTCCAAGGTGAAATTAATCCCAATGACCATAATTGGATTAAATGGTAAAAATATATTCCAATTAAACTTTAAAACAAATTAAAAAGATAATATAACCATATAATTAAATTATATGAAAAAGTAGTTTTGATGTAAAATGCAGTATTTTTCACTATTCATTGAAAAATGAACATTGTCAGAAAAATACCAAAAATTAACCCAAGGTAAATTTCTATGTCCCAATCATAAATAATATGTTTATTTTAAAAAATAGATCTTATAAAATTGTCAAAATTTTGATTTAAAAAATGGTTTTCCATCAAAAGGTAGTAAAACAATCTTTTAAAAATGCTAGTGTATTCAATGTTTAAGATTGGATTCATTTGTATTTTAAGCCTCTAAATTTTTTTGGATAAAAGTAAAAACATTTAACACACATATATAATCGTAATTTAGTTATTTATATTCATTCCTGCCAATGCAACAGCTATGTGTTAACTACCATTTAAAATAATATTATTTTATTATTAGAGTGCAACGTATGATTTCAAAGGAATTCGTTGTTGGGTATTGGGTAAGCCATCGAACATAGCGTTACCTTTAAATTAATATTGACATTTTATTCACAAATAGGTATAAATATAAAAATCTCATATTATTTATTTACCTGGGGTGTTACATCCTTCCCCCCTTTTGGGAAATGCGTCCTCGCAATTTTAAAATTGAGCTTTGAAACATCCTTTAAAGTCCCACATCAGAACAAGAGTCGGTAAAACAATTACTTTAAAATAAAGGAAGATAAGTACAGAGGACACCCAAGTTAACCCATACTAGGATTCCATGTAGGAAAACATGTACATGGAGGAGAAAACATAGGGTCATGTTCTGATGGAGAGTGATAGAAAACAAGTTTTGGAGAAAGTTACCCACAAGAAAATCACAAACTTGTGATGGGTTAAACTGTATTCGATTCCCCAGTAGAAAAAGTTAATAGACAAAATTTTTGTTTTATGTTACTTTTTATTGAGGAATTTATTCATAAGGAAACATAATTACTTATCATGTTGACTTTCAACTTTTATTAGATTTATTACACAAACTCATACTTTCCCCGAAAGAGGAGTATTTAAGAAGACTTGTTCACATTAAGAGTACTATAATCAACTTCTAGAGAATCACCTAATCCACAAAAGAGAACTATATACTTCCCATGTCTTTATACATTAACCAAAACCAAAACCAAAAAGGTTAGTACAAGATTAGATAATCCAGAAAAGGATAACCCTTTATAAAAATAAAATCTATTCTTAATCTCCAAAATTTTTCCAACAAAACCCAAAGTTCAACGAGGACCATTCAATAAACAATTTGTCCTTAAAATCCTTCAAAGTAAACCAAACTAATATTGAAACCCAAATATTTGAAGGTTTTAGTCACATAGTCTTCCAAGTTAAATCGTAACATTTATCTCCAAACAACATCAGTTGCTCTTAAAGTCTCGTATTGAAAAGTAATTAACCTAATCACATATCCTCCATGATAGGTTAATATATTTCCATAAATAACCCAAAATCAAATTACTCTTAATTCATAAAATCATCTAACTAAAAATAATCAGTCAAACTAACCAGGGACTTCACATAGTCCAGTGGTAGGCGATAAATACCAGTTGCACTTTGGTTGTGGGTTCGATTCCCGCAGCTTTGTCCGACACGACGGGTTGTCACATGGTCTACATGTTGTCCTTTTTCCAAAACTATAAAATTTTCAAATCATTCCCCAAAAATAGGTAAAATCATCAAAAATAACCATAACATCATTTAACCTCAATTTTATCGCATGCCTTTCACTTCCATCATAACATATAGTAACCCATAATTACCTCAAAATTAAGGATCATATAAACCCAAATGGTTATTTATAACTATATCCACAAAATAATAGATAACTATTCCTTGAATAAAATTTTCATATATTAAACATCAGGGTTACACATACTATAAAAAGTCTTCTAATGTAACCCCATCATCAAAATAGACTTAATAATCTTAATAATTTCACCATAACTCTTGAAGCCCTTATATGTTGACTTCTTACTCATTAAACATTCTTCATGATCCATTAACCATTCCTTTCCAAGTTATTCTAAAATACTTCTTTCCTAAAAACAAAATCATGAATCATATCCTAAGATTCCAAAATAGGAAAACAATAGTTATGAAATAATCCATTCCTTTGATTGGTCCTTGTCAGTTTCTTCATCCTCAATCGGAATGGCATTAGGTATTGGTAAACGAACATTTGTACGATCTTGGTGATCCCTATCACGAAACTTCTTCATAGGACATGTGTTTGCATAATGACCATGCACACCACATTTAAAACATTCAATTGATCCCTCAAAAAGAACTTCTTTCCATTTCCTTGAGTCAACTGGATGATTCCTTTTTCCATGGAAGGTTCTTTCTTTATGACCTTCATTTCCACATCTATAGAATATTTTTGTCCCTTTGAAACAATTTCCTAGGTGTTTCTTTCCACATCTTTGACACATAGGTTTTTGAACACACTTACCTTTATGATTATTACATGTACTTCTGTAGGTATTTGTTTCTCGCATATATGATGCCTTAGAGAAATCACCAAGGTTTAGGTGGTCAATCATGACTCCAAATAGTTGGTTGAGGATAATCACAAGAGTTATCATTGTAGCTCCCATATCATTCAGTTGCTTGCTCAAAAAACTGTCACAGTTTTCTTCACATCCACTTTTACTTTGGTGCCTGCTAGATTCATCCATTTACTAAAACCAAAAAGGTCAGTGTGAGTATATCAACAAAACCATCATGTACTAATGAGGAAGATAAACACTAAGATATACTTACTCATTCACTTTATCTAAAATTAGGACTCTTTCTAAAATCGTATTCATTATGGTAATGTCACTTATGCTTAAAGAATACCCTAACCTCTAAAGTTATCTAAACCGAACTCTAATACCAAATATAAGGACCCAGCCTTAAACCTTACTTAATATTGAATTAAATGAATAATTCACATTGAGGATATTTTTAGGTTTAGAGTTTTAGAGAATTAGGAAATAACTATTAAATCTCAAAAGATTACAAAGTAGAAACTTCTACTAAGTTTCCATAAAATAAAAACTCATAAAAAGAAACATGTCTAGTTCCATGTTTTAGGTAGCATGACTTTACCTTGATCCCATCCTTGACACTATTACACGTTAAATCCTGTGAAAAACATTTCAAAAACTTGGGATGAGCATAAAAAGCTCAGTAAGGGATACACAAAGAATGAAAACTGTTAGTTTTTCAAAACAACAAGTAAACCATGTATACTTTATCAAACTAATACTTTTCACCTTCTCGAAGTAGTAAAAAATCTTCACTGAATAAAAGTTCATTACTTACCCTTATGTAGCCAAAATATTACCATAAAATCCATATAAAGATCACATAACATATAAAGGTAACTTGGGACATAAAAATACTTAAGTGGAATAACCATACGGTCGACTTCCACACATATCACTTAATGGAATAACCATATGGCCAACTTCCAAACATACTTAATGGAATAGCCATACGGCCGACTTCCATACCCAATGCATTAGAGGTTATAACGTTACCACCCGTCCTGGTATTCATGGCACCACCCGTCATAATGTCCAAGTACCATTATAAAATCATAATACATTAAACAAATATAATGTAAAGAAAACATTTCCACATTTCGATCACAATATATCACTTAAATATATCGACATAAAAAATCCTTTATAAAAACCATTTTCAATACCAACATACATAAAAGAGTATATGGTATTTATTTCATTTTAAAAAACATTATGGATTGTTGAGGAAGCCAAAGACCAAATAATACTCACGACGGCGGAAAAGGTCGTCGTCACCGTGTACGTTAAAAGAAACATTCCTTTTTGTCGTTTAGTAAAACGCTTCATATAAAAAGATTCCTTTTGAATAAAATTAAAATTCAAAGGGGTTTATACACCATATAAAAGAAAGTTCTGTGTAAAACTAAATATTCCTCAATAAAAGGAGATTGAGACAATGTCCCTTACAAAGTCGGTATCATTAGATTAAGGATAAATCAATTATATGATTATGTGTGAAAAATAAAAATACACAAAATATATGTGGATATTAAGTGTATAAAAATCAGAGGTCATTCACACATAATCATGGAAAAACAAAACCAATGACATAGATATTTAACTCAATGAAATGAGATTGAGTTATGATTTCCAATACAAGTCCGTCTAAATGACATAAGAATTTATCAATGAGATGATTATGTGTAGAAATAGTATATCCGCACAAAGGTTTTTGGAAAATACAACATAGATATTCCACACATAATCTTGGCATAATAAAATCAATAATTAGAGGTTTAACCCAATTAATTGAAAGTGGGTTAAGAAGTTCCCTTATAGAAATTCGACAGCCTAACGACGTCGTTTCAAAACTTAAAAATGAGTTGATGAGAGATAAAAAGGGTATCTCATCACTTGGACATAAAATTTACATTAATAAGGATATATAAGAACAAATCCCAACATAATAGTATGTGAATTAAAAGACATAACAAAATAAGTCTTTTAAAAAGAGGAGGGTGAAAGGTTCCCTTACCGACTTGGGTAACTTTCGAAACGTACACCCCATTGAAGAAGGGTCATACAATGAATATGTAAGTACCCATAAATGAAATTATATTACCGAAAGAGTATAATAATGGGAAGTAAATACACCACTCAAAGGAAATGGTGGAAAATGTAGCATAAATCTCACGGGAGTAAAAGTGAGATGAAAAATTCCTTATGAAAACTCGGTAGCCTAACGACGCCACTTAAAACATCCAAAATGGATTGATGAGATCAAATAGGGTCTCTCATAATATTAACATAATGTTTACAGAAATAGGAATATAAAAGAACATCCCCCAACATAACAAAGAGGTTCTTAAAATAAGTGACATAAAGAGGAGTACTTAAAACGAAAGAGAGAGGTTAGATCTCTTACGAACATTCGGTAGCCTAACGGCGCCACTCAAAACCTCCAAAATGGATTGATGAGAGAGAATAGGGTCTCTCATCATATGAACATAAAAATTACAGTATGAGTAATATAAAATAACATCCCAATATATAGAAAGATTATCTTTAAAAGGAATGACATAAAAGAGTGTACTTAAAAAGAAAGAGAGGAGTATGATCCCTTACCTCAAGTCTAACTTGTCTTGTTCGTTTCTTTATATTCCTGAATAATAAACTTTGGTCAATTTATAATTTATTAAGGACCTCCTATAAAGATTATTATTCAGTTAATATCACATATTTTAATGTTATAATAATTGGTTAATAATATGAGTTCATATCAGACGTTTTTGTCGATGTTTGGTACATGAGTCAAAAATTGAACTTGTTGGAAAATGTAGTTATAGGTACATCATATGAAGAATAGTATTGATGTTTTAAATATCATATATATCCAGTATATATTCATTTTATACTATTCCATATCATTTGGAGATAAAAAATTAAAAGCACCGTTCATGGAGACGGTAGGCCGTACGTACGCATGAACGCTACTTTCATTTTTTGTCAAATTAATGGAATTAAAACAAAATGAGAGATATATATATATTATAATTCCAGAATGATATCCATAATTTAGATATAATATATTATATATATATCCATTATATATATGTACTTATAATAGTACATAATATTTGGAGATAAGAAATGAAATGCACCGTTCATGGAGACGGTAAGCCGTACGTACGCATGATCGCTACTTTCATTTCTATCTCATACTTTAATGGAAAGAAAATAATAATGATATAAAGGTATATTATAATTCCACTATAACATCATATATAATAACTTTAAATCCATACTTTATACGTCCCACATATGGCATTAACGAATCAAATCACTTTGAGGGGGCGGTAGTCCGCACTTCCTAAAATGAAGATATCGCGTTTACCCATAATGGAAACCATAAAGGTATGCCATAAATGAAAAATACATAAGCTTAAGTCAAACATAATAATATTATATATCATATATAAATATAGTGACATCTTAATGGCCACCTTTGAAGGTGTTATATGAGTGTTGAACAATCATCGTTTCGTGAGACAGAAATTCTCCATCCATAGAAACAGAATGTTCTCTAACCATTAGATGGAGGTGTGTGAAAGTGTAGCACGAATAATTAACATAAAAACATCCTAGTATATTTAAGATACTGTTTTTGTTACAAAATGAAATAATAAAAAGAGTTTAGGGGGTTGGAGAAGGAAAATAAAACAAAAGGACTCAAGTGAAGACATTACCTTAAAATCGGGTAACTCCCTTTGGTTTGAGCTCAAAGGCTTCCTTGGGAAGACTTCTGCCCAATGTTAGGCTTCAAGGAGTAATAGAGGGATGTGTAGAGACAAAATGGGCAGGTTTTGGCCGAGAAAAAGTCTTTGGAAGTGTGGGTAAGGTGGTAGAGGTGGGACCCTTTTATAAGAGGAGAGGAGGGGCACTCTTGGAAAGTTATAAAATGTAACTTTATTTTCAAATGATTTTCAGATTTTAATGGTCCCAAATTGATGTGTTTCGAGGATAAGGTGATAAGGGTTATAAATACACCCATAAAATAGGTTTTGGACATGTGTAGGTCTTAGATTTTACATTATCTTTCCATTTTATTTAAATCCTTTATTAATGAGGTAATCACTGCATCATCATGATGTCATAAATAATTTAATAAATTTAATGTCTAAAAATTATAAAACAAATATCATGATCTAGGAAATATTTTTATATTTCTAATGAATATTTATAGTCCAAATTATAATTTATTTAGACAAAATTAAAAATATTTTACTTAGGTGATACATTCTTTGTTACATTTAACATTCTTTAAAAATAAAAAGATAAAAGTCATTTTCTCACAAAAGTGATTCCATGGGGCCCCCAAGTTCAGAACAAGGAATCCCATGGTTGTACATGAGACAACCAGTATCCTTAGGACACATGTTGTGGTCATTT